>JARHVA010001057.1:3302500-3675000 GCA_037957365.1 Torreya grandis
TGTTGAATATATTGCTTGAAACACTGTATTTTGCCAGAGAGAATTCCCAAAATATTCTTCACGCTTAAGCCTGTCATAAACCTAAAGTAGCCTACCGTCCTTTGAATATGTCATTTAGATCGGTGATGTTTCCGTACCATAGTCCAGACGTAGGTGGATTGGGAAGATTCAGTTTATTCTTTAGCTTGGTCGTGAGAACGAAACCTTTGAATACGAAAATTTAGCAATGTACAAGGTGAATGGAAAGAAATCCCCTTGTTGGCTTTCACAAGGGGATCGAAACCTTTGAATACAAAAATTTAGCAATGTACAAGGTGAATGGAAAGAAATCCCCTTTTTGGCTTTCACAAGGGGATTTCATAATCCAAATAGGCATCTGGCTTGTCCATGACCTAAAAAATAACCTTTATCTTTACTTTTTCTGATATAACCATAAAAAAACTTAAAGGCATCAATTGCATTAGATGCCCATTCATTATGCCAATAAATTGCACGCGTCAAAATCAGAAACAAGTGAAGATATACCGCTATGAACAGATTACTTGTGGCATATATTTTGTTTGTATATTTACTATTATAATGTCAGTTCACTCATATTATTTGAGCCACTGACTCAAAAGCTTAGAGTTAGAACTGAATGTGCGACATGTGTCCACCTTGTAAAAGCTGCCACCATTACTCAGTACTGAAAATCAGATCAAGTCCAACGAAACTGATATTAATATTCGTCCTGGTTAAAACTATAAACTCCAACAAAATATTAACAATTACATTCATCAAGCATTTCTTTACAACTCCTCTTCATACTTTTGCACCTTATTTGGAAAACTGTTCTAATTAAGCATTGATTTATTCACGAGTGAACCAATTCTGAATGGGAAAGACACAGGAGAATTAATATAAAAAAGCTTCCTTAAATTCACATATACTAAAGACCAAGAAGACAAAACAATATATCAGACTCTAACAAGGAAGCAGAAAATAAAGGCTTAAAGTTTAAAAGCCAAAAATATAGAAATTACAAAAGAGAATTGAGAAAATGAGATAAATTTCTCATAGTGTACCAGAAAAAATATATTAAAGCATCAAATATTAGACAACACAAACTCGTTTGTTTATAAAGACAACTTCAAACTTGCACATAGAAAACTATCTCATGTCCAGAATGTGCAAGACCCCATGCTTGGCTAATAATGATAATCACTACTTGCTGAGAGGCAGGCTTTCATAGATGCAACAAATATGATCTTATAATTGATCTCATAATATTAAATGCTTTATCATAGAGTGTAATGACCTAGAGGAATAACTAGAGAAACACCAACAACAGCTGAATGAAGCCAGAAATTCTATCCATATTTTTCAAGAACAAGGCAAAATATGTGTTATTTGGGTACTGATACATATTTTAAGGCTTAGAGAATAGTAAAAACTTCTCTTTCACCAAATTAAGTATTGACATAACTGTAAGAACTCAAGACATTATCCACCTGTACGATTTAGAATTGTATATTTCTTAATTATGATTAACTTGGTTAATATGAGTTGAAAAAACCATGCTTTAGCCCATGCGAAGCCTTCCAGAAAAATATCATAGCAAGGAAAATCAGTTCTACTTTATATAAAATGTACAGAAGAAACCTAAAAAGAGAACTCAAGAGTATACTGAAATTTTTCTTACCCTAAGAATCTCCAGCTCAGGACCCTGTAGAGCATCAAAGTAGCGTCCCGCAGGCAAAGATTCTATCTCACAATCTCCTGGGCGAACACCATTATCTCCTTCTGGTGGCTTTCCACGAAGGCGAGGAATCTGGTGTTCAATCTTTCCAGATCTTGTCTTGAAATAGGCATAGCTGTCGTCTTTTGCTCTGTTATCAAAATTTCGTCTATCACCCGGAACGTTTGGAATGGTTCCATTTGCTATTGCTTCAGCATATGCATTTCCAGTGGGTATGGGTTGTGAATAACCCTTTACTTGTTTTCGAGGTTTTATTTTAGAAAAGTTAATGGATACATTTGAAGGGTTTTGTAATTTTGACATCTCTGCATCTTCTTCAACTTTTTGAGCAAGGAAAGAGACCTTCTTTGCTCGCTCCATCTGAGATTTGGCAGGTGAAGAAGGCATGTTAATGGACATTACATGAGATGGAAGAGGACTCCCTGATACAATAGATGACCTTGGTTGATAAGAAGGATGGTCAAGCTTATTCTTGCTTGGGATAGCTGCCGCTGCATTAGAAATTCTCTGGACGTCAAGGCAATATGTTAAAACAAAACAAGAAGAAGATGTGAAGAAGTTGCTAGGCATCTTCAAGACATTTTAAGCATAAGAAACATATTTACAAAACTTCCTTACCACAGAACTTTGTTCTGCAGGAGATACCAAAGTTGCCTTGGGGATCGCTTGATGAGGGTTTTCAATGTCACTGTCATACTTATCAAATGACAGGCTAGTTTCAGATGATATAACCTGCAGTAATCGAGGCAGATTTTCAGGTGAAGCTGCTTCTGCTGAACTGGCAAATTCAAACCGCTCCATGTTGATAAATATTTCAAAATCTGGAAAATTCGAGTTGTGTCATCTTGACCTGTAACTCGTTAGTATGAAAACGAATGCACAAGTTAGTAGCAATCATAAGTGCACTACGCTACACTTTGGGCAATAAAACCAGGATTTCAAGAAAAAACAATGCATGAAAGGCTTGGTCCAAAACAAGAATTCAAGAAACAGAAAAATTAAAATAATTTCATTACTAGAAGAGCAACATGAAAACTGTTAAGTTACATTAAAACTTCTGATTTTCACAAGCATATAAGTAACTATATGGACTTCCTTTATGTTCAAATGTTTATTGCTACAATTATATAAAGCTCAAGTTCCTTCAACGATTTGTTAGAACACCCAATTAATAAAATATAGTAACATAGTTGTGGCATGTGTCTCCAAATTACTAGCAGAACTAGAAGAGATCTGCTACGTTCATGGAAAATTAATAGAAAGAAGGTGAAGAAACAAGACTAAGAAGCCAATTTTGCTGGATTTGATTTCTTTCCCTCTTAAAACCCCAAAGTATCAATGCCTTTTTTTTTCTTTTTTGGCTAGATGAAATGGGATTTCTATTGAAGGAGGGTCCTACCCAATGAAATAGGAGATATTTACATGAAAAGTTTTCATCCAAAATATTACAGAACAATTAGGTAGTAACTGAAAACCAAATTTGATAATACCAATCCATCTATCTGAATAGACCAATATCTATATTGGAAAACTCATAATAAGAACTGATCTGGCCTGAATAAATCATCCAACATTGAGCTTTATAAATGCTTCTACTACGACCTGCAAAATGTCACATCTCCCTGCAACTATCATCTTGATGGACAGTCTGAACAACTGACCTGAAAATATAACAGAGAAATAAAATCCTAGTAGAGAATAAAGAACATAGGATACAATAAACTAGATTAATAAACCTTCCCTAACTCACAGCACAGGAAGCAAATTCAGTCCAGAATAAGCAGCTAAAGGTCTAACAATTTGCCCTGGGTCAGCCTGCCTTTTCTAAGCATCTTCTAGGAAGTTGCCATGGATTTTGATATATGACATTTCAATCTTCAATCTTGAATTGTTTTGTCAACCTGGTATGCCAACACTTCAGCTGCAAAAGTTTATGCAAGAATGTGGATCTTTCTTCTGGTACAAGTAGTATCAGAATCCTGTAGAAGAAAACCAATTTTAAAAGAATGAAGCTGCCTTCTTGCAGCCCGATATTTTTGATTCACAGGGGCACGTACCTTCCATTTTGAGTACTTGGGGGGACATGGACAAAATATCCCCCCGTTGTCCCCACCCACCAGGCAGGGTGCCCTAGCCATCCCTAGGACATTTTGGCCCCTCCTAGTGCCGTTTTGGGATTCTTCCTCTTTTCTTGCACTTTTGGTGACTCCCTACCCGAGGCAGCTCAGAAATACCTGGACATCCTAGGGGACACTAAGGATGGGGTCCCATGGAGGGGGCTCTAGCTCCTATTTTTCATGTGCAGGTGGCCATGACGATTTTTTTAAACTGTTACAGAAATAAAAATAATTTTCACCATAAAAAGTGGAGCTCACTGATTTTTAGGAGGAGAGTTGGTACCCCTGCTGAAGAGGAGGGGCTACACTTTTGTAGCACCCGCTCAGAAAATTTGAGATTTTATGCCAAGTGGAATGACATATATGGTGAGATTTTTTTAAAATAATTTAACTTCTAAATTTATTTATAGAGCCAAAACAGCAGCAACTAACTGAATATTTTGTTTTTCATGGACCCATATTTCTGCATATAGCTCCATATTTTTTTTCAGCACCCGCAAAGAAAATTATGATAAGCCCCCTGCATGGGACCACTGCCTAAGGCATCCCTCACCTGTCTCGGGTATGATTAGGCATACACAGCGGCTGGACAGAATGGAATAAAAACATAAAAAATCCAAACTGGACAAAATGGGGTTGCATTGGAGGAACCACATGATTAAGACTCAGAGAGAACTTATGAGGATAGGGCTCATGGAAGATGAATTTGATGATGATTTAGCTTGCCGCTTAGCATTTTTTATATTTATCACTATAATTTATGATACAAATAATTCATATTTTCACTTTGTCATGGATAAATGAGAATGAGAAATTTTAGTCTATTATATTTCAAATTTGCAATGCTTATTTCATGGATATGGATAACTTTACAATACTTCTGGAAGCTTAATTTTGCAAAATAATCTGTAAAATTTTATATTTTTTCTTATTTATAAATAAATAAATACATATATTTGTATATCTTTATATACATTTATATTTTCGATCATCTCCTGCACCCAAAATATTGAAAAATATTTTTTGATAACAATAACTCATTCTTATTCAAGAAAATTCATTAAACATAGAGATTCTTAATACCATTTATCACCCACCTATAGGTGGCAAGAACTCCATCTTCCTCTTTAGAACCCTCCAATACTCTTGCTCCAACACATCAGCACTATAACTAGCTTTAGTTTCCTTTCCATAAAATTCACCAATACTCATCTTCTGAGATTTTCTCGAAGCTGTCATTGGAGGAACCTCTATCTTCTAAAGTGGACGGGTTTAACCTTTACCCCTGGCATCAATCTCAACAATTCTTCCTTTAGCTCAAACGACATCATACTTCAGTCCACTATTTCTAGGGATAGCCTTAGATCTCTCTCTCATCGCCTCATAATCTACTTTAGATAGTAAAATACAGCCTTCCAAGGCATTCGGGGCACCCTCCACATTTATCCATAGAAAAATGAGGGCAAGGATATTCCAAAGGACTAAAAATGCCAGGCCAACAGACCTTCCAAAAATTCCAAAACCCTCAAAGAGATACAGAAACCCCAAACCCACTACTAGTAGTCCACCCAATGAAAAATTCCAAATGTAATAGACACATATATGAGCTCCTCTAGAGGATGAGCTTACTTTCATAGTTCACATATACTCTTTGGGAAACTGTGAAGTAAAGCTAAACAACACAAAAAAGATCATTGAAGAAGCATGCATCAATGGCATCCCAACAATATCAGTTTTCCACAATATTATGTCTATTGGTTGGGGGAATATTCCATGCAGTTTCTAGGAGGCAAGCAAAGGGGAAACAAGATGGGGACATCCTAAGACGTCCCCTTTTGCAAGGAATTGTAAGGGACATATCTCTCATACCCTATCCACCGCTTGAGCAGTAGGAGATGCCTAGAGATTACTAAATACAAAGATGAAGTTAGATCTGATTAGAACTATAAATCTAGTTAATATGGACAATCTCGGGTGCATTCAATATGATGCAAGGGTATCCGGGTCCACGTGTAACCTTGCATCAACCAAAAAATGTGTAGTTAGTTTTTAATAAAGTGTGGTAACATCTTCAGCGGTTTGGTAATTTGCAGTATGGTTGCAAGCATCAAGTTTTTATTTTAGTCACTGCATGTTCTATTTTCTTTTTACTTTTGCTCTGGGTTATCTAAGTTTCAAGGGTTCTTGCATAAGCTGATTTCTTTTCGCAAATGCTCTACCGTAATCTGTGGTGAGTCCTTTTCTAAGGTTAGCTTCAATCAATGATGCAGTTTCACCAAACTTAATTCTAGACTTTGCCTCTGTATATCTTTCTTTCGCACTTTCTAGAGCTTAATGCTGGCCATTTTGATAACTTGCATTGATAAGTAGTAATATATTTGGGATGAGGCTTGTGATGATATTGGGAATAGGTAAAGGGCTCTGTGATGTGTTATGGGGCATCGATTATGTGATGCATTATCTGGGAATGTATTACCATCGGGACTTACGTGCTTTTAATCACTGTAGTGCATCTTGATGTGTCACAGGTATTTAATATTTGTGGCCTTAGTGGGTTGTTGGAAGCAATTAATGTAAATGGTGGATTGTATGTATATAAACATATCCCCTACACTTGAGAAAGGCATTCGATTCCAGATTGGAGAAAGAGTATAAGTGTGGTTGCAAGGAGTACTGCAAGCAGTTTTGTGCGCAGATCTGAGAAGGGGTAGGGGAATTGAGTCATTTGGAACCACACTGCAGTGTTGGGTTGATGCTTGTAAGTCTGTGGGCTGTGTTTATGGTTGTGTGTTTGATCATTGTAAGGCTATATCGTTGATGATTGGTTTGATGTTGTGTAATCTTTCTTTGAAGCAATAAATTGATATTATTGTTGTGTGAATTCCGCTGTACATTTGTGGGCTGCACAGTAGAAGACATCTCTTAAGTGAGACCTCTAACTGTGGCTGCATCACAATGTCAAGTGTAATGAGTAAAATACAGGGACCTCAAAATTAAGTTTTTCCCACTAATCATATGTGTTGTTTCGAATCATTAACAATTTAACAAACATGTAACACATGTTCTTATTTTCTGACATCAGTGCAGGATATAGGACATGATGATGTGCTTGTTGGGGCACACAATATAGCATCCTCAAATGATAGGCTGATAAAAGCATAAGTGAGTTGAAGTTTCAAATTCCAAGAACTCCCCACATGATAAACATGTAGAAACAAACAATTGACAGACCGTCTTGCAAAAGAGAAAAATATTGCCAATGAACATGAGGGCGCAAAGGTGCAAGCAGGTTTGATTGAGGTTCTTTTAGATATATTTGATGAGCCTAATAATAATGATAGTAGAAATGATGGTGGCACTGTCAAGGCCCAAGCATTCAAGGACCTAGATATGTAGTATTGAGCATGAGCCATTTAAACCTACATATCGATGTACTTATTTTGTGTATCCTTCTATCTCTAATATCGTTGTATTTTCACTGTCTACTATTTAGGAAAATCAATGATTTATTCAATCTAAAAAATTCATTTTCTTTTTGCTGCGGGCCTGATATGTGATTGTGTTCATTACACTAAATATATAGTTTTCATTTATAAAGCATTGTCAGATGATGAACCATATGAGTTTTGAGACTGGAAAACCTGGTGGCTTTTCCAGGAGAAAGACAATCTTCTGCTTCTGGAATTAATTGAAGAGACATATATGGAGGCTTTGAAATGTATTCAAGCAATTGGTCTCTAGTTGAAACATACTTCTGTACTTATTACTTACTTCTGTAATTATTACTTACTACTTACATATCAAGATTGCTCAATTGAATGTCCACAAGAATGGACGAGCCCTCCCAATTGGTAACATATAGCTGAGTCTCTGAAGGAGGACCAACAAGTCATGCAAAGGTGTTAAAAAGTATTTCTTTGCCAAAAGTTTAAAAAGCACCTAACAACAATTAATTTCATCTAATTCAAAAATTAGTGTCCACTAGTAGCCAAGAATGGCCAATGGAACTGAAAGAACTTCATAGTATAATAAGCACATAACAAGGGAAATGCCTAGCGCATCTCTCATAGAGTAATATTAAACGGAATAGAACAAAACAGAAAGCAATATATTTCAAAGTTGCAATGCCTAAAAATCTAAAGGTAAGTCAAACAGACACTCTCCTGTCACTGACCTTTGGGTCCTTAGAGGACCTCGATGACTACATTAATGGTTCTGAAAAAAGATATTTAGAGATTTCTCTCCTGACTCCTCATAGGACTTTGATGTTAAAAAAGGGTAGCAAAAAAATGGAATCCAAAGAACAGAAGCAATCAAACACTCGAAAGAATGTGAAGAGTATTAAGGAATTAAAAATTTAAGTAAACTAATTTGTATATAAAATAATGGTAGAAATGAAAAATAATTTGTTCTGGCTCTTACTTCTATAATCTTTTAGTTTTTCGGAGTTTTCCTCCCATCCTATTTTTCAAAACACATGTAGTCTACCTTTGCTTTATGGTACCAGAGGCTATGGTCTGACTTGCAAGAGCAAATAGAATCTATGATCCAGTAACATTGTAAGCAGCAGGATAAGCATACGTCTAAGAAGATTGAAGGTCGAGACATAACCACAACTGTTGCATAAGAATCTCATAGGCTTGTGGAATGATTTGATGGTAATCAATTTCACATTCAGAAACTCAGAATGACAATGTTGCTGCTGGGCCAAGATACGCATTGAATTGTGGAAGGCAAGGAGGAGAAAACCCAGGACAGGGATAAATTCAGCAGGCGGGAGACTGAACAAGGTAAACTTCTCACCTGCATATCTTTAAAAAATTTAATGACAATGTGATTTTACATGTACATGATGCAAATACTTCGAATAAGCTTCAGATCAAATGATTACTATTTCTGCAAAGGAAGGTTTTATAGCTGAATAAAAAGGAAACTGAGAGTGCGGGACACCACATTACACAGTTTATGTTCAAAGAACAGCTAGCAGCATGAGAACCAGAGGTTTCAGATAAGGATTTTGTAATGACTTTTTTGGAACCTTGCTTGAAATGTATGACAGAATAATTTTATCAATGGAACTCAGTTTCATTTAAAATAATATGAAGTAATAGAAACATTACTGCATGAAGTAAGAAGGAAATATACAGGACTGAAACCAGAGATAATGGCAAAGAAGAAGAATGAAGGTAATTCCCACCAGCAATGGCAAAGGACATAAAGAAGGAAGAGAAAAGAGGCATGCATTTTCATTGTGGTGTTAAAAGACATCATCAAAAAGATAGGACAAAGTGGGTTTGGATATATTGCTGAAACGATGAGGAAGAAGGATTGAAGGCAATCTAATTTCATATACTAACAAAAGCAGTTTTGTTTCCAGCCACACCCTTCAAAATGCAGGTACTTGGACCTGGAATCTACTCAAAACGTGATATAGGACATAATTCAAATTGTCCTATATAATGAGATTCCCAAAGTTAATAAAATGTCATTCTTGGAGATGACAGCAAACATGAAACAGTAAGGCAAGGCAATGTCTTGTTAAAGATACCTGATGCATACAAGGAGATTCATAGTATGAGCACCCCTTTTTGAATAAGTTCAACCACTGTTTTTGCACAATTTAATTCCAGTGAATGTGCCCATTAAAAATGCTGATGGTAGGATTAATGGGAAAAACAAAGTAGACTTGCAGAATGTATGTAGAGAGGTGTTACAAGCAAGATTGGGAGATGCAGACAATGGAGTTGCAGAAATCATGTAGCTAAGGAGTCACTTGGCATTATGGAGTTGCAGAACTTGTGTACATAATTGAAGGAGATTTGTAAAATTTATGTAGATAAGAAGTCACATGGCATCATAGGCTTTGGTATGTAAGTTCACAATCTCATTAAACGTTGCGAAGGGATCAACTTGTAGAAGACCTGACCTTGCATTGCCAATCAAGTTGTGCAATTTTATGGATGGTTAAATTAAATATAGGATGACCGTCTGAAGTTAGCTAAGGAGTCACTTGGCATCATGGAGTTGCAGAATTTGTGTACATAATTGAAGGATACTTGTAGAGTTTATGTAGATAAGAAGTCACTTGGCATCATGGCATCGCAGAACTTGTGTACACAATTGAAGGAGACTTGTAGAGTTCATGTAGACAAGAAGTCACATGGCATCATAGGCTTTGGTATGTAAGTTCACAATCGCGTGAAATGTTGAGAAAGGATCAACTTGTAGAAGACCCGACCTTGCATTGCCAATCAAGTTGTGCAATTTTATGGATGGTTAAACTTAAATATAGGATGACCATCTGAAGTTATATAGCATCATAGCTAATGATGGGGAGAGACAGCCGGCTGAGTTTCTCAAACATGTCATAGGTCTTTTGGTTGCACCACTGCCTCTTTGTTGAGGTGATTTGCGCAGGTCTCCTGCCTTCCTAGTGCCAACACATTATTAATACAACTCAAACGTTATGTGACATGTCTGATCCTTTTAGCTGCAAAACAATTATGACTATCACGCCCTTGCCAAGAAAGTATATGGTACTGTTTTGGATATATATCTATTAGCTTTTTTAGACAGAGACAGGTTTAGAGCCAGAAATCAAGTTGGCTTCAGAAGAGATCACAAAACAGTTGACCATATTTTTAAATTTTGTCAGATGAATCATGAAATCATTAACAGTATACTGTTCTTTTGTGGATTTGAAATAAACATTCAACTTGTACTCAAATGCTTCCCTTGTGAAAGTTAAGATGATGCTGGGATACAAAACTGGAGTCTTTATGAGACAGATAGGAGGGAGTTACTGCTGCTAATGTCCTTTATGGTGGCCCTCTAAAACAGGGCAACAGGAAAAACTATAATCTTACCCTTAAAACTATGAGCACCCATTTGTTTTGGTACAGTGGCCCCATAAAACCTTGGAAACAGGAAAAACACGACTCTTACCCTTTAAACTATGAGAACCCAATTTTTTAAGCCAGAAACTTCGAGCAGTCGCGGGGGAAGAGGGCCTAAAATTTGCACATATTTTAGGGAGATTCTTTTTGTGGTTATTTTTCTACTCAGTTTTGATCACAAATTCCTAGAGACTGTAAGGAAAAACTAAAAAAAATCATTGACCGTATGGGGTAGCAAGTTAAGTGGGCTTGATTATGGGGGATGGGTGACCTCTCTGAAAGTCCTGATGTTTTAACCATGTGTGAGCATCATTTAGATGCAATGAGTTTCAGGTGGACCATTCATGCTGCTGGTGAGAAACAGGTTTTTGTGAACTACTACTCATGAAAAATGGGTCAGTGTAAATTGGCTCGAAACTACACAGCTGAAACCTGAAAAATCATCGCATTATTTGATCCCTAAACACCACTTATATAAATAGAAATTTCATGTTTCATGGACAATTTTACTGAAAATAGCTCCATTTTTTTCTCAGAAGCACCTGCTATGAACAATTGCGTTATAGATCATTGTGTGAGCTTTGTATTTTAATTAGGGGCAATAATGGGGTCAAGCAGGCATGCTCACTCTCTTTGAGCTTGTTTGTTAATTTCAGATGGTTTGTAGAGACAGTTGGATTTAACCCAAATATCTGAATATTTGAGTTAAACGTAAATAACTGTATCCATCAATTGGCCCAAGGATTCAAGCCCAAGATGCACATTAGAGACAAAATAACACAAAAAGCTGGAAAATGCATGAATCTTATACCCAAATACCTGCAATGTACAATAATTCGTCCACTAAATCACAAAATTGTACCAACTTTCCTCAGCATTCAGGACGATCTTCCAAAATTAAGGCGAGATATTTTTTTTAACAGAAAAACACAATGGTCCTCTTCAAATGATTGTTTTTCTTTTTTTGGTTTTTATGCCAGCACAGAATCGCCACCCAAGCCTCATGAAGAAGGAAAACTTGCGCGAAATATCATTATCCGTACAAATAGATTATCCTCTTGTGAAGCAATAGCAAACACTTATTAATGTGAACTTCACTTGGGCTGCAATAATGCAACTTGGCTGATAAAGAAGCTTGTGGAATCTGGAAGGCAGCCAGTGTCAGTTGCGACAGCCATTGCAATGATGGTTATCGCCCTCTACTCCTGACAATAAAACCAGACATATATTTGTGTCTGATGACATCAAGACTGCACATGAAGTTCTATGAGAGAGAATGAATCCAGAGCGATTTTTCGGCCGCAGATCATGGCGTTCCTCTGGAATTAGGTAGGGTCCTGTTGAGGGGTCTATAGCTCCAATTTTTAATGAGCAGGGGCGCACAAATGTCACGTATGTTAACAAATAAAACAATAAAATATTGTCACTCAATTGGCGCGCTTTCCTCTCCGTATTTTCTGTCAGAAGTCCTCATTAAGCTGTACGCATCATCATGGAATCTTCCACGATCGTTTTTATGTTTTTATATATTTTAATCGAAGATTCTAGATTTAGACGGTTAATTTTTATAAAAGATGCTAATTTTTTTTAATTAGAAATTGTAATTTATCTTCTACCATATTATTATAGAATGTATTTTACTCTTTTTCAAGTGGAAGCCCAAAAGATATTTTAATATTTTATGATAGTCCTAGGGAAAAAAAAAAAATCACAAAAATAAATTTAAGATCCAAGTAAGTTTTGAGAATTCTTCTTTGTTTATAAAATAATTTTATCTTCTTTTTTAAAATTTTAAAAAATATTATTATATATTAACTATTCATTTCATTTATTTTTAATGGAGATTTGATTTTATTTATAATTATTATTAACTATAATATTTTTAAAAAGAATAAAATTAAAATTTAGGTACAAAATTAATTATTATTTTTATTATAATAATTTTATTTTTTATTATAATATTTTTATTATTTAATTTTTGATATTATTTATATTTTATGTAGTGGTTTATTACTTTTTCTCAACATATCTCATGTGTTGGGGAAGATAAGTAAGAAGAAAAAAATTAAGATTAATTTCTTTAAAATGTTAAAATATTTTTAAAATGAATATTATTATTTAATTTTTTTTTTTTTTTTTTTTAAAAACTCTGATAAACTCTTTAACGTGACCGGTAGCGCTGGCTAGATACTTTTAATATCGGTACCACGGGGCGGAGGGAGACTAAAACTTGAGACCTCAGAGCCACAACAAAAATACTTAGCCAACTAGAGTAGGGCCCCCACCCTTACATTTTATTTTTGTTATAATATTTTATATTAATTATTACTATTTTTTTATATTATATATATTTATATTTTATATAATTATTGTTGTTATCATTTTACACTTATAAATTGTTATAATTTTTATTGTGATATTATTTCATTTTTATATTTATTTTATTTTATTTTGAAAACTAAAACTTAATTTGTATTTTTCTAAAATTTATTATATTAAAATAAAAAAATAAAAAATGATTAAAAAAAACTACACACAAGAAAAACACGTTATAATTGGATAAATATATAAATAAAATGAAAAAATAAAGTTCTAAAACGTACAATGACTCCTCAACACATATGAAGCTATAAATATTTCATAATTTTTTTTAATAATAATTTAGATGAAAAAATATTACATTTTTATCATTTTAAAGATTGGAATAAAATATATTTAAATTGTATCTTATATTTTATTGTAATTATATATTTTTTATATTATTTAAAATTATATATAATAAATTTTATTCTTAAAATATATATATATATATATTTTTTTTAATTTTATTATATCAATTTTTTCATTTAAACATTTTATTAATTTGAAAATTTAAAATATATTATTTTAAAGTCTTTAAAAAAATAATATAATATAAATTATTATTGTATATATATTCACATTTTATACTACAATAAAGTTGTCCTTTGAAAATGATAAAGAATTTTTTTTATATTCGACTTTTCAAATAATTTTGCCTACCATACAATATTTCTTATGAGCCACACTTCGGTTGAATTATAGAGATGGCCAAGGCCAATATTTTGATTGGGGCATCTCCGATAAGGATGACATGTAAGATGGTGACGTATTCACCAATGATAAATTAAAAACAATATTTGTTTAAAATTGAGCATTCTTTGGAGTTTTTTTTTGGAAGTGTTTATAGTTCTATGTATTTGAATTAATGAATGAAAGATTTTAATAACGCTTACGAGATTGAGTAGTTTAAAAAATCGAGTGTTGTAATAATATTATTTTTTGTTAACACAATTTTTTGGTACGAATATTATTTTTATGATCATATAAAATATCAGAGCTTTTTTCGATGTTAACTCTTTTACTGTGGATTTTAGTTAGAAAACTTATTATATTAACTATCATTTCCTCTGTAAACAAATCATCAAAGTTGTCGACCCTTAAGTTGTCTTTGTACTTGGTACGAATGTCATTATAGATTGTGCATTCCATAATAAAGTGTCGTTCTATCTCCACTACCCCTTTATCCCAAAATATACAAGTTCTCATTTCTCATTCTTCCTTAGGTACTATCCATCTCCCTGTTTCACACCTAAGATGATGCGAGCAAGTCCGCAATTGAGCAAACATCTTTGCTTTCCATTTGATTTATGCTCCTATGTATGTTTTTTCCACATGCTCTCATGTGGGATTAAACTCTTTGATATAATATGCTTTCTTCTATTTCGGTTGTTTTGTCCACATGGTTACCCTAAATTTTTGTCACATAATTATTTATTTTACCCTTGGTGTTTGTGCATTCTTGCAAATTGATGTCCCATTTACTCATCAATTTGTTATTTTGTTTCATCCATGTGTTCTTTCTTCTATTTAGTTATTCGATTACCATTTTAGGCCATCAATGGTTTTCCATGTATTTTGCATCTTTTTTAAGTAACTTAATGTCCAAGTCATTGTTAATGCTTCTAATGGAAATGTACACATTTTGACTAATAGAATCTCATGTGGAACTAAAGCTTTGACTTTGAGGCTGCTTGTGATTAAATGTTTTTGAATTCTCTCTATCTGTCTCCAATTTACATCGGACACATTGTTGCCCCAAACTTCACATCCATATATGACCACTGGTGTGACGAGCAAGCCGAATAAAGTTCTCTTAGTTTTCCAATCTCATAATTCTGCATTCTCATACCTGTTTTGCAATGAATATAAAGCCTTCCAACCTCCTTGTATTCTTTTTGTCCTACAGGTCTCCCAACTAAGCTTATTATGAATGTCAAGCCCAACATATTTGTATTCTTCCACTAATTGTAGTGGATTTCATTCAAAAACAAACTCAATTTGTTTACTTTTTCTCCGTAAAAAAAAGATCATGACTTTTTTTTTGCTAATGTTCACTTGCATTCCCACCTCTTGACAGAAGAGCTCTAAACCCTTCAAATGTTCTCTCAAACTATGGGTTGTTTTTGTAATTAGAATAAGATCATCTGTGTATAGAAGTAACTTTATAATATAACTAGCTAAGTGGATGCCCCCTCCACCACTGTTGTCTATCCATTCTTTTAGTTTATCAATGTATAGCTGAAACAAGGTGGGAGATAGAGAGCACCCTTGTTTGACTCCAATATCGTTTCCAAAGCATTCTGACATTCCTTTAGTTGCCCTGATTTTGGCCTTGACTTACCCATAACGTCTCTGTACTATTGCTTTATACTCGTTTGGAACTCCAACTTCCTCCATTCTGCTCTAAAGTTTACTTATAGGGATCATGTCAAATGGTTTTTTTAAGTCAACAAAACAACAAAAAGCTTCTTCTCCCTGAATATTCCATTTTTTTTTGATCAACTACCTAAATGTGATGCAATGGTCGATAGCAGAATGTTTTGGCATAAATCTTGCTTAACCTTTTGCCCTCTTTTTCTACCCAAATACTAATTTTGCGCTCTATTATGCGCTCAATGGATGATAGTTTAAAGAAATAAAAGTCATGTAGCAATGTAAACTCTTCAATAATATTTAATATCAATCACAAGTTCTTATTAAATAAACTATAAATAAATTTAATTAGATATATAGAATTTATTCAAAAAAATTATACATGTTAAAAGAATGGTAATGAAAAAGGATTATAAATGTTGTGATATAAATTAAAGGTTATGAATGTGTAAGTATTGAAAAATTAACCAACTTAAAAATAAAATAACATAAATGAAAATAAGGCTGAAATTTTTTGAGAGTCATGAAATTATCCTTGTCTCATAATTCTTAATGTGAAATTAACCACATTATAATTGAAATTTTCTTGACCATTTATAACAACACAAATATTATATTATTAAATTAATATCATTCATCATTAATTAATAAAAAATTAGTAGAAAAAGTAATGGAATTATTAATCAATGTGATATACATAAAATATAATTAATAAAAAATTAATAAAAAAATAATAAAATTATTAATCAATATAATATATATATAATTTAAGATAAAAAATTTAAAATTAAAATTTATATTATTATCATTAACTCAAACTTTCATTACAAATTTGGATACTATTAATCAGCATAATAAATTAAAATTAATTATTTTTTTATTAAAAAATTTGATAACAAACGTATCAGCGACAACCTCTTGACGTATCCAAGGTTTTAATAACCTTGACTTCAATACTTATATTATTGTTTATGAAAATCGAATCATTAATATAAATATAGTTAAAACTGGTTGGATGTTCATTGCAAAGAGGCTCTGATGCAGTGCGTCCAATACAATACCTACCTACATTGGATTTTACACCTTCATTGGCTATGACTTGTTTATTTAGGTCAAATGAATAAAACTATTTGCATGCTAAGTCCATACTAGATGTAAAACGAAAGCCAACAAATCTTTATTAAAAACTTAGATTATATACGATTTCCATATATTAAGAAGACTAATTGAAATTAAACATGAAATAAAAGTGCTAATCAATAGATTTGTTAAGGAAAATTGTGCAAGAGGAAGTAAATAATAATACTACATAGATAGATTTTAAATTAATATGTTAAATTTTAGACAAATTTTTATAATTGTTAATATAATATATGTTAAATAATTGAAAAATGATTTTAACGAGTTTTATTTTAACAAGTATTAATAATAATCAAGAAATATATTCACAATAATTTGAGCAATGAAAACTATCATATATATAACATTGTTATTTGTTATAAAACTAATAAAAAGCTCAAATATAAGTATGCATGTTTGATCTTGGTAGGTATTCCCTCTTCTCTCGAATTAAGGGGAAGTCAATTTTTTTAATCCATTTTTTAGGCTCTACTTTGCTATTCGTTGCTAGTGGGTATTACTTTGTGCTTTAGGGGAGATGAGCTCACCTCACATCCCACATCTTTTATGAGCCAACCTTCTTATAGGGTTGTGGATTCGGGCCGAAATGATGTCCATCAAAGACTTGGGAGCTGAAATTCTAAATAACATTATTTTTTTGTCTATACAGAGGAATTACGGTTGGCCCAACATTTTAAATAACATTATTTTTTGATTGTACAAAAGAATTGTGGTTGGCCCAACATTTCGGCGTCGATGTCCATCAAAGATTTGGAAGCTAAAATTTTAAATAGGCTTATTTTTTTGTTTATATGGAGGAATTGGGGTTGGCCCAACATTCAGGTGATCGCTGCTCTAGCATAGGGCAAGCCCCTTATAACCATTAGGCAGTCCAAAATGGGCCCCTCACTACACATCACAGGGAAATTAGGAATTGAACCCACAACTAGGGCTACCTCTACAAGGTGCCAAGACCAAGTGAGCTAACTCTGGGGCCCTAAATTCTAATTATGAGATCACAACGCTCAAACTCAAGACTACCTCTATTGATTGGAACGCTCGACTGACCTTTTTTTATCAATTAGGAAAATAATTTGTAATATTCCATGTGAAAATCGTCAAAACTTCTTCCTTTGTTCATGATTTGATCAACTTTGTGAAATTTATTAAAGACAAAAAGGTGAAAGAAGACGGGTTGTTGGTTAACTTTGGTTAACTGTCCCTTTTCACCAAAGTTCCAATTAGGGATGCTATGGAAGTAGTCAAAGCATGCACCGATGATGAAACATCAAGATTGGTAGTTTTTGGTATGAGGTCCACATTCTTCTCTTTTAAGGGTGTCATTTATTGGTAATCCAAATGGATGGCAATGGGTTCATCACTATCACCAACGGTTGCCAACATCTTTATGGAAAATTTTGAAGAATGGGCTCTCAATTCCTTTCCTCTTAAACCCAAATGGTGGAAAAAGTATGTCAATGACACCAATTTATGTTGGCAACATGGTAATGATAGCCTTCAGGACTTTCACTCCCACATCAACTATATGTAGCCAATTATCAAATTCACCAAGGAGGTTGAGACAAAAGGCAACAATAATAGCTTGCACTTCTTAGATGTCCTCCTTACTTGTAAGGTAGATGGTTCTTTAGCTTAAAGGTTTTACAAAAAAGGTATCCGCATATACCTATATTTGCATGTTTTTTTGCATCATTTTCCAATGTAGAAAACAACGGTCTTGAAGACTTAGTTATTAGGGAATATAAGATTTGTGAGGATGAACACTTAGAGCAATAAGTTGAGTATTTAAAAAGGGTCTTTAGGATGAATAGACATAAGGGAAAGAGATTTACAAGAGCTTTGAGATAGGGAAGGGAGTGTCATAAAAGGTAGCATAGGGAGAAGGATTTAATGCGGGGTTAGTGACTTTCTTACCTTAAGGTGTACCTGATAGGATTTTAAGAATCCTAAGGCACCCTAACATTAAAACCATTTTTTTCCCAGAAAACATGTTAAGAAAATCTTTGAAGTCAATAAAGGACTATTTAAAACCCAATATAAAAAGTGGCGTCTATAGAATTGAGTGCTTGTTTGTGGTCCTTTACATTGAGGAAACCGGGGGATCTATCCAAACAAGGATTAAAGAGCCAATTGCTAATATACGACTCGAGAAGATAGACAAGTCAACATTAGTTGAGCACACTTGCAAAACCAAATGTTCAATTTACACTGAGGATGCAAAAGTACTTGTTGTGGAAAGTCATTATCACCAACAAAAATTAAGAAAAGCAATTTAAATAGGAAAACAAGCCTATAAATTAAATAGAGACGAGGGCATAAGGTTGAGTCGTATTTGAAGACCAATTATTAATAATTTTAAAAAGAACCTTCACATTGAGAAGTGAGCATTTAATGATTTAAACAAAGTTACTTAGAATATTTATTTAAATATTGTAAGATTATTTTTACATTTAGTTTACCTTCAATATGATTTTTTATACATCAATATCTTTCATTGAAATTATTTATATAAAAAAAGTTAGTCTAATATTTTCAATAAATATTTTTTAATTTTAATTATTTTATTTATCTATATAATTTAATAATTCTATGTAATATTTTGAAAAATATCAAATAATTTTTATTTATTTTTTGGTAATCGAGGGTGTCTCGCAATTTTTCTGGCACTACATTATCACCGTGTTAAATTTAATGACTTGGCACACGTTTAGGCATGCTATTGCAGGGCGAGTCCAATGGACTAATCCCTTGGGCTTACGCAAGTGCCCCACTCGACGCTTGCGGTTCAATCAGGGCTCGAACCTATGACCTAGTGGTCACCATTGTAACGACTTACTGTTGAGGTATAACCCTGGGGGCAAAATGTTGGGATAAACACTTTTGATATACTAAAGTTATGAACCGGAGTAATGGGGAAGCACCTTCTTGAAGTGGGACATGTGGGTGGGCTTAGGTTCGTAATATCCATCTAATGATTTGCATCCGAAACGCCCCACTATGTTTCGCTTGATCCACAAGAAGAAGTGCGACCCCTACCTCAAGGTGTCCACATGGCCACTTGTTGAAAGAGTCTTGGGTTAATGAGTACAAACTATTTATACCTCACCAATACACGAAACCCTTAAATACTAAATGTTGAGATAAACGCTTTTGATATACCGGAACTATGAGTACAAACTACTTGTACCTCACCAATACACTAAACCCTTGAATTCAAATAAAAATAGTATATATTTGTATTATTTATTTTATTTTATATATTTATATATTATTAATATTATTTATTATATATATATATATATATATATATATATATATATTATTTTGATTTTTTAGGGTACGTTTATCTCCTTCCACATTCACACGTACTGATCGAGCGACGTGATAGACGTATCTTATTATGGCTTCCGGACTTGGGACATTTCCTTCCCATCCCTTTCCCTTGGACGCCTGTTCAGGACACCGCTAAATTTGATGGCCGTACGGCTATTTTAAGCTTTTATATATTTAAAAAAAAAAACAGACTGTTCAAAACTGTAAAGAACTTAGTAATATATATATTCCAATGGTTCATTTTGCTATTATGAACTGTACTAGCGTGTGAAGGGCAATCTTCAATTGATAACTGTTCTCAAAATTTTACATCACCAGTAGGGTCGACCGTCAAATTTAGTTACTATAACTCTGGACCATATTAGCCCTGCGATAGGGTAAAAGGTGACGCTCAGATCTGTAGAACTCCCTGAACGTTTAAAAACAATGCAGAGGGCACAAAGAATTTATATCTGAATAATTATCCGCCTCCGCTATCTAGATAAGTTGAGTATTAAGAAAGCAGATTTCTGGTTTAAAATTGTGTAATTTTTTTTTTTATCAATGCTTGAATCACAGTTTTTAACTTAGAAATCTGCTTTATTATCTTAATAGACTGGAAATATTATTTCTATTAAAGATGAGTATTACCGTCAACATAAACCCTAAATCTGGAGCCAAAAGAATCCACATTAAATCAAATCTGTGCACAGTCAGGGGCAATATACGAAAACGCTCAGGGAGAAGTTTCAAATAATTTTACAGTGCAAACTAAAAATACAAACAATTTTAAATAGCAGAGATTTCGCGTTAAATGTTCAGAATCATATTCAGCGATTTGATCAAATGATGGAATCCCCCAAACACGAAATTCGCATTCTAAGAAAAATAAAATGCAAATAAAGCTGAAGTCGAACATACCTGATGAGGAAAGAGGATTTCTTCCACTCGAACACGAAAATTGTTTTCAGACAAATTTAGTGCAGAAGAAATCTTTGGTTGATCTTTTGATTTGAATGTGGGGAGAAGATGATAATAAATCTGTATTCCGTTGTCTTTCGTTAAAACAAATTCATAGCAAATGTTGCCGGATATTTAATCTTCACACTCACACCGAATGGAGGTTCCCTGAACATTTTTTCGCTTAACTACCTGGGAGGAAGTGGCTATGAAGCCTACAAAATGTACCTGTCACATTATTATTTATACATACGTCCTTCTCCATACTTTTATATGGTTTTTAGAAGTACGATTACCAAATGTTGGTAATTTATAATTGATTTTATATTACTTAAAAATTGTGATCATTTCAACAATCATCGTATCAATGTCAAAAATATTTACACTACTTTAAGTACACGACAATAATTTTTTTAAATACGTTTCAATTTTTTTTATTATAAATTAATTCAAATTATAATCAAATATTTTATATTATATTTATTTTCATGTCCTTTGCACAAAAAGTGTGTGATTAATAATTTTATTAAGAAGTTTAAAAATTGGTGATATGGATAATATTGATCAAGAAATTGAGCATTTAAAGTTTTTAGGTTAAATAGTCACATATAAAAATAAGTTGTTAAGGTGATTAAATAAGTAAAAGAGATTATTGACAGACTTAAATAGAAGGAATAGTTAGCTAAAAGTTCCATGGCTTTATACTTTACGTTGAAAGTATTTTCAACAGATTAATAAAAATTCTTAAGCACTAAAATATTAACACTACTTTTCTTTTAGTTAATTAGTTAAGAATAGCTTTAGGATTTACAAAGGACCCTCTAAATTTTAACCTATGTAATAGAGTTTATATTGTTGAATGTTCATGTGGTATTCTATACAACATGGAGACATGAAAATTAGTAAAAAACATGATGTTGATATTTATTTTGAAAAAAAATAAAATTAACTCTTGTTCAACATTCATACAGAACTAAACACACTATCAACATTGAAGATGCCAAAATCATTAAACCAATTTTATAAATATAAATTGAAAGAAATTAATGAAATTAATAAACACGTTTATAATCTTATCTATAATTTTAATAAAGATGAGAGATTAGGAATTAATCAAACTTAAAAACTTATTATTAACAATTTATTGGTCAGGGTTCCTACTTGAATTATAATTTTATTTTTAAAACAATTAAATTTATAATTTTTATAATAATTTTTTTATAATAATAAATAATTTATTAATTTATTTAATATCACAAAACTTTAATTTTTTTTATACAATTTATTTAATCATAAATTATTTATTATTAAAAAAAAATCAACAATCAATTTTATAATAATAATTCTTTGTATACTTGATTTTCATTCAATATTCAAAATAAACATTTATTTCAATGATAAAGGTGAATAATTAATTTATTTAAAAAAATCAATTTAATAATATTTAATAGCAGTTAAATTCTCCTTTTAACTTTCTTATTTAAAGAATATGAATCTACCATTCTACATAATTTTTTAATGTCTTATAATAAAAGATCACCAAAAAATGATGGAAAACAATAATTTAAAAATTAATTTTTCAAAAATTATAATTTTATCTTTATTTTAAAATATTAAATTAAAAAATATTAAACCAAAAATTATAACTTTATCTTTATTTTAAAATATTAAATTAAAAAATATTAAACTTTTAAATAAATTGATTTTTACTTACCTACATGACAAAGTCTTGTTAAATGATGTGCGTTAGCATTGTTGGGAAATACTAATAATTTATTTTATTTTATTTTTTTCAGTTTTTTTTTTTGCTTGTAATTGCATGCGGATACAATATTTGACCTATTTGTTATTGATGCCACAATGACTAAATTTGATAGCTGTATAACCGTATTTGTGTTTGCTAGTTATAAAATACAATCATAAGGTGAATTTTTAGAGATTCTTTGGCATAATATTATCATTGTGTTGGATTCGACATCTTGACACATACATCGATGTTTTATTGAAGGGTGAGTCCAATGAAATAATCCCTTGGGCTTACGCTAGTACCCCATCCAACATTCACGGTTCAATCAAAACTCAAACCCATAACCTAGTAATCACCATTACAACGGTGAAGTATAACCTTGGAGGCGATTAAATTATATATATTATTTTTAATATAAATTATATTAATATTCAAAGGACGATGTTGAATAAATAACTCAAATCAAATTTAATTCTTGTTTGATAAAAGTTGAAAATTTTAAAATTTAATTTAATTGAATTTTTTAATATAATTCTAATAAGAATTGTACAAAATTTATTTGGTTAAATTTATCGTGTTATTAACGTATTTAAGGTCTTAGATCTAATCTCCACTTTGAAGCTATGTTGCAGTAGGACACATTTGTGTAGGTTAAATTTCTCAATTACTACATCGATTAAATATATTAATTTATTTAATATTTTAATTTATTCTCATTTATTACCACTTGTACTATCATTTGAGGGTTGATCTATGATATCCTCATAAAATATTAGACTAGTAAAAAGGAGAACTTATTTTTTAATAAATAAATTCCACAATCAAATTGTACTCTTAAATTAGTTTAATGGTGAAGAACTTATCATCTTGAAAGGGAGGTCACAAGTTCAAATCCTATAAAAGGTAAGGTATGCTCAGTGTCATGGTCCTTTCAAAATTCTATTTATTTAGATTCTTTCTACATTTTGTGATTTGTAGTTTTTTTAATTTCAATATCAGTTTTAAATCAAAATAAAATCACCAAACACAAATCATGAACCAATTTATAATCATTGATATTAACATAAATATGTCTTATATCATTGCATTTAATGAGTATGTTAATATAAAATAAGCTTCATCTTCAAATACATATAAGTTATATAGTTTACAATTTCTCTTTTCCAAATATGTTTTTGAGAGTGCCCATCTATCAGCTTCATCTTCAAATACATTTGAGTTAGATAGTTTACAATTTTCTTTTTTCCAAATATATTTTTGAGAGTGCCCATCTATTAGATTCATTATACAACTCATGTGAGTTAGTTTTAAGTTTTGCAATTATAATTTTACTCTTAAAATCAATACTTTATTTGGTATGACAAAGGTTCATTTTTAGGATTAATAATATCTTTACAATAAGATAAATTTATATTTTATTTGATATTTTCATATTTTTAAAAGTTTATTTTTTTTAGAAAAAGATTTGTTAGGATCAATTGTTGGGTAATGGTAGAAAGTCTATCTTGTTCTAAATTATTTACCTTGTGTTTATATCAAATATATATTTTTAAGGCTTTAATGTCAACAGGTAACATATCAACTTTCATCAAGAGCATAGAATAAGGCATATTGTTTTTAATTTAGAAGTTATAAATAATTAATTATGTTTTTATTTTCACAATTATGTTTCAAGATTCTTGATATATTCTTCCACCACAAACTTCACAATCATAGAGGATTATATGGGTCTAGCCACATATATTTAATACCGAACATTTGATAATGTCAATTTTGACCTATCTTTATCATATATGATTTATGCATATACATTTGACTCTTTCTCACATTCTCTCCTTGTTATTCACTTATTTATGAGCTTGGTCTTCCCAATTTTTTGTCATACATATACAATATTTCTCTAGTATGTGCCTAGTTATTTATTATACTAACCAAACTACCGCCATGTTCTAAAGCATTGTTTCCTATATTTGAGGCAGTGCTATAAATAGTCAAACATTTATGAATATCAGTAGTGTATGCCTTCATCAGAAGTTATAGGTTCTCTATGTAGATATGGAATCCAAAGATAGTTAGATCAAACATTAGTCAAGAAAACTCAAGAAAATGCATAAGACCATAACTAACTAAGCCAACTCTTTTAATGGGGTTGGAAAATGACAATTCAGAGCTATTGAGAGAAAACACATACACAATACCTTCCCAAAAGCATTCCATCACAAAAATACAGCTCAAAACATGATTTTTTATTTGATTTGGTTGTCAAGTCTTTAGTAATGATGCAAGCCAAAGCTCCTCCATCATCTCAAGTGCACCAATGAAACTAGGCTCATGATATTTAAATTAATGCTATGCCTGTTTTGAAGCTATTCTATTGCAAATTAAGAATTATAACACTACACACAAATGAGTTGTGGAGAGAATTATGCATAATAAGTTTACATAAATAAAGCTTAAAAATGGTGGTCTTGACCCTCCTATTTATATATTTTTAAGATTGATCATAATCAATCATGACCGTCTATATTGAGATCAAGATGTGTGGCCATGAATTAATTCAATTTTGAAAAATTAAAACATATATACCCTCATAAATATTTAGAATAAAGGGGCATTAAAGAGGCATGGGAGGCCTTCAAGCTAATATTTATTGCATTTATGGCTTATGGATGCCACCCCACAAATGATGTCACTTGATGATGCAAATATTATGAATCAATTTCTAATTAAAATATTTTTAATAACTTTCATGGATTTTCCACTTAATCTCTTGATTTGAATTTAATTTATCTAAGTGAGATTAATTAAATTTTATGGATTTATTTTAAAATTGGTTGCACACTATTAATAAAATTGGTCAGAATGTCATATTATTGGGTCATAATTTGACTAGAGTAGAATTAGAAGAAGGTGTCAGTTGCATACAGACCAATATCCCATTTGGGACATTGTTGATACAAAATAACACATGCACATGTCATGTGATTTTGAATAAGAAGAATTCAATGGTTTAAGACACCAAATTATATTTCCATCATTTTGACTCGAAATGATTTGAGAAAAGTTAATAATCACATAAATTTCATTGCCCTATTTAGGGATACATTGGCCTAAATCGGCACTTGTATACGATAAGTTTGAAACATTTAATGTGTTTAAGTGATTTTGGCCTAAATTGTGTATTTTCATAAATTTTTAGTAAGATTGAAAATTTTAATACAATAGTGTTAGGAATTGGATGTATACATTTTGTCCCTATTTGAGAAGGCATAGTGAGACATTGAGACGAAGTAACATCTTTTCAAAGAAAAGAGTTGTCAATAAGAATTTGGAAGGAAATGACCCATGATGGCCCCTCAAGAGGGCATACAAGGATGAAAGGGAGGGATGGACTCTCGAAGAGAGATAAAGAGGTGATATTAACTTGTGGGATAAATTAAATCCATATTGAGCTAATGATTGCATGCATTGATCCCCAATGATGAAAATATAATTAGAATGTAATGGGCCCCAAAGTCAGAGGGAAGTGGGAAGGATGCAATCCAAAAATATAATTGACACACTTTGAACACACCTAAAGCTAGAATGCAAGCTACACACTTAGGAACTAATCTATCCCTAGACAAATTGCACACTAAAACATTACCAGAACGAGGGCAAAAGTCCACAGAGCTTGGAATTAGAAGAAATAGGAGAGCATTGATCCAAAGGAAGGAAACAATAATGTACCCCATTAAAGCAAATTTGAGTGGTTGATAAAGTAGTTTTGCCCCAATAGGATAGATTTTGATCACTAATAATTGATTGTGCCCCCGTAGCACTGATTTGATTCAGTGATCAATCGAAATGTTTTGCCCTGATAGGGTAAATTAGCAATCATAGCTCAAGGATATAACCTAATGTATAGATTAAATATGATCAAGTGCAAAAATAGATGCAAGGGTCTAATGACTGAAGAAGCCATAAAAAACTAGGCATATGAGGATGCACAAAGTGATGAATGAGATGAAAATAAGAATGAAGGTCATCAAGCTGACCTGAGATACATCATGTATTGAATCACTACCTACATAGTCTAGATGGACCTTAAGCCAATGTAGTTCACCCACAAGTGGGAGAAATGGAATGAGAAATGAAGAAGAAAAGAAAAATAGACCATTATTTGATTAGACTCATAATGTATGCCAAGAGATGCACATCTTACATAAAGTCTGGTACATAATCCATTAGTACTTAGTTTCATTTGTGCACTTAAGAGCTAATATTAAGAGCTGTATTGACTTTATAACTTGGATCCAAAGCACTTGGTGCTTATTATAGCAAATTGAAATTATGCATCATAAGTATGAGTAACCTATAATGACATCGTGTTTCAATTATGATGGGCCAGTTCAAATGTGAATATTTATAACTAAGGATAATGATAAGAACTACCAATACCAAAGTTACAACTATTTACATTTAAACAAAAAAAATAAAGATAAAGAAAAATAAGACGTAAATGTAACCTAACTTAAAATCAAGATATGAACAATTAGGATTTAAATATGGAACAAGAATGTACCAAAGCAAAGCCATAATAACTTAATAAACAACATGAAAACAAGATATGAATAATCAAGCTCCATGTGTACTATCAAGATGTACTTGGAAAAATAGGATTAAAAAAAATATAAAACAACAAAATAAAAGACCAAGAAGAAACAATAAAATAAGAGAAGGAAATAAAATAAGAGGTGAGAAAGCACAAAAAAACACCAATAAAAAACAAATAAACACACACAAACAAGAGTTAATCACAATGTTAGTGCGGTTTGAAAATAATTGTTCAGGCATGCATAGTAGAGACATTAATTTATACCACAGTGTAAGAAGAACAAGGACAAAAATTTATCCCTAAGTGATAGGGAAACAACACAAAAGAAAATCGGGGAAAAAAAGAAAAGGAAAGGGGTGGCTGAGCTGACTCTAGATGTACAAGACAAGTACACACTGTCTAGATAGTTCTATAGACACAAGGTCCAACATGAACTTCATGCCAAATGTAGTTCCCTAAGGAAATGAGATAGAAGAAAAGTGATGATAACAAAACATGACTAATGTTGTAGAGGAAATAAGGAATATAGATTCATAAAATGGTGAGAGCATTCAAATCAGTGCTTGCAAAATGGCAAGAGTGTGGATAATTAGAATAAACAAAATGTGTAAGATAATGTTTTTGTTCTTTTTGTCGATCATTTGATAATGTGTTTGTGTTTTTGAGATAAGAAACAAAAATGAAATATTTACAAAATTTCTAGGGAACTACCTAGCTGAGGAGATGCACGTCCATAGGTAAGCATTCAAACAATAACTAAGCTGGTTGTACCAACCCATGCTCACAAATTAATGAAAGTGAGATCTTGTTAAGGAAAAAATTCCTATCAAACAACAACAAAATAATGGAATAGTATGCAGCATGAGATAAATATAAATAACCATTCAGTAGGGAAAACCCATGAGCTGATGTATCCATGTTCACTTGTTTGTAAAAAAAAGCTACAAAATATTATCTAGGCTGAACTGCTTTGTAGAACTAGTGTTGAATGTGTCATGGATGCCTATGAGTCATAATCCGGATCATAATTTGTCAAGAGATAAAAGATGTACAGGTTACAATGACTTAGGCTATAAAATGAATATGGTTCTAAAGAGAACGATCTAGAATGAATAGGGTCCAAAAGAGGATGGTCCAAGATGGGATAAAATGAATCAAACTGGAATATAAATGATCCAAATTGCCAATAGTCCTAAACTTCAATTGTCTATATTCATAAAAGAATGTGGTTTTCCATGAGAATGGTCTAGGGTAGGTCAAAACATAAAGAATATGGTCCAAAAGAGGACGGTTCAGGATATAATTGTGGGATAAAATAACTATAGCATAAGTTGCCCCCAAGTAAGGGGTCTTGTAGACAATAGTTCAAAATTCATCAAGCATATAACTACTTGAGATGCAAAATATTCATGGGCTCTAGAATTTCTTTGCCACCTAAGGTATCTAGTCTATATGCCCTGATCCATAGTTTGTTGTGATAACATATGGGCCTAGCCAATTGGGTTGGAACTTACCCTTTTTCTTGCATTCAAAATTTATGTTCTTTTGGTTCTATTTCAAGACCAAATCACCAATCTCAAAAGACAAACATGTTATATAAATTCTAGCAGATCATTGTTAAGAACATGTAAACATAGGAGGAAGGACAATATTTTGGTTGAGCCCTCTTCAACATATTGGAATGCATGTAACACTCAACCACTTAGTGGATTTTGGTTGGGATTATCCAACCCATCTTTCTAACCATTTTTATAGGCCGCATAAGTGTCAAAAGTGGATCTGGGGTTTTGAAGGGAAAAAAAGACAAATATAAATCTGTGCACATGCCCAAACATCTAAAATCACACAAAAAAGATCTTGATAAGCAAGAGAAATGATCAGTAGTAGAGTATATTAACATTTCACATAAATACAATTCTAGTAGATAGTGGATGGATTCAGCCACCACAGGCATCTATTCCCTACTATAAGTGTCTTGGTAGGTTTTGACACTCAACATCCTAAGTTGAGTGATCACAAAGCTACTACAAATAGTTTGAAGTCATTATACATAGACGATGACCAGAACATAACAATGAGCAAGCTAAGTAAGTTATCCTCTTGTCATTCTATAAATAACAAGTTTGATCTCAATATAATTTACTTAGCTTGCTCATTGTTATGTTCTGGTCATCGTCTATGTATAATATAAGACATATCTTATATAATCTAAATATTCACGATTTAGCTTGTTTAGATCATTAAATATAAAATAACTTTAAACATCCTAGTGAACCTAACCTTTATTTCAAGGATGGTAAATATTAGGTTTTCTTTATGTAGTTGACTTGTGAGAGAAAGGGATAGGTTGGTATTAACTTAATTTTTTAAGTCTCAATGCTTGTTGCACATTCTGAGTTCAATGTGATATGACTCTTTTATAACATATTTTGTCAGGGGGCTCCTCTTTCCATCGATGTTTTTATACTATATTCTCACAATAGGTTATGTTTTTGCTACTCCCCTCTCTCTTTTATTTTGCATATCTTATACAATATATTAATTTTGGACATGGGCTTGCACCGAGGTATTTGGTTGTAGTAAGCTTGAATGGTTATTTATATTCCTATTGAATTGTTTATCTTCATTTCGTTCTACTTATTTGGGGCCCTTAATAATAATATGATAAAATCCTCCCATAGAGTCCATCGATGTTTTTATACTGTATTCTCACAATAGGTTATGTTTTTGCTACTCGCCTCTCTCTTTTATTTTGCATATCTTATAACATATATTAATTTTGGACATGGGCTTGCACCGAGTTATTTGGTTGCAGTAAGCTCGAATGGTTATTTATATTCGTATTGAATTGTTTGTCTTCATTTCGTTCTACTTTTTTGTGGCCCTTAATAATAATATGATAAACTCCTCCCATAGAGTTAAAGATAGACTTGACACTAATAAACAATTGTACTAGTTTGAAAATCATTTTACTTTTCTATTTATTATATGCAAACAATTCCTCAAGAGAGTATATTTTGTGTCGTTGAAACTACTAAAATCCCTATTGTGGCCTACTCTGCCTGCTTCCCTCCCCCAATTGATAATTACCCCTTGAATCACCCCAAAGATTCTAAGTCAAGGTCTTCTTTGTTTAAAAATAATGTTGTTATGACTAGATTCAATGGAGCTTGGATTAATCTACTTAATATGAAGAACACCATTCATGGTGAGTTGTAACTTATTGTAAAGGATATTACCACCATCAATTTTATAATAAGAAATATTGACTATGAAAAAGTTATATATAAGTAATGAAGTTAACTAATAATTTTAATTTTTAAGTTTTTATAAAAAATACATATTTGAAAACTATGTATATGAATATATATATATATATATATATATATATATATATATATATATATATATATTGAATTAAAATTTTAAATTATTAGTTAATTTATAGTTGATTAATTAATTATTTATATATTATCTATAAATTAATAAATAACTTTAAAATTTAATTTAATACCCAAAAAAACATATCTAAAAATTATATCTATGAATTCAATAAAGAATTATAATATTAATTTGATTAATTTTTTATTGATGTGAAATCAATCTTAAAATAATTATTAGTTTTCAAAATAAAAGGACTTTGAAAACAAGAAGAGTGTGTACATCTTTTATAAAAGGCCACACATCCTTTCAAAAAAAGTGTTTATAAATGATACCTTTTATAATATGCAACAAAGGGCCATTTATTGGTATGTGGATGGAAGCACAAAAGGTTTTCATTCATATACCACTAAATTTTATTTTCTTTCAAAATTAAGATTTTTATTTGAACATACTAATAAATGTTGATCAGATATATTGAACCAAATCCTTTTGTGAATTCATGTTACTATGTTACTGATATGTTGATGTGAATTCATGTTGATGTGTTATTCATTCACATTTTCAATATGACAACTGTTATTTATCATAATTGTTGTTGATATATTTTCCATTTTATTGTCAATTACATTATTCTTGCATTTTTTATTTTTAACTAAGGTTTTATTATTGTAAAGGGTGCATGTTTGTTGGGTTGCTCAAAGTTATGGTATTTTCAAAAGTTTTACAAACATTATGTTTCTTAACATTTCTATGTTTCTGAACACTGTACTAATTTTACATTTTTTACATTCTGTTTCTTAACAAACTTTATGTTTGTGAAACTTGTAATGCTCTTATGTTGATTACATTTTGTTTCTTAACATAGTTTACATTTGTGAAGTTTGTAATGCTCTTATAGTTAGTTTTTAAAATTTAATAAGCGATTTATGATGCTAAATTTTTTATTGATTGTATTCTTTATTTGTGTTATTGATGTTTGTTTGTTGTGAGTAATTATGAAAATTTTTGAATTAAAAAGTAGAGAAGAACAACGGGGAACTCACTTTCAGGTCCAAGTTACTTAACTTTCATTAAGCTTATAATCCATTTCCATGTTAAATGGTAGATAACAAGTAAATTCCATTACATTAAACATAATCAAACTTAATACATTAGATAATCATTACATTACTTAATACACTTCATTACATTAGATAACAAATTCAATTCATTGATTATTAAATTAGATAACAAGTAAATTTCATTTAAGGTAAAATGAAACTTACACTATCCAAGGTAAAAAAAATGAGTTATGTCTTTCATTTCTTGTATTTTGAGAAAGTGGATTTGTAGTTGGTCCTTCAAGGGTTATCTCCTTAGTGGGATTTATTGCCATTTTTACGAGGATGGCTCCCACATAGATAGTTTCAAACATATGAAGCAATTGGGGATAGAATGTTTATAATGGCTTTCAATATGTGATGTTGTTCGGGTAGAGGGTTGAATTAGTTGTTTAAATATTTTTATCTATCCAATTATTTTATAATCTTCTTGAATTCCCTCTCCCTTCTACCATGCTCTATTTTTTGCTCATTTTTCTTGCCTTTGCTATATCTTTTCCTACTCCTTTTTCCTTTTGATTTTATTATTGAATATTCATTTGTTCCCTTATTTTCCTCTCACCCTGCCTAAGGGTTTTCCTATCATCAACCTATTCTTCCTTCCTTGCTTTCAATCCTGCAATATCCTTCTTGTGGCACTCTTGTTATATAAGCATTTGCCTATACACATATGTTGTGAGTATTTGAGACTATCTACTTAGCCTTAGTGCATTGTTTCTTGATTTCTTAGCAACCCTTTCCATTTTCAATTTAAGAAATGAAGATATTTAATTTATTTGTTCATTCATTTCTAGTTGGCTACAATTTGGATATTTCTAGTATATCTTATGAATCAAATGTTGCATATTTTATGCCCCATTGCCCACTTATTGCATAGGAATAAACTATCTTAGGTAGGATAGTAGGCAATGGTGATGACATTAACATTGACACATTTACTTCCATTAATTCACAATTAAGGCCAATATTTGTTTTCCCCTCCTACCACCAATCTATTGGATTTACTTGGGTAGGTAGACTTGAACTATCTTGGTTGAAAATTAAATGTTACATCCATTTCATTAGAAAGGATATTTAATGCATTTTCAATTGTTTGTGCTTGTTTAGTGTGAGTAGCATGAGTTTAATGTGTTAGTTGGATGCCATGCATTTCTTGGTTAAAAACATGTTTTGCATTTGTTGCTTGTTCACCTTCAAAAACATATGTTTCCTACATTTGATCCATGTTCTACATAATAGCTTGAATCTCTTCCTCATCTATCCATACCAACCTCAAGATATTTTCAGCAACACTAATTTCATCCTCTTCAATGTGGAGCTTTGTTTGGATTCATGTCATTGGATACTACCTTAAGCTTTAGGGGCTAAATACCTGTCCATCTAAATCCACATTTTATATTTTCATGAGTTTGTGCCCTCTTCAATGCCACACTGCCCAAAGTGGACAATTATTGTCTCTTAATCTCTATACCACAATTCTTAATCATCCATGATGTCTTCTCACTCCTGAAGTAGTCCTTAAATGGATCAAACACACTTGAATCCAATGGCTTTAATTTGTGGCTAGTGTGTGTGAACAACATATGTATGTCAATCCCCAATGCTCTTGCCTCTTTAATTATTGATAGTGCAACATGGTTGTCATGCCCATAAAATATGAGATGTCTATTTGTAGGTGAAACTCCTCCTAGTATAGATCTAGAGAAATGATGCAACTAGTTCATAAATAATTCTTTTGTCATCCATAGATGGGGTTGGACAGCTATACATGCCCCTGGTTCACAACCTAAAATGAAATTTTACAACTGATTTTTTCCTTTAAAGAGTTAGAACCTAGGGATGTTATAACCAACGACATTCACACATGCTAAAATTTTGATCCATTCCCTATTTTTAGACATAATCGATAGCACAATCCTTTCCCCTTTTTGGTGATAACTCACAGGCCATAATTCCTTCCAACTTTCACTCCCATCTCGTCATAATTTCATATTTTTTGTAACCCATAATGGTTCTCAACATACATAATTCTCAAGTTATCATTAAAAACTATCACAATGTAAAGTTGTAGCATCATAGCCCTATCTATGTCTAGTCCTTCTAGTTTTCTCATAGACAAATCGGGATGCCTCTTTTGATTCCTATCCACCATCACTTGCCAGGGACCTCATCATTGAAAGGGTTGGGCCTAATTTCACATATGTGGGAAATGTGTACCTTAAAATATGAGATGTACAACCCATGTCTCATGTCGACTAAGTCCTTTCACCACTACATGATCTCAAATTATTTTGCTTATGATAAAATAGTGGGTGGCCCCCTCTTGTTAGTCATTTTAATTCCTTTTAACTAATTGGACAAAGTGCTTATTTTCATGCCCCACTTTAATATTGAAACATTTTTTGTGTAACCATTCTCCTCCACATCTCACATTACACCTTTCATATTATCCTTTGTCCACTTTATACTCAATCACTTCTCTTCCTGGTTGCTTGGGGTTTATCTTGAACAACTTCATCCTATGTCTACTTGGAAGAGGGTTACTCTTTAAAAAAAGTCCTCTCTTACTAGTTGGTAGTGGGTTGCTCTTCATTAGACACACCATTAAAAACTATATATATATATATATATATATATATATATATATATATATATATATAAAATCTTTGATATATATTTTTTCTAATATAAGTAATATTAATTTTTGAAGGGCAATGTTGAATAAATAACCCTTATCAAATTTAATCCTCGTTTGATGAAATTTGAAACCCTCAAGTGCAACTCCAATTAATAGGAGTTGTACAAAATTTATTTAGTTAACTCTATTGTGTTAGCCTATTTGAAGTCTTGGATTTAATCCCCACTTTGAAGCTATGTTATGATAAGGCACACTCATCTGAGACATGTATAGGCATCTTGATTAAAGAAATTAAATTTATCAATTACCACACTGATTAAATATATTGATTTATATAATATTTTAATTTATCCTCTCTTATTTTCATTTGTACTACCATTTGAGAGTTGATCCAAGATGTAACTGTAAAACACTAACTTAATAAAGGGGAGAAATCATTTCTTAATGGATAGGCTCCACAATCAAATTGTACCCCTAAGTTGACCATATGGTGAAGAACTTATGCTCTTAAAAGAGAGGTCACAAGTTCAAATCCTATAGAGGGTAAGGTATGCTCAACATCATGGACCTTAAAAAGATTCCATTTCCAAATGAGACAATTGTGAGATAATGTATATAAATAGATGATTCGATTAGAATTTAGATTCAAAATAAAATTACCAAGTTTTGTTTGCTTGTCTTGATTTAATCACCAAGTTTTGTTTGGTTGTCTTGAGTCTTGATTTAGGATTTCATGAACCAAGTTATAATCATTGATATCAACAAAAATGTATTATATCATTGCATTTAATGGGTATGTTAGGAGAAAATAAACTTCATTTTCAATTTTATTTGAGTTACATAGTTTATAAAAAAAACCAAATGTGTTTTTAAGAGTGCCCATCTATCAAATTCATTGTATAGATCATGCAAGTTAGTTCCAAGTTTTGAAATTATAATTTATATCTCAAAGTCAATGACTTTAAATGGGTATAATATAGGTTCATATTTGGAGTTAATGATATCTTTACAATAAGATATTTTATTTTTATTTGATTTTCATCTTTTTAAAAGTTTATAATGAGACAAAATTATGAGAAGAGTGAAGAGAAGTTATGAACAAACTCCCACTTTAAAGAAATAAAATTTGACTATGAAAGCCTTGTTTACTTATATAGACAAATGATTCAATTAGAATTTAGATTCAAAACAAAATCACCAAGTTTTGTTTGGTTGTCTTGATTTAGGAGTTCATAAATCAAGTTATAATCATTGATATAAACAATAATGTCTTACATCATTCCATTTACTGGGTATGTCAAGAGAAAATAAGCTTCATCTTTAATTTAATTTGAGTTACATAATTTACAATTTCTTTTTTCCAAATTTGTTTTTGAGAGTGTCCATCTATTAGATTCACTATAGAGCTCGTGTGAGTTAGTTGTAAGTTTTGAAATTATAATTTTACTTTTAAAGTTGATGAATTTATATGAGTATGACAAAGATTAATGTTTAGGATTAATGATATCTTTACAATAAGATAAAAATTTTATTTGATTTGATATTTTCATCTTTTTAAAGGTCTATCTTTTTCTAGACAAAAAATTGTTAAGATCGATTGTTGGGTAATGATAGAAAGTCTATCTTGTTCTATATTATTTACCTTGTGTTTTCATTACATATATCATTTAAGGCTTTAGTTTCAATAGGTAGCATATCAACTTTCATCAAGATCATAGGGTAAAGCATATTGCTTTTAGTTTAGAAGTTATAAATAATGAGTTATTTTTTATTTGTTCAATTTTGTTTCAATATTCCTAAGATATTATTCCACCCCAAACTTCATAATCATAAAGGATCATAGGAGTGTAGACACATAAATTTGGTGTCAAAATTTTGAAAATTTTAGTTTTGACTTATCCTTAACATATATGACTTGTGTGTACACATTTTACTCTTGCTCACATTCTCTCCTTGCCATTCACTTATTTATAAGCTCAACCTTCCTATTTTTTGTCATACATATACATGATTTCCCTAAGGTGTGCCTAAATATCTATTATACTAACTAAACTATTACCATGTTCTAACGCATTGTTTCCTCTATCTTGGGTAGTGTTAGAAGTAGTCAGATGCTTATGATTACCAGTAGCGTCTACCTTCGTGAAAAGTTCTAGATTCTCCAAATAGTCATTTTATAAATTCATATCCTCCCCTTGGGTTGGTACACATGTTTCATATGTTGTTTATGGAGGTAAAATACAAAAAAGAGTCTTTTATATATACAAGGCAAGCCTAATACTATTCCTATTTAACTTTCACTTGAGGATCACATGAAAACCTACTTGCACATTGAGGAAATCATCTGCACATTCTCAAGACACTCTCCTAACACTCTCCTAAAACATCCAAAGAATATACACCATGATAAGTTTGGACACCTAAAGCAATGTCAAAGTTGAATGTTGTCAATTATCGAAAGCCAAACATGTTATATGCATTCTAACAGGTCATTATTAAGCACATGTAAACATAGGAAGAAGAACACGATTTTGTTTGAGCCCTCTTCGGTGTATTGGAATGCATGTAATACTCAACCACTTAATGGATTATGGTTTGGATTATCTAACCCATATTTATAACCCTTTTTATTGGCCAAGTAAGTGTCAAAAGTGGATTTAGGGTTTTGAGGTAAAGGAAGACAAATCTAAATCTATTCACATGCCCAAACATCTAAAATCACATAAAAAATATCTTGACAAGCAATAACAACAATCGATAGTAGAATATATTGAAATTTTAGACAAAGACAATTCCAGTAGATAGTGGATGGATCTAGCCACCACAAGCATTTATGCCCAACTATAAGTGTCTTGGTAGGTTTTGATGCTCATTTTCTTGAGTTGAGCGATCACATAACTACTAAAAATAGTTTGAAGTGACTTTACACAGACAATGATTAGAATAGAATAATGAACAAGCTAAGTACGTTATCCTCTTATCATTTCTATAAATAATAAGTTCAATCTCAATCTAATTTTGACATTCAAATATATGTAATATAGAACATATCTTATACAATTTGAATATTCAAGTTCTAGCTTGTTTAGATCATTAAATCCAAAATAAATTTAAACATCTTGGTGAACCCAAACTTTATTTCACGTACATAAATCTTAGGTTTTTATTCTTGTGAGAGAAAGCGATAGGATGGTATTTTAATTTTTTAATTTTTGGACGCTTGTTGTAGATTTTGATTTCAACATGATACAATTGTTTTATAACTTCTTTTGTCAGGTGTGTTCCTCTTTTCATCGAGGTTTTTGTACTATATTCTCACATTAGGTTATATTTTTAATACTCACCTCTCTTTTTTATTTTGCATGTCTTATAACATACATTCATTTTTGACATGGGCGTGCACTGAGTTATTTGGTTGCGATAGGCTTGAATGGTTATTTATATTCCTATTGAATTGTTTGTCTCCATTTCTTTCTAATTTTTTTTGGCCCTTAAGAAAAATATGACAAACTCATCCCATATATTTAAAGACAAAGTTAACACTAATAAAAAATTGTACAAGTTTGAAAATCATTTTACTTTTTTGTCTATTATATGCAGACAATTCCTCAAAAAATTGTAATTTGGTATCATCAAAATTATTAAAGGCCTTATTGCGGCCTACACTATCTGCTTCCCTCCCATAATTGATAATTCCCCTGCAATCACCCCAAATATTCTAAGTCAAGGTCTTCTTTGTTTAAAAATGGCGTTGTTATGATTAGATTCAATGGATCTTGGATTAATCTACTTAATATGAAGAACACCATTCATGATGAGTTGCGACTTGTTGAAAAGGATTTTTTTTCCAAAGAAAAAATTATTGTAAAGGATATTTCCACCATCAATTTTATAATTAGAAACATTGATTAATAATTAATGAAGTTAACTAATAATTTTAAATTTTAATTTATTATAAAAAATACATACTTGAAAATTATGTGTGTGTATATATATACATAAAGATGTTTTCATATATATAATAGTAAATTAAATTTTAAAATTATTAATTAATTTCTAATTGATTGATTTTAAAATATAATTTATATATATATATATATATATATATATATATATATATATATATATATATATATATATATATATATATAATATTAAATTAAAATTTAAAATTATTAGTTAATTTCTAATTGATTGATTATTTATTTATATATAATCTATAAATAAATTAATAACTTTAAAATTTAATTTAACACACACAAAAAATTATATTTAAAAACTATATCTGTGAATCTAATAAAGACTTATACTATTAATTTGATTAATTTTTTATTAATGTGAGATCAATCTTAAAATTATTATTAATTTTTAAACAAATGGACATTTAAAACAAGAATAGAGTGTACACCTTTAATAAAAAGTTATACACCCTTTCAAAAAAATTGTTTACAAATGACACATTTTATAATATGCAACAAAGGGCTATTTACTGGTATGTGGATGAAAGACTTGAAGGTTTTCATTCCTATACCACTAAATGTTGTTGTTTTTGTATCAAAATTTAGAATTTCATTTGAACATACCAGTAAATGTTGAGTTATATGTATCGAACCAAATCTTTTTGTGAATTCATGTTATTGTGTTATTGATATGTTCATGTGAATTCATGTTGTTGTGTTATTTATTTACATTTTTAACATTACAACTATTATTTACCATAGTTGTTGTTAATATGCTCTCCATTTTATTGTGAATTAATTTATTCATTCATTTTTATTTTTAACTGAAGTTCAATGGTTGTAAAGGGTGCATGTTAGTTGAGTTACTCAAAGTTATGGAATTTTCAAAAGTTTTATAAACATTATGTTTCTTAACACTTTTTATGTTTGTGAAGATTGTATTAATTTTACATTTTTTACATTGTGCTTCTTAACACAGTTTATGTTTAAGGTCTAGGGTATAAAGTCTAGGGTTTAAGGTTTTAAGGTTTTATGTTTAGGGTTTAGATATTATTGTTTTGGGTTTATGGATAATGTATTAGGGTTAATATTTCAATGTTTATGGCATTTAGGGTTTAGGTATAATACACTCGAACTTCAAACAATGAACTTGATAGTTCTTGAATCTCACTTGAATCCCTTTAAATGACTCCTAAAGCCTCTATCATATAGATTTAGGCGTCCTAGACCTACTGATTCAAACTCCTCATCAATATAAACAAACTCTATTTGTTTAGAATGGTCTTAAAACTGCCCATGATCTTCTCCTTTGACTTCTCAATTTTTAACAACTTGCCAACTTGCTTCTTTATCTTGACAAATTAGACTTTTCTCCCCCTTCCAACGTGGGGATTAGGTAATGAGATGTTACTAAGGTAGAAACACATTTACAAGTTGTTTTCACTTTCATGAACCCCTTATGTGAGGTTTAGCACTTACTTGCCTCTTTTTAGAATTTGATTTTTTTCAAATCAATGTTTTTGGAGGGAAATTCTATGATTTGAATTCTCTTGCCCTTAGGGACCTTTTGACACCTAGAACACTTTAAAAACACCTAATAGAGACTATTCAAACTATCTAAGACATCATAGGGTCTTTATAATGCATTACATGCTTCTTAAGACCTCTAGGCCTTTACAAACAACTTGTTGTTTCCCTAAGCCTATTTACATGTTTGAGTGATGCTCCTGCATCATCCTCCACCTCCTCTTGGCACCATGTGGCTTGTGGCTTTGGCTTGAGAATATTAATTTGCATGAAGCTTTGGAATCAATTTAGCATTATAACTTTGCACCAAGATAGTTTATAAATGATGTTCATGGCTCTTCTATTTATAGATTTTCAAAATGGTTCGGGATTAACCATGACTGTCCATCTCAATATCGAGATGTGTGACCATGAATAAATCCAATTATGTATTTAAATTTATAGATATCTCCCATTAATATTTGGGTTAGAGGGGCATATAAGAGGCATGGAGGGTCTTAATGAGGCATGGGGTGGCTTCATCTTGATATTTTATGCATTTATGACTTGTGGATGCCACCCCATAAAAATGATGTCATTTGATGATGCAGTTATTCAATATTCATTTCCAAAAATAAATATTCAAAAATCTCGACGGAATTTTCAATTAGATCATGATTTGAATTAAAATTAGCTTTTAAACATGATTAGGCAAATTTGATGCAAATTTTGGCCCTTGGTGCACAAATTAGTCAAAATGTCTTATTATTGGTTTGAAATTTGATTGGATTGGAATTGGAAGTTGATGTTAGATGCATTGGAACCGTATTCCCATTTAGGATGTTGCCAACTCAAAATAACAAAGGCATGTGTCTCATGCAATAAATTTGACATAAAAGAGCAATCTAGAGCACCTAGGTGTGAAAATGTCATTATGACTTGAAATGATCTGATCAAAGTTAGCTGCTTCATAAATTGCATTGCCTCATTTAATGATACCTTGGTAAAAATAGAAACTTGAATATGACAAGTTCACATCATTTAGCATGTTTTAGTGTTTTTAGGCCAAATTGTGTGTATTTGATAGAAATTGGTCAAAAGGCTGGTCATAGGTTATCGGTGGCCAGTTTTAGGTGTCTACAGTTATGATGCTCATTAGAACTCCAATTTTTACTTTGCTTTGGTAGAAGCCCTCCATGACAGCAAGAACCTTTAGTTCGACAAGTTAATCCTTAAAGGACTTCTGGAATATTTCTGATTCGATGTGCATTGCCAAGCAAGGAGAGTATGAGCAGAACTCAAAGCTGGATATGACGTAGGCTGTGAAGATGAGGTTGAATGCCCTAGGAAGCGTCCCTATCTCTCAGCATGTAATTATCAAACTTATTTCTAAGCTTGATTTTCCAACTAGTGAGTAAAAGACTTATAATTTTCTCTCATAGCAATAAAATAAAATATTTTCTTTACAATGTCTACTCCAAAATTAATTCTATCAGATGCCCAACTTATCAAAGGTCCAAACTATGCTGACTAAAAAATGAAGATGCACACCTTTCATGCCAAGAAATGTTTAAAGGTTGTTCATACCGATATAAACAGACCATTACCTACTTTATTTTCAGAATACAAGTACTTTCAACTATTTGTGGATGACTACTCTCAAAAGACATAAGTGTTTTTTTTGAAGAAGAAGAGTGAGGCCCTTCATCATTTCCAGGTCTTCTATCAGTAGCTTGTGAAGGAGACCAGACAACCTCTTCTTCACCTCTGCTCAGATCGAGGGGGGGGGAATTCACATCAAAGAATTTCTTGGCATTCCTAAACTAACAAGGTATCAAACATAATTTGACTACTCCCTACACGCCCCAGTAGAATGGCGTTATTGAGTGACACAATCACACAATAATGGAAATGATTTACTGCATGTTGTCAAGAGCAAAGCTGGAGAAATGATATTGGGCAGAAGTAGTCTAGATAAATGTTTATCTTCTCAATAGGCCACCAACAAAGATTTTAGAGGACAAAACTCTAGAAGAGGTATGGAGTGGTAAAAAGCCATCAATTTCTCATCTACGAGTGTTCGCTTCGACACCATATATGCATGTCCCAGCTCAAAAGAGGAAGAAACTCAAGCCATAAACACTCTCGTGCATCCTATTAGGCTATAGCACTACGTCGAAAGCATACCATCTCACAATAAATAATTGAAAAGTGATTTCATTAGTCCTATTTTGACAAGTATTAATAATAGTCAAGAATTATATTCGCAATAATTTGAGTAATGAAAACTATATCATATTTATAACATTGTTATTTGTTATAAAACTAATAAAAAGTTCAAAAACAAGTATGCATGCTTAATCCTGGTAGGTATTTAGGCCTCTTCCCCTGAACTAAGGGGAGGACAATTTTTTTAATCCACTTTATAGCCTCTACTTTTCTATTTGTTGGTAGTGGGTATTACTTTGTGCCTTGCGGGGGATGAGCTCACCTCATGTCCCACATCCTCTATGATCCAAACTTCTTATAGGTTATGGACTTAGGCTGAAATGATGTCCATCAAAGACTTGGAAGCTGAAATTCTAAGTAGCATTATTTTTTTGTTTGTATTGAGGAATCACGGTTGGCCCAACATTCTAAATAGTGTTATTTTATGTTTGTATTGAGGAATCATGGTTGGCCCAACATTCTAACTAGTTTTATTTGTTGTTTGTACAGAGGAATCATGGTTGGTCCAACATTTTGGAGCCGATGTCCATCAAAGACTTGGGAGCTAAAATTCTAAATAGGCTTATTTTTTTATTTATATAAAGAAAATTGGATTGGTACAACATCCAAGAGTTGGCTTCTCTAACATAGGGTGAGCCCCCTATAACCTTTGGGCAGTTGGAAATGGGGCCCTCGCTATACATTGCAGGTAAACTAGGATTTGAGCCAAGACCAAGTGAGCTAACTCTGGGGCCCTAAATTCTAAATATGATTATTACTAATAATAAAAAAGCATAATGGTTATCTTTTTTTATTGGCTCAAAACTTCTTCCTTTGTTCATGATTTGATCAACTTTGTGACATCTATTAAAGACAAAAAGGTGAAATAAGTTGAGTTGTTGTTTAACTTTGATTTAGTTTCCCTTTTTACCAAAGTTCCAATTAGGGATGCTATGGAAGTAGTCAGAGCATGCACCGATGACGAAACATCAAGGTTAGTAGTTTTTAGTCTAAGGTCCACATTCTTCTATTTTAAGGGTGTCATTTATTAGTAATCCAAGGGGATGGCGATGGGTTCATCTTTGTCACCAATGGTTGCCAACATCTTTATGATTTTTCTTGAATAATGGGCTCTCAATTCCTTTCCTTTTAAACCCAAATGGTCGAAGAAGTATGTCAACAACACCAATTTGTGTTGGCAACATGGTAGTGATAGCCTTAAGGAATTCCACTCCCACATCAACAATATGTAGCCAAGTATCAAATTCACCAAGGAAGTTGAGGTAAAAGGCAACAATAATAGCATACCCTTCTCAGATATCCACCTTACTTGTAAGGTAGATGAATCTTTGGGTCAAAGGTTGTACAAAAAGGTACCCACATAGACCTATATTTGCTTTTTTTTGCATCATTACCCAATGTAGAAAACAACAATTTTGAAGACCTAGTTATTCGAGAATATAAGATTTGTGACAATGAGCACTTGGAGAAAGAAGTTGAGCATTTAAAAGGGGTCTTTATGATGAATAGACATGAGGGGAAAAAAATTACAAGAGATTCAAGATAGGGAAGGGAAAGTCATAAAAGGTAACAAAGGGAGGAGTATTTAATGGTAGGGCCAGTGGCTTTCTTACTTTATATTGAAGGTGTATCTAATAGGATTTCAAGAATCTTAAGGCATCAAAACATTAAAACTATTTTTTTACCAAAAAACATGTTAAGAAAATCTTTGAAGTCAACAAAGGACTATTTAGAACCCAGTTTAAAAAGTGGTGTTTATAGAATTGTGTGCTTGTGTGTGGTCCTTTACATTAGGGAAACAAAGAGATCTAAACGAGGACTAAAGTGTCAATTGCTAATATATGGCTCGAGAAGATAGAGAAGCCGCCATTGTTGAGCACTCTCAAAAAATCCAACATCTTATTTACATTGAGGATGCAAAGGTACTTGCCATGATAAGTCATTATCACCAACGAAAATTAATAAAAGCTATTAAAAAAGAAAAACACACATAAATTAAATAGAGACGAGGGCTTAAGGTTTAGTCATGTTTAGAGATTTGTTATTGATAATTTAAAAAAGAACCTTCACAATGAGAGGTGAGCATTTAATGATTTAAATAAAATCGGTTAAAATATTTAATTAAAGATTGTAATGATGAATTTTTATTAAGTTTACTATGACTCTTTATACATCAACATCTTTCATTAAAATTATTTATATCAAAAAAATTAGTCTAATACCTTTTTCTTAGAAATGGATCACGATTCAAACTTGTGTTAAAAATCTTCACATAATTTTGTCAAAAACAATAAACACATAAAAGATCTTATACAATTACAAACTAAACAATGAACACACAAATGACAAAGGTGAAGTCTCTCCATGAACCCTTCTTAAATTAAAAAAATATTTTTCAATTTTAATTAGTTTATTATCTATATAATTCAATAATTTTATATGATACTTTCAAATATATCAAATAAATATCTATATATTATTATTCATTTAATTTAATTTATTTTATTTATTTATATTATTTTATATTTTTTTAAAGGTATATTTATGTCCTTTTAAATTCACACGTACTGATCGAGCGACATGAGAGACGTCTCTTATTGTGTCTTCCAGACTCGGGACATTTCCTTCCCATCCGTAAAATTTGATGGCTATTTTCTAACAGGAAGGGAGAAGTACGATTACCCATCGTTGAAATGAGTAAATGAGTTTTGAATGATAATAATTTAGAATTGATTTTATATTACTTAATAGTTTTCATCTTTTTAACAATTCATCGTATCAACGTGAAAAATATTTACACCGAATCCAAGTACCGGACAATATTTTTATTAAATACGTTTCAATTTTTTAATTATAAATTAGTTTAAATTATAATCAAACCTTTTATATTATATTTATCTTCATGTCTCTAGCACAAAAGGTGTGTGGTTAATATATTGATTATTAAGGTGTTTAAAATTTGTGGTAAGGATGATACTGATCAAGAAATTGAGTATTTAAAAAGGTTTTTAAGTTGAATAGTTATATAGGGAAACAAGTCGTCCGGACAATCAAATAAGTAAAAAATAATATCCCTAAATTTAAATCGAAGGAACAATTAGCTAAAAAATTGATAGTTTTTAAACTTTACTTGAAAGTATTTTTAACAAATTAATAAAAAAATTTAAACACCAAAATATTAACACTACCTTCTAATTAATAAGTTAAGAATGGCCTTAGGATCTGCAAAATACCCTCTAGATCTTAACCATGCAACGAAGTCTATACTGTTAAATGCCCCTATAGTATTCTATACCTCGAAGAGCCATGGAAGTCAATACAAATTAAAATTATGGGACATGTTGCTGATATTCATTTTGAAAGAAAATAAAAATCAACCCTTACCAAACACTCATACAAAACTAAGCACACTATTTATATTGAAGACACCAAAATTCTTAATGTGGAAAACCACTTTCGTAAGTGTAAATTGAAAGAAGCTATTGAAAATGATAAACACGCCTATAATCTTAACATAGATAAGGGACTTGAGATTAGTCACGCTTGGACACCTATTATTAACAATTTATAGGTCAGGATCTTTAATTAGGTTATAATTTTATTTAAATTCTTTAAGTTGTTTATTAATTTGTCAAAGAGATTTTGGTGAGTTAGTCAAGTGGTTTGATTATTCCAAGCCTCACCCAAGGTCAAATATCTAGAAATGCATTTAATGCCATTTATTGTTGTTTACAACTACGAGGCTATTTGTGGCCATTTACATCCTCCAATTCGGTTGTGATTATTGTTAGAACTTTGGGCCATCCTTGTTCATTGAAGCGATTCTCGAGCCGATTGTAACCGTTAAAATTAAACCGTCCTTGACCCTAAGTACGATCCCTGAACCAATTATAGTTTAATAATTGACATCATTCACTAGTAGTATCTAAACCTCCGATTATATCCCAAACCAATTATAACCTTGATAAAAAAAACCAATAACCTAACAAAAAAATTTTTATTAATTTATTTAATATCAAAATTTTTAATTTTTTTAAAATAATTTATTATTAAAAAACAATCAACAATCAATTTTATAATAATTATTCTTTCTAAACTCTGTTTCGATTCAATATTCAAGATAAGCATTTAACTCATTTAATTTTTGAAAATTCATTTCAATGACGAAGGTGAACATCCTTTATTTTATTTTTTTAAATCAATTTAATAATGGTTAATTTTTCTCTGAACTTTTTTATTTAAAGAATATGGGTCTGTTGTTCTATATATTAAAACAACAGCTACTAAGTGACTAATAATTTGTTTTATTTTGTTTTTGCCCGTAATTGCTTAACGTGCATGCGGCCTACGGATTGCATGATTCGACCTGTTCGTTCTTGATGCCATGCCACTGTGACTAAACTTGATAGCCGTATAACCGTATTTGTGTTTGGTAGTTATAAAATATAGTCTTTTTTTAAAAAATCAATCTTATTAAATGTAAAGTGAAAATTTGAACATATTATTAAACTTCTTTAAAAAAAAAATTAAAAAATATATATTATTTTTAATATAAATTATATTAAATAAATAATTTTTATTAAAATTAGTTTTTATTTGATAAAAATTGAAAATTGAAAATGTAAATCTAATTAATATGAATTGTATAAAATTTCTTTAGTTAATTTTATTGTGTTAGTCTATTTGAGGTTTTGGATTTAATTTCCACTTTGAAGTTATGTTGTGGTAGGGCGCATTCGTATAGGACATGTATAGGTATTTGGATTTGAACAAAGTTAAATTTTTTAATTATCATATCAATTTAATATATTAATTTATATAATCTTTTAATTTATTTTTGTTTATTATTATTATGTTGAGAGGTGTAATATACATGGTAGTTATAGAGTGTAATTGTGTGAGTAGGTCACTTTTATTTTTGGTGAGCTAAAAAATGAATAGAATTTAAAAAAAAAATAACCGATAAAAAAATACCATGGATAATAATGTTGATGATAATATACAAAATACACATGATAACAATCGAAATATTAAGGTAGATTTGAAGACATTACAGATCATATTTCATCATCATATAGAAAAATTGGCTTCGTCAAGTATGTGTTATGTTTGTTAATAAAGTTACCCTGGCATAAATATCTCATGAGCACCAGACGGTCCCATTTGCCATAGATGTCGAGAAGAGAAAAATGATCATCGATTTTCGACATCAAACAATATGGATCTTGGTCCATAACCACCAGAATTTGCAAGCTTAACCCAAGTAGAAAAGATGTTGATAGCATGAGTAAATCCAATACTACAAGTCACACACACAACTGGAGACTAGTGTAAATATAAAGGACATACGATCAGTTTTCCACAAGAAGTGAAAGAAATTGCTAAGGTTTTACCACATCAAATAAAATTTTTGCCAATCATTGTTGTTCGAAGAAGAGATCAACGTGGAACGAATTGCAATTTTACAGTTAATAGAGAGAGTATATAGGGCACTAAAATATAAAATAGAACATGACAAGTTTTATAGAGATGTTCAAATTGATGAAAATGCACTTATCGAACTTCCACCCAATTCTGAGAAAAATATATTTAACTAATTAAACTATGTACATATGGAATTTGATTTAGATGTGAATGAATATGTATTTCAAGGTCTGATGATGGAAATGGATGAAAGGAATATCATCAATAATAAGGATTAAATGGCCTCAGAACCCCAAAATGTCATGAGAGAGATGGAATTAATCCATGCATGGGTGAACAATCCCCTATAAATGAGTATGTCATAGAAGGGTTAATTGATATGGTCTTCCCCACATTATTTCCAGATGGAAGATGCGATTGGTTAGAATCAAGAATGAAACGAGTGCATTTACATGAATTTGTTAAACATTTGATTTGATACAGGGATCACCATTGTGAACGACATCCATGATTCAGATATTACATGATGAATATGATTATGAGACATCATACACAAAATTCATCTACAATGTTTGTGAAAAAGAGTCTACAAGACATGCCAATCACCATCAATGAATTATGTGAGCATATGGACAACTTGCCCCACTCTAATCTAGCTGATCGTTTGATGCATTTTGGTACCACATTGAGGGGTACAAGGTCTTATTGGGCAAAAATTCATGTAGAATTAAGTGAAGGTTGCATCAAATTGGAACACCAATAATTTTCTTCACATTGAGTACAACTGATATGTATTGCCCTGATTTGCATGCGCTAATGCCATGAACACCACCAACCAATCCCTAAGAATCAGAAAATTGGTGTCGACAAAATATTATTGACTAATAGCGGCATACTACATGCACTTATGACATACAATTTTCTAAAAGGAGATACTACAAAAAGGAATGAAAGTGAAAGATCATTGGTCTAGATATGAGTGGCAACATAGAGGTTCACCACATGTGCATGGGTTCATCTGGCTAGAGGGAGAACCAAACATGGAGATCCTTGATTGGAAAAATGATCATGATCTACAAAATTCTCAAAAATACTTTGATTTTATTGTCCATACCTAGAATCCACGTGGAGATCCACACCAACAAAACATACATGTATGTTATCAATATTTTTCACATATAGTTTTGACATAATAATTAAGTTGTCTCATACTAACAGATAAAATTTTATATATGATTCAATATAGGTATTACATAATTTTATGAAACATCCATGTCTTTGAAATACACAACTAGCGCAAGTGGATCTTGACCATGACTATGAAGAGCTGCTCAATTATGTAGAGCATCATACAATGTGTAGAGAGGGTGCTTGCCTACATAAGAAAAGAGGAAATATGGTTTGTAAATAAGATATTCATACGTTTATTTTTTTCTATATATAAATATAGCATAATGTGCTTATAGAAACTATTTTTTTATTATGTTGATAGTTACAATGCACCGTGGCCATTGAATATGAATGAATCAGAATTATTTCAAGATACAGAAACAAGAGATAAAAATTATGAGTCTACAAAAAATGATGATTGTCTAAATACACATAACCAACACATACTACAATTGTGGAGAGAAAATGTAGATTAGCAACCTATGCTTTCAAAACATGTGGTAATTAATTACATTTCCAAATATGCGACAAAAGCTGAGAAGAGTTATGAAACTTATCATCAAATATTAATGTGACTTGAAAACATTGAAAACCTTGAAGAATTAGTAGCTAGAGAATATAGAAGAGTCCTTATAGAAACCCTTGTTGAAAGAGACATTGGGGCACATTGATAGTTCTTTGGAATGTCATTTGCAAATGTAACTTCACATACAATTCCAATTTCACCAATACAAAGGGGACGGACACAACAACTACCCTTAAGATCAACTTGGGGATTATCCATACACAAATCACAAAGATTGACTCTTTCTAAAGCAACAATTGATATAGGGCATACATAAAGACTAGGATTAACATTTGTGGCCATCTCATGTGTAAAATCTCTAAAAGGACTCAGAATTTGGTCTCCATTTTCATACGATAGATATGAGAAGTTGAAAATAAGAAAACAACTTTCCAAATGAAAAGTTGAGGAAGAGAGACTCAAGTCCTTAGAACTACAATAATGTTACATATTTAATATCACATATATTATACTTATTTTCACATTTTGATGTATATGAAATTATTTTATTTAATTATCATGTAATGTGATATATATTTCTTATTTGGATGAACATGAAATGATGCATTAATTGGTATTTATTGTGAAATGTGCATGCCACACATGTGAGTGCTACTAGCATAGATATAATAATACATCTATCTAAAATATGTTGAGAGATATCAATCTTGAGGTGCCTATCTAGCTTACATCATAATATAGGTGCCTCAAGATTGATATCTCTCAACGTATTTTAGATAGATGTATTTTTTGTACTACCATTTGAGGGTTGATTCAAGATATTCCTATACAATACTAGCCTAATAAATGGGAGAATCCATTTCTTAATGGATAGGCTCCACAATCAAATTGTACTCCTAAGTTGACCAAATGGTGAAGAATTTGTGCTCTTGAGAGAAAGGTCACAAGTTCAAATCCTATAGAGGTGTGAACCTTAAAAGGATTCTATTTCCAAATGAGACAATAGTGAGAGAAGTTGTATAGATAGAGGATTCAATTAGAATTTAGAGTTAGTTATAAGTTGTGCAATTAGAATTTAGAGTTAGTTATAAGTTGTGCAATTATAATTTCTCTCTCAAAGTCAATGACTTTAGATGGGTATAGCAAAGGTTCATGTTTGGGATTAATGATATCTTTACAATAAGATAACTTTTTTATTTTAGTTGATATTTTCATCTTTAAAAAAAATTATAATGAGACAAAACTATGAGAGAAGAGAAGAGAAGTTATGAACAAACCCCCATTTTTTAAAAAAATTAATTAATTAATTATGGAAGCCTTGTTTACTTAAATAGACAGATGATTCAATTAGAATTTAGACTCAATATAAAATCATTCAGTTTTGTTTGCTTGTCTTGATTTAAGAGTTTATGAACCAAGTTATAATTGTTGATATCAACACAAGTATTATATCATTGCATTTTAGGGGTATGTTAAGAGAAAATAAGCTTTATGTTCAATTTTATTTGAGTTACACTATTTATAATTTAATTTTTCCAAATGTGTTTTTGAGAGTGCTCATCTATCAATTTCATTGTATAACTCATGTGAGTTAGTTATAAGTTTTACAATTATAATTTTACTATCAAAGTCGATGACTATATATAGGTATGACAGAGGCTCGTGATTAATAATATCTTTACAATAAGATATATATTTTATTTTATTTTATATTTTCATCCTTTTTAAAGTTTATAATGAGACAAAATTGTGAAAGAAGTTATTATGAACAAACCCCAAATTTTTAAAAGTAAAATTTGAATATGAAATCATTGTTTACCTATATAGATAGAAGATTCAATTATAATCTATATTCAAAATAAAATCACTGAGTTTTGTTTGGTTATCTTGATTTAATAGTTCATGAACCAAGTTAGAATCATTGATATCAACACAAATATGTCTTATATCATTACATTCAATGAGTATGTTAAGAAAAAATAAGCTTTCTACAGTTTTATTTGAGTTACATAGTTTACAATTTAATTGTTCTGAATGTGTTTTTTAGAATGCCCATCTATCAATTTCATTGTATAGCTCATGTGAGTTAGTTCTAAGTTTTGCAATTATAATTTTACTCTCAAAATTGATGACTATATATAGGTATGACTGAGGCTCATGATTAATAATATCTTTATAATAAGATACAATTTTTATTTTATTTGATATTTTCATCTTTTTAAAAGTTTATAATAAGACAAAATTGTGAGAGAAGTTATTATGAACAAATCATAATTTTTTAAAAATAAAATTTGAATATCAAATCATTGTTTACCTATATATATATATATATATATATATATATATATATATATATATATATATATATATAGAGAGAGAGAGAGAGAGAGAGAGGATTCAATTATAAGGTGTATTCAAAATAAAATCACCAAGTTTTGTTTGGTTGTCTTGATTTAGGAATTCATAAACCAAGTTATAATCATTGATATCAACACAAATATGTTTTATATCATTGCATTTAGTGGGTATGTTAGGAAAAAATAAACTTTATCTTCAATTTCATTTGAGTTACATAGTTTATAATTTATTTTTTCCAAACGTGTTTTGGAGAGTGCCCATCTATCATATTCATTGTATGCTCAGGGGAGTTAGTTATAAGTTGTGTAATTATAATTTTACTTTCAAATTCGATGACTATGTATGGGTATGATAGAAGTTCATGTTTGGGATTACTAATATCTTTACAATAAGATACCTTTTTTATTTTATTTGATATTTTCATCTTTTTAAAAGTTTATAATGAGACAAAACTATGAGAGGAGAGAAGAGAAGTTATAAACAACCCCCCATTTTAAAAAAATAAAAATAAATTATGAAAGTCTTGTTTATGTGCATTACGACAAATAATTCAATTAGAATTTAGATTCAATATAAAATCACCAAGTTTTGTTTGGTTGTCTTGATTTTAAGAGTTTATGAACCAAGTTATAATTGTTGATATCAACACAAATAAGTCTTATAGAATTGCATTTAATGGGTATGTTAGGAGAAAATAAGTGTTATTTTCAATTTCATTTGAGTCACATAGTTTATAATTTATTTTTTCCAAATGTGTTTTTGAGAGTGCCCATCTATCAGTTTCATTGTATAGCTCATATAAGTTAGTTCTAAGTTTTGAAATTATAATTTTACTCTCAAAGTCGATGACTATATATATGTATGACAGAGTCTCATGATTAATAATATCTTTACAATAAGATACATTTTTAATTTTATTTGATATTTTAATCTTTTTAAAATTTTATAATGAGATAAAATTGTGAGAGAAGTTATTATAAACAAACCCCAAATTTTTAAAAATAAAATTTAAATATGAAATCATTATTTACCTATATAGACAGAGAATTCAATTAGAATTTATATTCAAAATAAAATCACCAAGTTTTATTTGGTTGTCTTGGTTTAAGAGTTCATGAACCAAATTATAATCATTGATATCAACATAAATATGTCTTATATCATTGCATTTAGTGGGTATGTTAAAACAAAAAATCTTTAAATATTCAATTTAATTTGAGTTACATGGTTTATAACTTATTTTTTCTAAATGTGTTTTCGAGAGTACCCATCTATCAGATTCATTGTATGCTCAAGTAATTCAATTCTAAGTTTCGCAATTATAATTTTACTCTCAAAGTTGGTGACTATATATGGTTATGATAGAAGTTCATGTTTGGCATTAATTATATCTGTTAAAATAAGATACATTTTTTATTTTATTTGATATTTTCACCTTTTAAGTTTATAATGAGACAAAATTCTGGGAGAAGTTATTATGAACAAACCCCATTTTGAAAAAAAAAAATTTTGAATATGAAAGCCTTGTTTACTTATATAGACAGATGATTCGATTAGAATTTATATTCAAAATAAAATCACCAAGTTTTGTTTGGTTATCTTGATTTAGGAGTTCATGAACTAAGTTATAATCATTGATATCAACCCAAATATGTGTTATATCTTTGCATTTAGTGAGTATGTTAGGAATAAATAAGTTTCATCTTCAATTTCATTTGAGTTACATAGTTTACAACTTTTGTTTTCTACATATATTTTCGAGAGTGCCCATCTATCAGATTCATTGTATAGCTCATGTCAGTTGGTTCTAAGTTTTGAAATTATAAAGTTAATCTCAAAATTGATGACTTTATATGGGTATGACAAAGGTTCATTTTGAGGATTAATGATATCTTTACAATAAGATAACCCCTTTATTTTATTTGATATTTTCATCTTTTCACAAGTTTATCTTTTCTCAGGTGAAGATTTCTTAGGGTCTATTTGTTAGGGTGTGGAGCTAAAAGCTTCAACTGTTTGCAGACATGAAGAAGGAAGGTTGCTGAAGATCCAAAAGCACCGGCTTCAGCAGCATGACCGACATCGGTCAGATGCAGTGCAGAAAGCAACTGACGACGGCAGGAAGGCAACTGGCGTTGACAAAACCAGACAGATAGGGACCGACATCGGTCACCTGTAGCGGTTCCAAAACTGTTGTTGACGAACAGTCAGTTAAGTGAAGCGAGTGTTTGCATGTTAAATGACTAATTATAGTCACGAGCTGCGTGTCTAATTATTGTAACTAGAGTTCTATTTTTGTAAGCATGGGATCCTATTTAAAGACCCATGAGGCATGTATTGTAATTATCAAGCAGGCAAGTAAAAGCATTGAAGCAAGCAAGGTCAAGGAGATCTACAGGTGTAAGGTCAAGGAGATCAGCTGAAGCATTCAAAGAGGGATAATAACTCAAGCTATAGAGTTGTTGTGTTGAGCAAGAGAGAGAGAGAAGAAGGTCTTGAGGTGTGGCAAGCCTTTGAGGTGGAGGAAGAAGTGGCATCTTCCTTATTGTATTTTCTTCTAGTAATATTTAATACAAGAGTGTGTATTGTCACTCAAATTCTTTGATGTCTCAAGTTCCTAGTTACTTATTCATTCTGGTATAATTTCGTGTTTAATTGCTTATAAGAAAGTAATCAATTGTGCTTCCATTGGATAAGGGGTCCCTAACAGTTGGTATCAGAGCTACGGTTTGCAGGAAGCAGGTTATTATTTGATTACAGGTCATTCACATGGTTTTTTGATTGAGTGGGAGTTCAGCAATGGCAGAAAAAAGTAAGCTACGAATGGAGAAGTTTAACGGCAAGAATTATCAACATTGGAGGATGCAGATTGAGGACTATCTGTATCAGAAGGATTTGTACTTACCGTTGGGTGGGGTTGCATGCAAGCCCACAGATATGAAGGATGAAGAATGGAGTGTTCTTGATTGGAAGGCTCTCAGTTCCATAAGGTTGAGCCTTGCATCGTCTGTGATTTCCAACTTATCACAGTGCAAGACAACGGAAGAGTTGATAAAATCCTTGGCAAATTTATACGAAAAGCCCTCAGCTTCTAATAAGGTATATCTTATGAAGCAGTTATTTACTTTGCAAATGTAGGAAGGTGGATCGGTACATACTCATCTCAGTGATTTCCATGGTTTGGTAAACCAATTAGCTTCAGTCAATATTGTTTTTGATGATGAGGTAAAGGCTCTCTTGATTTTATGTTCTTTGCCTGAAAATTGGGACAGTTTGGTTATGGCAGTAAGTAATTATGCATCTGCTTCTAAAATCTTAAAAGTTGATGATGTTGTGAGTGTGATCTTGAATGAGGAAATACGCAGGAGAAACACAGGGGAATCATCAGGGAATGCTCTAAGTGCAAAAAGCAGGGGAAGGCAAAGGGAGAAGGTTGAGCAGGGGAAATCAAGGTCGGGAAGGAGATCCGAGTCCAAAGGTATTACCTGCTGGTTTTGTGAAAAGAAAGGACACACAAAGAAGGAGTGTTGGTTGAGAGATAAAGAGAATCAACATGCAGGTATTGAAGAAGCAAAAGATGCAAATATTATGGTACAGGATGCTCTCATACTTTTTTTGGATAGTCAGGTAGGATCATGGATTTTAGATTTTGGTTCATCTTTTCATGCATCCCCAAACAGAGATTTGTTCCATGAGTATGTCCAGGGAGACTTTGGAGTGCTTTATTTAGGGCATGGTACGCCTTGTCAGATAGATGGCAAAGGGAAAGTGCATCTGAGATTGCAGATTGACAACACATGGGTGTTGAAGGAGGTTATGCATGTCCCGATTTTGAAGCAGAGTTTGATTTCTGTTGGAAGGTTGGGAGATGAGGGATGCACAATAACCCTCACAGCGGATTCTTGGAAGGTTACCAAGGGTGCACTTGTTCTAGCAAGAGGTAAGAAAGTAGATACTCTTTATCTATCTACTTGTATTGCTGATTCTACTTCTGGTTTATCTACTTCATCTGTAGATTCGAAGATGTGGCTTAATAGGCTTGGTCACATGAATAAGAAGGGAATAGACATTCTTGATTCAAAAGGTATGTGTTCAGATTCAGAAAGCATAGATAGAGTTCATTACAGAAAAAAGAAATTTGATGCTTTTGACAGGAACAAAGAAGCCTTGGTGTTTATGGAGGAGATGAAGGACAGAGATCAGTCACAGAGGCTGAATAAATCTAAGCAAGGCAGTATGGACAGAGGTTTGATCCAAGATGAGCTTGCGGATGAAAATTTCATCACTTACAAGAAAACACAGGTACCGACGCCGGTGCTCCCATGGCACCGACGTCAGCCAGACAGAAACCAACATCGGTCATGTGCAGACCAGCGGGTCGATAGGTCGAGTAGGAAAAGTCTGACGTCGATCAACAGGATTGACGTCGACAGGGGGGACACTGGCGTCGACTAGGGAAACGACGTCGATAGTCAGGGTCAATGCAGGGAACCGACATCGATCGGCAGCAGACTGGGAGATGGCCGAGATCGGTCACTGGAACAGATGTTGGGTGGACAGCTAGCTGTCAAGGAGTCTCAAACACCCATATAGAGGTCAGAAATGGTAAGTGAACCTCATATTCATTGTTCACCTTCTTTATATTACTTACTGATAGTCAAGAACTAGGAAGATGGAAGAAGCAATGCAGGTAGAATCCAGAAACAGTGGGAGCTTGGCATGGATGAAGAGTGTGAGTCCTTGGAGAAGAACCAAACAGGTATTTGTTGGTAGAGTTGTCAGCTGGAAGAAAGCACTAGATAGAGGGATGGATTCCCATATTAGAGAAGAGAGTGGATGGACACATGAGACAGAAGGCTATGGTATATGGTCTTGATTACGCTGCAGACAATGGAGGTTTGACCATTGTATTTTATCTTTACCAGGTTGGATAATATTAGCTACATTATCCTGTTACTGTATTGTGTTACTTGTTGTAGGGTTTCATATACAGGGAGTTTTCTGAGCTAAGGGTAGAGTTGGTTCAGAAGTATGTCATGAAGAATTTGGGAGCAGCAAAATTCTTTTGGCATAAGTGACAGGTATTGCATCATAGGTTCAGTGGTGGTTGGTCTTCAAGAGTGACTTTGAAGAGGGATACAGAGCCAAGGGAACAAAATAGATGGTGTACAGGTACAGGTACAGTAGCAGCTGTTTATCTCCAAGTGGGAGATTGTTAGGGTGTGGAGCTAAAAGCTTCAACTGTTTGCAGACACGAAGAAGGAAGGTTGCTGAAGATCCAGAAGCACCGATGTTGACAACATGACCGATGTCGGTCAGATGCAGTGCAGAAGGCAACCGACGATGACAGGAAGTCGGTCGGTGTTGGCAGAACCAGACAGACAGGGACCGACATCGGTCGCCTGTGGCAGTTCTAGAACTGCTGTTGACGAACAGTTAGTTAAGTGAAGTGAGTGTTTGCATGTTAAATGACTAATTATAGTCACGAGCTGCGTGTCTAATTATTGTAACTAGAGTTCTATTTTTGTAAGCATGGGATCCTATTTAAAGACCCATGAGGCATGTATTGTAATTATCAAGCAGGCAAGTAAAAGCATTGAAGCAAGCAAGGTCAAGGAGGGATAATAACTCAGGCTATAGAGTTGTTGTGTTGAGCAAGAGAGAGAAAGAAGAAGGTCTTGAGGTGTGGCAAGCCTTTGAGGTGGAGGAAGAAGTGGCATCTTCCTTATTGTATTATTTTTAGTAATATTTAATACAAGAGTGTGTATTGTCTCTCAAATTCTTTGTTGTCTCAAGTTTCTAGTTACTTATTCATTCTGGTATAATTCCGTGTTTAATTGCTTATAAGAAAGTAATCAATTGTGCTTCCGTTGGATAAGGGGTCCCTAACACTATTGTTGGGTAATGGTAGGAAATATATATCATTCTAAATTATTTACCTTGTGTTCGTTTTGCATATATCATCTTAAATCTTCAGTTTCAATAGGTTACATACCAAATTTCATTAGGACCATAGGGTAATGCATATTGCTTCAAGTTTAGAATTTATAAATAATGAATTATTTTTTTATTTGCTCAATTTTGTTTCAAGATTCTTCAGATATTATTCCATTCCAAAATTAACAACCAGAGTGGATCATAGGGATGTAGACACATAAATTTGGTATTAGACACTTGACAATGTTAGTTCTAACCTATCTTTAACATATATGACGTGTTCATACACATTTGACTCGTGATCATATTCTCTCCTTGTCATTCGCTTATTTATGAGCTTGGCCTTCCCAAATTTTCGTCATACATAACAATATTTCTCTAGTATGTTCCTAATTATCTATTATTCCCACCAAATTATTTCCATGTCCCAAATCATTGTTTCCTTTATCTTAGGTAGTGATAGAAATAGTCAAATGCTTATGATTACCGATAGTATTTGCCTTCACTAAAAGTTTTAGGTTCTCTAAATGGTTATTTTTAAAATTCCTATCCTTCCCTTGGGTTGGCCCACACTTTTCACATGTTGGTTATGCATTGAAATTATCCAAAAAAAACTTTTATATATAAATATCAAGCCTAAGATTATTCCTATTTTGTTGTCACTTGAGGATCACTTGGAAAACTACTTGCACATGGAGGAAAACATTTGCATATCCTTGAGACACTAACCTAAAGCATCCAAATCTGAAACCCCTCAAAGAAACATACACTAAGCTAAGTCTGAACACCTAAATCAAGGTCAAAGTTACATATTATCAAGTATCAAAAGCCAAACATGTTGTATACATTCTAGCAGATCATTATTAAGCATACACACACAAGTGTAATAGCTACGTATTGTTTGATACCTCTTCAAAGTATGGAATCCAGGTAATGCTCAACCACTCAGTAGGTTATGGTTGGGATTATCCAACCCATCTTTCAAACCCTTTTTATAGGCCAAGTGTCAAAAGTGGAGCTAGGGTTTTGAAGTGAAAGGAAGACATCTAAATTTGTGCATAGGGCCGAACATCTAAAATCACACAAAAAACATATTAACAAACAGGAGCAACAATCAGTAGAACATATTAAAATTTCACACAAAGACAATTCCAATATATAGTGGTTGGATCTAGCCACTGCATGCATTTATACCCTACTGGGAGTGTCTTGGTAGGTTTTGATAGTTAGTTGTTTGAGCTGAGCAATCATAAATCTACTACAAACAGTTTGAAGTGACTGTACACAAATAATGATCAAACATAACAACGAACCAACTAAATACACTATCCTCTTGTCATTTCTATAAATAATAAATTCAATCTCAATCTACTTTTTACATTCACATAATGTAATATAAAACATATCTTATATAATTTAAATATTCAAATTTTAACTTATTTAAATCACCAAAACCAATAAATCTAAACATCCTCATAAACCCGACCTTTCTTTTGAGTACGATAAATCCTAAGTTTTCCTTACATAATCAAATGATAAAATGGTATTGATTTATTTTTTAATTTGGATCCTTATTACTCATTTTGAGTTCAACATTATGACTTTTTTTTAACTTCTTTTGTCAGGGGGGCTCCTCTTTCCATCGAGGTGTTTATACTATATTCTCGCGGAAGGTTATGTTTTTGCCATTCATCTCTCTTTTTTATTTTACATGTCTTAGGTATAACATGCATTCATTTTGGACATGGGCTTGCACTGAGTTATTTGGTGGTTTTCACTAAGTAGGCTCAAATGGTTGTTTTTATTCCTATTGAATTGTTTGCCTTCATTTCTTTCTTTTTATTTATTTATTTATTTTTACTTTTGGGTGGCTCATAAGAATAATAAAACAAACACCTCTCATATAATTAAAGACATATTTAACGTTAATAAACAATTGTATTATTTTAAAAATTATTTTGATTCTCTATATATTATATGCAAATAATTCTTCAAGAATGAGGAATTTAGTGTCGCTGAAATTACTATTAAAAACCTTAATGTGGCCTACATTGACTGCTTCCCTCTCCCAATTGATATTCCCCCCTTGAATCACCCTAGAGTTTCTAAGTTTAAAAACGATGTTGTTATGACTAGATTCAATGGAGCTTGGATTAATCTACTTAATATGAAGAACACCATTCATTATAAGTTGCATCCTATTGTAGAAGATATGGCCACCATCAATTTTATTAAAAAAATATTAATTACAATTTTTTTAATAAAATTAACTAATAATTATAAAATTTAATTTTTTATATAAAATATATATTTGAAAGTATGTCTATATATATATCTATCTGTCTATATATATATATATATATATATATATATATATTTACATATTTATAATGTTTATATATATATATATATATATATAGAATTAAATTTTTAAATTATTAATTAATTTATGATTAATTAGTTATTTATTTATATATATAATTTATAAATAAACCCATAAATTTTAATTTTAATTTAACACCTTAAAAAAATACATATTTAAAAATTATATCTATTTATTCAATAAATATTTATAATATTAATTTGATTAATTATTTCTTGATATGGGATCAAGATTAAAATTATTATTAATTTAGAAAAATAAAATAGACTTTGAAAATAAGAGAGTGTACATCTTTTATAAAAATACATACACCCTTTCAAAAAAAGAATTTATAAATGATACCTTTTATAATATACAATGAAGGGCCATTTACTAGGATGTGGATGGAAGTCTGGAACGTTTTCATTCACATACTAATAAATGTTATTAGTTTTGTATTAAAATTAAATTTTTCATTCAAAAATACTAATAAATATTGAGTCGGATGTATCAAATCAAATATTTTTATGAATTTATATTGTTATGCTATTGATAAGTTTTACATTTTTAGCATTACAATTATTATTTTTCATAATTGTTGTTGATATATTTTACATTGTATCAGTCAATTACTTTATTCATATTCACTCAAATTTAATTGTTGTAAAAGATGCATATTTTTTGGACTACTAAAAGTTAAAATATTGACAAAAATTTTATTTACATTATATTTCTTAACATTATTTTATGTTTGTTAAGATTATACTACTTTTACATTATATTTCTTAACACAATTTATGTTCACAAAATTTGTAATATTCTTATATTGATTACATTTTATTTTTTAACACAATTAACATTTGGAAACTCCTTTACAATTAAAATCAAAACTATTAAACCCTATTTAATAATAATTCTTTTCCTTTATTTTAAATATTTGAACTTTAAATAATCTAACCAAAAAACCTATACTATAAAATGCACTCGTTATGTCTATATCATACTCCAAGGTTTCCTTTTCTCTTTGTTCGAAAGCCTTTCTTATTAAAAGTGTTGTTTTTCTTTATTCTAGCCGTCTCTGTTTGTATGTATGTGTATATATATATATATATATATATATAAAAGACCGTGCATCCAATATGGTTACGGCAAACGTCAGTATCCATAATTTTCCATGCTTTTTTTAATGGAATTTTAAACCTTTTTGATTGATGACTCGTTCAAGATCAAACACACTCCTCGATTCCCCATGGAAATCACATCAAGTGCCACAATTTCCACCCAATATCATTTTCCATACAACCTATTTATGGTATATTAAGCACCATCAAATATCTTAATATTATTAGTCTCGAAGGAGGATTGTTGTCTTCATTTAATTTTAACATGTTATTATTCCTTATTTTATTGATGAATCGGAATACATCATTTTCTCTATTAAGAAATATGCAAAGCTTCTACCAAAACAAGATGTAAGTTTTTTAACAAGTTCAATATAATATTATATTTTATCATGCACTGATTGGTTAAAAAAAATTCATGTTATTTCCTATTTTACGTAGTTCAAGGTAATCAATTTGGCAGTCATAATAACTCTATCTTAATGCAATTGCAAGTTAGGTAGCGCACTTCCCCCAATAGTCCACTGCCATCTGTACATCTTAATCCATGTAGCTCAGATGTGGAATGCATAAGGTGCTTGCTATTACAATTACCACAACCCCTGGTGGCTAGCAATTAACCGATGCTACAAATAGAGATAGTTCTGCATTCATTGAATAACATTATCAGATCACTCCAATATCTCTGAATGTCATAGATTGCATGAAAATCTTAGGAGTAGGTGAGAGAAATATAAAGCAAAAATGAGATTTGTATTAGTTTGATTGATTGATTAGCCAAAAAGTACAAAGTAGGTACATTATATTTAATGAGAAATTATATCACCAAAAAAAGAACAACTCAATTCACTATTAGAAAACACATTAAGTGTATTTCCCCTAATGACCTTAACAACCCTAAATAAATTGACTAACAACTATGTAGGTAAAATTAAAAGCAAGAAAAATCCTACACTAACACCCCCCTGAAGTGTAGCTTAGGTGGGTAGAAGAATTGCGTCCCAGCTAAGAGCCCTGATGAGGTACCCAAGCACAATACAACTCCCATAAAACAAAAAAAATGAGAAAACCCATAAGAAAAAAACTTCTCTCTAAAAACAGAGCAAAGAAGAGAAAAGGTCTAAAAACCCCCACTAGGGTCTACAACTACCCGCAACCATCTTATATCCTAAAATGAAGTTCCCATAAGTGACTGTGGATGAGAAGTAGATGCAGTGAAGAGTGGATCACCTTGGAGTAGTGAATGTGTCCACCAAGTGTCTGATGGATCTTCAACCAAGGTGTGATTTCTATACAAGTTACTATTTTCCTCATGCAAGGTAGGATGGTCAACTGCTCTAAATAATGAAGGTGTAGAGGGAGTAGAGGCTAAGAAAGACTATGAAATGCCCTACAATTATAGAACAAACTACTTGATGTTTGATATGTCCTAGATCAGTATACCTATTCCATATAATGTCTAAAGTAGACCAGATGTGGATTGATCAAGAAATAACTCCTTGATATCTGGAAGGTGATAAGAAGATGGTGGAGGTGTGTCCCCATAACTATTATAGTCATCTGTATTAGAATAAGAATCATCAATCTTAGAGATGTGCTCAGGCTCATAAATATCATCAAGTTTAGGTGAGTCTAAATAAGAAGAATCTAAAGGAGAGTCAGGAGTAAAGTGTGAGAATTTATGTAGTTGAGTTTGATTATTGACCATTATCATTGCCAATATAGCATCATTGTGAAACTCTCTAACATCCATGAATATGGAGTGAACTTAACTTGTATGCCTGGACCAAGGTGAGTGATCTGGTAAAGTGACAAGAGATTCTAAAGCTGAAAGTGAGGGAACACTTAGAACATTATTAAATGTTTCACCACTCACTTCAATAGACCCTCTCCTGAAAACTTTTTTAGAAGTGTCATCACCTATTTGTATAGGAGACATATCACATGGTTCCAAGGAACTAAATTCTATCTGTAAAGAGGCAATGTGATGTGAAGCACCTGAGTTAATGACCCGTGTAGGAGTTAGAGGTGCAACTACAATTAGGCTGTTGCCCTTTACTTTTTTCTTTACCATTCTCTTTTGCCTTTTTTTACCATGGTCATTTGCCTTAGAGGATTCATGGGTTGATGAATTTTGATTGATAGAATCAGGGGTATTGATATTGTTTTTCTCGTGCATCTTAGTCAGTTGCTCAATATGCTTCTTCAAACATTTGCTTTCATCATGATTTCTTGAACAAAACCCACATTTGATCATATCTTTTTTACACTTAACACTATTAGAAGAGGTCTCATTGTTTGATTTGTAGGTGGGGGGATTTACATGCTTCTCTTGATCTGTTTTATTTTGTTTTTTTATCTCTATTGTTTGAAGCCTTTTCTTTCTTAACAAAAAGTGCATAAGATTATGAGGACTCAATTGTGTCCATCTGTATTAGCTTATCTTATTCCTGAGTCAAGTTTACAACAAAGGTATCTAAAGAAGGCATACTCCATGTAGCTCTAAGAGCAATTTTTATGGCATGGAAAGTGAACAAAATCACAAAATAGTTTGGACCTAGTTTGGAGAGTATAAATAAAACAAGTTGATCAGATTTCTTATCTATTCCATATTCTTTTAACTACAATCTTAGAGATTTAAACCTAATGAATAAATCTTATAGTGTGTCAAAGTCACTTAGGCTCAAACTGATGAGCTCATTCTCTAGTTCATAACCTCTCATCACATTTTGCTTTCCAAAGAGTTTTTCTAGTGTAGTCCATACTTCATTAGGTGTTTTAACAGATTCAATATGAAAATGTAAGTTAGAAAAAATATAAAAACTAAGATAACCATGTGCTTGATGACATCTATTAAAGCATTTATTTTTATCTACATCTACTATAAGTTTAGTTTCCTCATTCGTAGTTATCTTATATAAGCCTTATTTTCTTAGAACAAGTAGAATGTTATTTTCCATTTGTGATAATTGAATGTTGCAAGAGGTGGAAACGATTAACAATCCATGATGTAAGAAAAAAGGTTATTACAAAAAGTAAAGAAGAAATATAGAAAAGAGAAATTGCACAACACCACATAGTACCCTATTAATACTTCTAGAGTGACCCACCCTAATGTTACAAATACAAGAATGCTGTTATAGACATCAAACACAACCAAGAATATGTCTTGAACAATATGTGCATAAGTATGAAATAACTAGAGGGACATCAAAATTAGTCAATAATACATCCAAGAGTGTAAAATAGTTAGTTTGAAGAGAGTTGTAGTGGACCGAAGACAACCAACAATGCATATAATATAAAAAAGACACTTTTGAATAATATAACACTTAAATTTGAGTTATGTGTTTGAAAATCTGAGCTTGCCTAAAAAATATCCACCCAACATAAATTTTTAAAATGTTTGGGTTCATTAGAGACACCCAACAGAAATTTTAAAATGTATGGGTTGATGGAAATTCAGTTGGGTGCTAGAGTTAAACCCCCACTAATGTGAATCAAGACATAAGCTCTCCCATGTGACCACACCATAGGACCAGGGGGTTAAAACCTTTTGTGACTGATCCTCCCTCCTTTACTTTTTATTGATGTGATTGATGTGGGAGTGATGTCACTCCTAAAATACCTCTAAATTTTTAATGAATAGTTGCATTTTTTACTTGTTGAAATTTGATAGCCTCTGGGATGCCACAACATGCAAAAAGGGTGCTCTAAGTCTAATGAACATTTTTGAAATGGTCATAACATATGGTATATGCCTATAGGTGGGCCAGAGTCTAACATTAGTGATTTAATGGGTGTAAGAGTCCAGTGGTGATGCTTGTAAGTGTGTCAGGGTCCAAACAAGGTTCATGTACTTGGTAGGATCTGATGGTGTGTTAGGCATGTTTTTTAGATTTTATGATGTGTCAAGCACATTGTCAGGGTATGATGATGTACTAAGCAAGTTGATGGGATCTAAAGCCTGCTTGAACAGGTGCCCAGATCTATTGACCTTTCACATAGAGACCTAATGCCCGACAAGCTTCAAAAGTCCATGAAAGGTGAATTATTTTCCCCACTTTGTATTTTTGCTTTGAAATGTTTGATGCCTAGTAAATATCCACTTAAGCTTTTTTTTTTATGCCAAAAGTTTGACAAAGTAACTGGGTAGCTATATATATATATATATATATAATGGAGCAGACCCATAGAGAATATTGATTCTAATAAATCTGAGTCAATCTAAGTTGAGTCAGGGAAAATGTCAAAACTGCATGTCAGGGTTGAAAACTCTGTTGAAACTAGAAAGCCCAAAAATCTACATATTTGGTACAAATTAAAAAACTAAGAAAGACCCACTTGAGAAATTGAAAAACCCTAAAAAACCCCAAAAATATTTCCAAATTTGTGAATCTTATTGTACAAATATGTGTAAAATCATCAAAAAGGAACCAAACTCTCCAAAATTAACTAAAAATCATTGTCAAAAATTTAGGTCATGTTTACAATCAATTTTAGAGTTTAAATTCCTTTTTAATATGATGAAACTATCTATTTTACAATTGGAGACTTCAGTTATATATTTTACATGGATTTTTATGAAATCCCACCAAATCTATGAAACTGCCAAAAATCAAGAAAACCAATAAGAATGCTAGTAGGAAAGATCTTACCAAGGATTTCAAAAATGATAAAATAAAGATTAGATCAAAGCTCTGATATGATGTCGAATCACTTTAATATCTATAAATGTCACATATTATATGAAAACCCTAAGAGTAGGTAAAAGCAATACAAAACAAAAATGAGTTTCATATTAGTTCAATTGAATAAATGATTGATTTACAAAGAATGTATATTATATTTAATGAGAATTTAGGTTAATAAAAAGGTAACAACTCAACTCACTATTAAAAAACACATTAAATGTATTTCTCTTAATAACCTTAACAACCTAAATTAAGTTGACTAACAACTTTTTAGATAAAACTGAAAATGGTAAAATCTTACACTAATAGATATGCATATTATTAAGCTTTAGTGTTCCATTAAGTTCATTTTTCTCATGACTCAACCATAATAAAATCATAAAATCAAACAAACAAATTGCATATCTTTGATACAAATCACATAATGTGATGCAAAAATTGATATAAATAAATATTTAACTGTAAAAGCCATAAATCTCAAACTTCTAATTCTGCGACATAGGCTTGAGCGTGATCAACCTATATTTGATCTTTATCTAATTGATATTGAAATTAAAATAAGGTGTTTCCATGTCATATCTTGCAAAGTAGCACCTTCCTAAACCAAACCTATTCATCATCATTAACTTGTCTTCATCCATTGAAACCTAAGAAACACATGGGAAAGCAATGGAATGCTTCTGATGCATTATTAATTCATACTTTAAGTAAGATGTAAAATAAATCTAAGAAAATATAACAAGGCTACTTACCAAACAAAAATGAATTAAACAACAAAGTAATAAATGAAAACAACAAAGAATTAACGGGTAAACAAAAAACTAAACAATAATAATGACAAATTTAAGATTAATAAGAACTAAAACTAGGACAATTAAGGAAATAATACTTAAAGAAATAACTAACAATTAAATATCTTGATAAGAAAAAAACAAAAATAAACTTAAGTGAAATGATAATTAAATATAAAAAACTTTAAAAGGAATCTGAAAGTAATATTAAAACAATTAATTTAGAAAACTAACTTAAAAAAAAAGTAAATATAAGTACAAGCAATTAAACTAAAATCTAATTAAGAATAAATATAAATATAAATTAAATAAATAATTAAAAAAAGTGTGAGACTTTGAAAAATAATCGTCTTACATTTTTTTTTTTTTTTTAAAATTATTGAGAAACCAATAGAATAAGGTTGATTACAAATAAAATCTTCAAAATAAAATCAATTTATAATATAATTTAAAAATTAATAATTTGTCATAAAATATGAGGTGTCCATCATTATTCAGGTAAAGTACATTAAATTATGTGCATTTGACTACATATTTGCAATCATCAGTGACATTAATATTTAATAATCTTCATATAATTAATTATGAATAAATCTATAAACTTAGATATATTTATGTTATTCAAGTAGATTATTTCATCATCAGAGAAAACATTGTTTGGTCTGTTTGTAAATAATTATTCAATCTTAAAGATGCTTGCATAGAAGAAAATAGATATAAAAAATTTTAAAAAATTGAAGAGCTTTAATACCTATGTGTTTCTCCCTTTGTTAAATGTGTCTTCATTTTATTTATAAAGTAATCTTCCTTGAGATAGTTATTATTTAAGTTGCAACTAACTTTAATTAGTTATAGTTATAAATTAATTGAATGTTAAAATATAAACTTGATAATTACTTTACTTTATAAGTTATAAAGTAACTTTATTTTTTGAATTGAAATAATAAATTTCATGAGATTAAATCAAATGATATACCAATTTTACAATCTCTAACAAGTGGGGGTCCTTTGACTTATGAAGATATCTTAATAATTATTATGTATATATAATCAAAGTGTTCACAATAAATGTAAATGTTAATTAATCTGAACAAAATAATATTTTTTACATAAACATAAAAATTACTAAATATAATTTGCATGATCAAAAGTTAAACAAAATCATCTGGTAATCATACTTCATGAAAACTAAATAATGCATCGAAATATTAAAATACAGAACCAATAGATATGAACATCAAACCATTAAACTAAAATTACTACAACTATATGAAAAATACTGAAATTAGTTGTGAAAAGTGTTAGAACTAAAATAAAATAACAACTACATAGCATGCATCTCATTAAAATAAAAATATCATTGAGTCAAACATATGATATATATTGTCAATTTGAATCACCATCTGAAATCAAGTCTATCAAAGGAGCTCCTCTATCAGTGTGATACTATGTATACTCCAATGGTGTAGCAGATGGCTCAACAAGGTTTGTGCCACCACCTTAATAATCAATCTCCAACTTAACCTTTTTGATAATTTATGTCACCATAGGTTGGATCGTAGGATTGCCAACATGTTTTCTACTTGAAAAAGAGGGATTCTTATGAATAGGTGAAGGGGACCTCGTCACAATAGCAAAAGTGGGATTTGGGTTAGCAAAACTAAGATTAACTTCAAGAGATAATTTGGTATGATTTAAAACAAAGTTATTATTAGGGGATGAATTAAGGGCTGTAATAAGGGTTGTGTGCATGTGTTGAGAAGATGCACTTCGTGTACCTCATCCAAAATGAATAGATCTCCAAGTTGCTCATCTTGGACCTCAATGAAAGATGTTACCACACATGCTAAAATTAGAATATGACATATTTTGTATCAAGTTATAGAAGTTAGGATAATTAATATCAAAGTGAATAGATACATGATTTTCTCGATGAAATGGCCTAGAAAAGGTATTGGCATCCCTACAACCATGAAAAGGGATGTCATAATAGTTATACCGAGATGGAGTATTACCACTATGTTGTACACTATTCTTTCTCCACACATTTTTGTTAGAATTAAGATCTAGGGTCCATCTTGACGTGGCTCTAAAATGGGAGGAGCTCAAATAAGAAACTATTCCATGTAAAAATATGCCAAAAACATTTCATGATAACCAAAATATTATCATTGTATACTTTATCATTAAAAATTGAAAATAAATTATGCCTTTAAATCCAACACTATTTCAAAAAATATAATGCCAAATATGCAGAAATTTTCATATATATAACAGACCGCAAATCATTTCAAACCAACTTTCCACTTTCAACATATAAAACTATCTCCTTCAAGAAATTGCCAACACTTTTAAATTTTTGATTGAGTGCTACAAATATGTCAAAATAGAAACTTATGACTAATTTTTGTATCTTATATAATGTCAAAATTAGAATATTTTGTTCATCATGGCTTATCAATTTCAATATAACTCATGGATATAACCTGGAATACAGATTAAAGATGAGCTTGTGCAAAGTGATGAAAGAGATGAATAGAAGAATAAGATTGATTAGTGTGAATGATTCAATTGTACCTACCAATGATGAGATGCTCATCCTGATTAATAATGACACAACTAGACTGGCCAATGGGTTAATTTGATCAATGGTGGGATGAGAGGATATACCAAGGTGCCAAAGAGAAACTTCTATAGTTCTATTTATTTTAGACCTTCTTGAAGCTAATTTTTGTTGTAACATGTGATGGTAGGATTTATGATAGAACACCATGAGGACTTGGCCAAAATATGCATAAGAACTAACTCCCGATCTAATAAACACTCAAAAAATAATGTCTTAATGATAAAAACCATGATGACAATGTTAATGGATGAATATAGATGGACTCAAGAATAATGTGCGCAAGGAATCACCCAATGAACACATATAAATTGAGTCAAGGCAACAATGTTGAAAACAAACAAATAAACAAGTGAATAAAAAAATAAACAAACAAACAACTTGAATAAACAAACAAATAGAAAGCCTAAAAATAAAGGCAAAAGAAAGCATCCTAACAATGACAATACCCTAGTATAGTGGATCAAGGATAACTGACTAGGCTTAGACAGGATAAATATTTTTGAATTTTTGAAATGTTATGAATGTTTTTGGAATTTTGAGGGTATCTTAAGTCATTAGAGAATGACAATATACCCACTCATAAAATGATGAGAGTGTTTGGCTTAGGTTGCTCATAAAATAGTGAGAGTGTATGGAAAGGGGGTCTGAGGTGACCTCAACATGAATTGAGAATGACTCACATAGTCTTGAAATGACCTCAAATCATAGTAATTCCATCCATACAAAAGGTGGGAAAAAACCAACTAGATCTTAACAAGTTCTCAAATCTAGCAAATGGCCAGTCAAATAAAAATAGTAATGGTAAGGTGATGCGGAAATGCATGATGAACAAGTGTTTCCCTTACTTTGGCCATAGGTGATTATAAATAGGATACAATGACATTGGTCAATGATACTAATTTTCCCATAGATGATTATAATTAGTAGCAAGGCTAGTGAGACACTGATTTGCCCATAGGCGGTTATAAGTAGGCTCACATAAACAAATTTGATAGGAGGAAAGATATCTTACCAGATAAATTGTCACACTACTTTCATAGACTGTCATTGAAACATGAAATGGATTGATTATTGAAACTTGATCAAAATTCTCTCACACAAAGTGCAAGAAGAACAAAAGGAACCAAGATCAAAATAGGATTGGGTAGGATGACTAAAAACAAGCTTTGGTCTTGATAGGAATGGAATGATAGGATGGTATGGTCTTTCTTAGGATAATTATAATTTTTGATAGATTGGATAAAATGGTAAGAGGATTGCCCCCTAGTGATGGGGTAAATGGCTGGGTACTTCGATAATGGCAAATAGATATGTAACAATGGCACTGGTATGATACATGTTTTTGGCCTGGGTGTGGTTTTTAATTTTGTTATTCCTATTGATGGGGAGATGCACATCCTAATCAACAAATGATACAAACAAAATACTCAATCATGTTAATTGATATCCCACACCTTGTCAAAATAACTGCTCTATCAAAAATAGCCTATAGATTTAGTTGTTGAGAATGCTTTTATAATCTTCATTAGTCATTGATTTTGATTCCTTCAAACATCGAGACAGGGTATTTTTATAGACTCTGTAAAGAAAAGTGTGACCATGGATGGTAAATAGGTCGAATAATAGATGGCAGTTTGATTATTAAATAGAATGGCAGATGATAATGGAATGTGGAATGTTGGGGAAACAAATGAAGATAAGGACTTCTAGTCACATGTAATGTTGCTGATGCTAGATTTGACATAATTTTTGGTTATGGTGGGGCTGAAGACATCTAAATATACTCTCGATAGGACCACCATGTTTTTTTGTTATTTGATTTTGAGAGTAGCCACTGTCTGATTATGTTGTAGATTAGAAGTTATTTTGATTTGATCCTTGATATTATCTTCAGTAAATAATGAAGAACTTTTGTGCTTAGCTATTACTGCATCGATGAGTTTTTCACCAATGAATTTGTTTTGATCATCCCATAGAGCCTTCGAGAAGGTTTCACTAAAGAATGTTGACTTTTGACTTTGATTGTCTTATAGTGCTTTCAAAAAAGTGTCACTAGAAGATGCTGAGAATTGAATTGGATTATCCCCTAGCGCCTCTAAAAAGGTCCCACTAAGAGAGTGTTATTTTGATACATGAATGTTGTCTTGGCCTCCTTGCTCTTCTTCAACTGCTATGTCACCATTGATGCGGTTTAATAAAGTGTGATTATATCATCCCAGTCGACACTTGTGGGAGATGGAATGTCAATAATATGGTTATTTTAGTTGATGGTAATGGCATGTGAAATGGTAATGAAATGGGGAGAGATTGCATAATCCTCATGTAAAATACTAGGATAACTTGTGTCAAAGGTGAAGCACTCATCCTCAAAAATTGTAGAAGGATCGAAAATGTATTCAAATTGATCTGGAAGGCATACATAACCAATGTTGTAATAACCATAAACATATTCTTCATCTGAATCTAATTCTAACTCAAGAGACTCTGAATCTGATGTTGAGACTGATGTTGATTTTGATTTTGATGCTAAATTTGATGTCGATTCAAAAATAAAACATAACTCTAACTCTGATTCTTCATTTAATGGGTATTCTATTATAATGATGTCTTATTTAATATTTGGTATTGGATAAGTAATAACCTGTAACGACATGATGGGCTCCACAAAGACTGGTTTATCAAAGTGGGACTTATCTAGGATGGGAAAAAGGTGAAGAGATAACTCCTCAGAGACTGGCTTATCAATAGGAGGCTCTTGAAAAATAGGCACATGGTCAAGGTAATGATTTTCCCAAACGTGGTTATAATCATTAAAAAGTGATTCAGCAAAGACTGACTCGTCAGAGTGAGACTCCTTGATAACTGGTATAGGATCAATAGGTAATTTATCATAGGTTGACTTATCATATATAGTTGATTCAAAAGAAACATCTTAGATCAGTTGGTTCTCTTGGCCTTGGTTTCCAATGAGTTGAAAAATATTAGTTCTAAACACAACTTGGTCTTCAAAAGATTGGATTGATTGAGGTTTGGTTGGGATTGGTATTGGAGAAAGAATGACCAATGGTTGGATAATGGTAGGGCATTGAGGAGCATGATTGCTCGCATGAGCTAAAGGACAAAGTCCTAAGATGGTAACGATAGGGTGGTGTGGAGCATGATTCCTTGCATAAGCTAAAGGACTAGGTCTTGGAATGATGAAGGGGCATTGTGGAGCTTGATTGCTTGCACAAACCAAAGGATGAGGTCTTAGTATGAGAATGTTATGATATTATGGTTTTAGAATAGAAATGATACGATGTGGTGGAGCCTGATTACTTGCACAAGTTAAAGCATCCAAATCTTCCTCATAAATCATATCATCCCGATCTTGAGTTGGATAATAAGGTAGTTTTTTATTGTGTTTTATGTACTGATTATTGCAAAGAGGTTATGGATATGTATCCCAAATAATATTATCTGTAGTTGGATCTTCAAATTTCTCCTCACAAGCCTCTTCATACCAATCAAGGTCTCGATTTGGATTTTAAATTGTTTCTTTACTTTGTTTCCATGAATGATTAAAATGAGGTGGATAAAAATTTATCTCACAAACCATATTAGCATCATTGGGGTCTTGACAAAAGCCATAAAAGTCATTTTGTGCAGCCATTCTATCATAAGTTAGATTGTAAGTGACTCCACCATAAGTGTAGTAAGATATATACACGTAAATGATGAAAGCTCTGAAAATAAAGAGACTTAGAGTTCTACAAACTCTAAAAAACTATGTCCAAAGGACAAATAGTTCAAACTTGGTCTAACTTGGTTAAAAGGTGGACTTGTATCTCCAATGTAATTCAAAAGTGGAGTTGTATCTCCAAAATGATTTGTGTTAAGACTTGGCATAAAACAACCTAACATCTAATGTCAAATGTTACATGCACAAAAGGTTAAGCATCTGAATAAAAATTAGCATGTCAAAGGTCTAAGTCAAAGTGTTCCAAACAAGGTCTAAACTAGGAAAGGGAAAAGTTGAGTTACTAGGTATTTTATCCAAATGTAGAGTCAAAATCTAAACACAAACAAACAAGCATAGCTAGGACTTTTGGCCAAATGACGTCAAAAACTAAACTTGAAATAAAGGTTGATGTGATTTGATTTGATCTAACAAGTTTGGAAACAACTTTGACATAGACCCCACACACGAAATCAAACATAAATATGATCAATTGACATAAGGTATAAGACAAAAGGCTCTTTGAAGAAAGACTGTGTTTTTTCAAATAAAAGCACAAACAATTATGAAGATAGGCATTAAACAAACAAAATCATTAATAGTTTTCAAATGTGGGTAAATGAATAACCGAAGTTATGCAACCTAAAAGAGAAATTTATGTGTATCAGTCCCATGAATTAAGACCTAAATAAAAATCAATCAATATTTAGATCTAAACGTAACAAGTCTAATTGAAAACTCAATGTTAAAAACTAGGATTCAACCAAACAATCTAGACAAGATCGAACAACATGACGGCACAAGACAAAGGTCCAAATGGTATATATAAAGTGGTTTGAAATAAAATGTTTTGATTCAAGGGAAAACAAGTTTTGAAATAAATTGAGCAACCTAATGGTGTAAGCATGCTTGACTGATGTGGTCAATGTTATGTTTCAAAAGACTCAAAGAAAAAATGGTTTTGACATGATTTGGGCAGCATAACACTGCCTTCCTAACTCAAATACATTGTTTTGGCATGGCTTATGAACAAACAAACAAGTTTTAGCTTCAAAGCATACCAAGTAAATAATAACCAAAATACAATAAGTATAATCATCAAAATGCTAGCAAGGGTATGGCAAAATTGGGTTGACTAAACTATCAAGTTTTGAATATTCTAGGGGAATCAATTGTACAATGACTTTCACGCCAAACAATGCAAAATAAAATTATAAATTTTAGGTCTGTATCTCTCAGGGTGTTGTATAAAGGTCTAGTCTTTTTGGCAACCACTACATCTTGATGTTCACTCAGTGTAGTGCGATGTCCAAAGTGTCACTACGTCCTGTGTGTAACTCTAAAGGAGCCAAATGAAGTCAATGTCAGGAGATTAAACCCTGGGTCAAAGCTTTCTTAAAGAACTTGTGGGAGATCATGAAGTCCCCCTCGCAAGTTAAGATGCATAAATAAATAAAGTATGAAATTAGAAAGACTTTAAGGTCATTTTCAAGGTTACCCAAACTTTGATGAGTTTTTGAAGAGTGCTTTAGACAATATTCTTTCTAAGCCTTGGACTAGGCTACTTGCAATAGGAATGATGTTTTTGATTCTAAGGGTTCCCTGTAGGGATAAATAAAAGATAATACACGCAACAATCCTCTTTTTTTCAATCAAAATCTAACTAAACAACTATTGCAAGCAAGAATTGACAAGTGTGTTCAATTTTAAACCCAAATAAAGTGTTTGGTGGTGTTCATTTGACCCCTTGGTCTTAGTTGTAAACATTGAAAAACATTCACTAAAAACACTTAAATTAAACATCCAAAATGAAGTTTCTAATTGATTTTTAAGCATGTAAAAGTGATTTAAACATGTTTAAAGCAAAAATCCTGCAGCAAAATTGTTAGCATGTCCTTTACCTTTGAAGCTCTCTTAAATTTGAAACAACAATCTTTGAAAACATAGATCTCAAGTCTATGTTTTTAGAAAAACACAGTGATCAACGTTGGTTACGGCCAATCGAGATCTAATTGTTGTCGGTTTTGTTGACTGACATCGGTTAAGCCAAGTAATTGATGTCGGTATTTCTATCAATGTCGATTACTGTGTAAAAACCATGGCAACCAAAAATGACAAAATAAAGTTAGAAAATAAATTGTAAGAGTTTTAAAGGCTTAAATAAATATTTTAGAGTTGCAAAAAGATCTCCTTCAGGTGTAGGATGCGTCTAGTCCCATCGGGCATGCCATTATGAGATCTAAGAATTTGACTCAAGAGAATGGTTAGTATGGTGTTAGTTCCAAAATAAAAATAAAATAAAATAAACACACTAATAACATAACATCTCTAGGCCTAGACACTAGGGAGAGCTTAGTTAACAAAAGTAAATGACAAGCACAACTAAAAAGTAAGGGATCAAATACAAGAGTTCCTTCACCTTCCTTGGATGTTCCAAATGCCTTTGTAGTGGTGGCTTTCTTGGCTTGTGCTCATGAAGTCCTTAACAATGGAAGCTTGGCTACCTCTATCTCTCCTTGGCACCTTTAGCTAGTGGTTTGGCTTGACTTGGAATCAATTTGTCATGGTAACACTAGTTGCATGAAGCTTTTGGAACTAATCTTGCATTATAACTTTTCACAAATTAAGCTTAGAAATGATGTCGTGAGGCCTCCTATTTATAGATTTTTGGATTTGATCTGGAATCAACTTGAACCGTCCATCTCAAGATTGAGATGTGTGGTTGAGGATTAATTCAATTTTTGAAATTAAGTTTGTAATTATCCTCATCATGACATTGGAAGAAGAGGCAATTAAGAGGCATGAGAGGCATCATGGAAGACATTCATGAGGCATGGGATGCATGAATCTTGATATTTGTGACATTTATGGCCTAGGGATGTCGTTCCAAAAAATGAGGTCACTTGATGATGAAGATATTCAATATTCATTTTCAAAATAAAGTATTCAACAAGATTTCATGAAATTATTGATTAGGCCTTGATTTGGGTTAATTAGCTCTTAAACATGATTAAACACTATGCACAAATTACTCAAATTGATCAGAATGCCTTGTTATTGGTCCTAAATTTAAATGTATTGGAATTAGAAGTCACTATCAGATGCGTTGGATGAGTATTCCCATTTAGGATGTTGCCAACAACAAATAATAAAAGCACGAGTCTTGTGCAAAATATTTGATAGGAAAGAGCAGTTCATAGCACATGGGTGCAAAATTGACATTTTGACCCAAAATGCACTGATCAAAATTAGCTGGCCCATAAATTGCATTGCCCCATTTAGTGATACATTGGCCAAAATCGACACTTGAATATGTTAGTTTCACATCATTTAGCATGTTTTACTGTTTTTAAGCTAAATTGTGTATCTTGGGTGGAGATTGGTCAAAAAGCTGATTGAAAGTTATCGGTGGCTAATTTTAAATGTCTACACTATATAAGCTCTTTCATTTTATAAAATTTTCATATTTTGTATCTGTAATATTATTTATTGTGATAGATTGTCAAAACGAGTTCTATATAACTTGATTTTAAGTAAAAATAATTATTTTAACAATTTTTTATCTCTTACTAATCATATATAATATAATAATTGATTGGTAAAATAATTTTAGAAATTAATATAATTTTATATTGAAAATTTATGTAACAAAAATTTCTCACAAATGAAATAAAATATAAGATTTAAGATTAAACTTTATGCCATTTTTACCTTTATTCAGGATCTTATCGTTTTCAATATTTGGTAATATGTAAATTTATTTGTAAGAAAAATTTAAAGATATTGGCATTGATGCTGATAGTTAAAATCTTTGTGTTTTATTATTGGTAGAATTATTAAAACTTAGTCTTCTAAATGATACATGGTCAGGCTGATAACATATTTTCTAATAATGTGGTAGAGGTTCTTGTTATTAGTACTTGCCTGCAGTCAGATACTATACCTTTTTGTTGTAGCGAATTAATTCGGATGGCTTGCCAATTAAATCTATAGTTAGGAAAAAAATTTAATAGTTTTGTAATGTTATCTAAATATTTTGAATAATGTATTATTATTTCCTTAAACATTAAACGGTGAGTAATTTCTTTTCCGAACATCTAATTAGAAAATTTATGTTGGTTTAAATTTTCACACATAAATGGTTGCAGTGTTCAGTCGCATGTGCCTGTGAACCTCGGTTTAACGTGAATTACAAAAACTCAGATTTTGCGGCTGTGACAGCAGGGGCTGCATACGGCGTTCATGGCAATAAATAAGTGTAAATTGCGTATGAAAATACAACCACGTCCCATTGATCAACATAACATTACCGAGAAAGAGGGAAAATCTTCAAATATCCACAGAAACACCATAAAAACAAAGGAAGGCACAATTATCCTGGGTGCACCATCTAGCTGGGTGCAAATCTGGAAACATAGCACTATTTGAATTTAGAATGATATAGCTAAAAGCGGGATACAGATATAAGCTGAGAGGAATACTCCAGCAATAGCAAATGCAAATAGGAAACAAAACAAGAGGAAACTAAAATAATAATCCAAATCTAAATTATGTAGAAGGGCGTTGTCTCTCTGTAATTAGAGAAAACCATTAGGTGCAACTGATTCTAGTTGGCCGCAATTCTGAACGTCCCTCCATCATGGTATTCAATGCTCCCTCCGCTACCTAGCCGTAAATCTAGAAATTAATAGATGTCCCTTATTTCTATTTGCTTGGTATTGTGTGCCGCAATTCGGGTCATATAAAACTATTCTATTTAAATGTATTGCTGCTGTAGATAGAGAATAAAAGAATGACCACCGGCTTGGACTTAGGAAGGGTAGACAATTATTTTGATTAGATTTTTTTTTTTTTTTTTTTTTTTTTTAAGAAAAATTGTGTTGATTTTTGATGTTCAACATTTAGGATGTTCTTTCATTATTTTTTATTAAGAGAAAAGATTTTGATGAAGATTTGAAATATTGAACATCAAAATTCAACACAATTTTTTTTAAAAATAAATAATTTAATATTATAGACTGTGAAAGCATAAAATCTTTAACTATTTTGATACAGATGTTAGGAAAAACTATAAAATGAAAGCACCAGCTCGACATGAAAAATAAATAAATTTATTAAATTTTAACGTGTATACTTTGCTTACATGGCACCACTTGTCCAGGGAGGTTAACTTGGCAATAGGAAAAGAAAAAGCGCCTTTGGTAATTCTGCCATACAAGCCAAAATTCTCCACCTAAGTTGAGTCTCTTGGCAGCTTTTAATAAAAATTTCTTTTTGTTTGGCTATTGCGCCATTTTTAAGTGGCTCTCCCTTTATCACTAATTGTCCCATTCTCGAGGGAAACATAAATTTATTATTTTGCCTCCTCCATCCTCAACGCCCAATCAATATTTATATTTAAATTGGTAGATTGTTTTTCTTTATATTGATTTATTTAGTGAATTGTTTTTCTTTAAAAAAAAAAAAAAAAACGAAAAAGAATTATATTTGGATATTATTATTAGTTTTTTGGATTAGTATTATTAATATTAATAATATATTATTAATTATAACAATTTAATTTAATATTAAAATTTATTTTTATCTATTATAATATATTATATGATTACATTGTAGCTTAATAATATTATTAAATATTTAATTTTATATATATATATATATATATATATATTACAATAAAAATATAATACAATATTACGATAATAATATATATTAATACTATATAACAATATATAATATAACATCCTATAATAATATGATTAGTGTTTTCTATTCTAGAATTATATTAGTGGCAATAATATTTAAAACAATATGCTCTCCATTCAATAAGTTTTATATGTGTTTTATGCACAAAGGGTACCTATGAATAACCATTTTAAAAGAAATTTATTATTCTTTATTTTTCAATGTGAAAAAAATTAAATTCTAAAAATTATTAATATAAAATTAAAATAATACCATATCCATAACATATAACAAAATATTATGACAATAATATAATAAGATATTAATAACAAATTAATATTATATAACAATATACAAAATATGTTACAATATTTTACAATACTAAAATAATATCAGTATACTAAATATTATTAGAATTTATATATTTAAAATAAATATTACATTATTTAGGAAAATCGTACTTGTGTCTCCACCTCTGAGTGGGAGAGGATTTGTAATTTTTATAAGACTTTATGGGACAAGAAGCGATCAAGTGCCCCAAATGGTAGCCGAAAACATTAGAAAGGAAGTCCTTCGAATTTTAAATATTAAGTTCACATTCCAAAAGAAGACATGATTTTGATAAGATGAAAAATGGGCTTGTATAAATCACTTAAAATCCAAACCATCAAATATCTATTCTTGGAAGCCAACACATCATTATCAAATTTAGGGAAGGTTCTCACTGTGCCAACCAATTCTTTGATGAGGTCTAGATTTCTCATGACCAAAGTAAAATCATATAGTCTAAACCACATTGGAGTTTTTAAAATATGGGCAATCAAAGAAAGGGAACCAAAGACATTAGAATACTCCAAATTTTATGAAGAACCAATGACCACTCGGCCAAACAAATCCCTAATTTTTGATAGTCATGAAAATCAAAATTAAAAAAACCTTCTTCAGCGTGAAAATGTTGTGTTCCTCACTAAATTAGATCTCCATCTGAAACCTCCTCCAATTGTCTACCATTAAACTCATTCATAGCCTTTTTAAGGGATTTGATGTACCCAAACCCAAGGAAAAGGTCACCTCCTTCCTTCCTTTTTTGGTGCGTTGAACATCCCTCCCCCGATTGCAAAAAAAACTTCCCATGGAATAAGCCATCTACTTCAAAACACTTACTTCCCCTGCCACTCTACCAACCCTATGCCCATCATTGCTAGATTAAATATACTAAATTGTTTTTTTAATTAATTTAAATACCTGTAACAACACACTTTAATGTTTAATGTTTACAAATGAATTTCGTAATTATACATTTCTATACATTGTATTCTTATTTATTATTTTCATAAATAATTGTTAGTCCTCTTTACTTTATTATAGAACATAGCCGAGAGAGTGTTGGGCCATGTGATAGACAATTCCCTTCTAGGACCACAACTACCGCTACTTGGTGCTCTAAAAGTGAACAAATGGATTCTCAACCACTTCTCATGCAAAAGATAAAATTATGATTTTGGGCCATGAGATAGAAAACAAGAATTAAAGTTAGTTTATGTCTTTTATGTGGATAGGAGTGACACCTGTCAAGATTCTTGACTTTTAAGGAAGATATTTTATTTGGTGAAGATAGTTTATTTGGTGTTTGGGTAGTTTAACAAACATATATTAGACATAACTATCACACAAAAATGTGTGGAAAGATGAGCTAAGTGTCAACCTAAATTAAATTTGGTTGACATTAATATTTTGTGCGATGAGGACAATGCATTCCAAAATTTCCAACAATCGGTTCAAAAGGAGTATTAATTTTAGGGAACAATTTCTGAATTCGCATAGATTTTCTTAAATTCATTTTTATAATATCAAATTTCGATGTTGGTATTTTTTGTTTTATTAGGGAGGGAACAACTTCTGAATTCACATAGATTTTTTTAAATTCATTTTTGTAATATCAAACCTCGACGTTGGTATTTTTCGTTCTATTAGGGACGGTTGTCCGCTTGTATCCGCTCTTTATGTCTCGGTTCTTGAAGCATTTGGCTCCCTAATAAGAGGTGGAAACTTTGCAAATAATTCATTTATTGCTTTGGTTGAGAATGAAGCATCCTTTAATGAAGTTATGCCTTGTGTTGACATCTTTTGTAAGGTCTCGAGTTTGAATTTGTAATGGAGTAAGATTTAATGCTACTGATAAAGTGTGATACCTTTTTTTAATTGGATAAAAAAAGGTGAAGGACTTTAAATTTCTTAGCATTTTTTTTAATTTTGAAAGCTCTTTATTTTTCATATTGTAGTATTTTTTATAATAGGTGGAACACTGGGAAGTTTTCGATATGCACTAAGGTGATTGATGCGACTCATGTCTACTATTCCTTTTGTTGGGTGCCTTCTAACATTTCCTATGATAACATCTCTATGTTACTCCATGATTTTGTATAGATTAATGTTGAATAAACCTATAGTTTTCCTATAGTTGCTTGGAGGCATTTGTTACTTTTTGTAAGATAAAAGAGGCATGGGCATCATTGATATCTGCAGAGAAACATTGCCCTATTTTTAAGTGGATTGTTAGAGCCATTGAAAGATCATAAGCTACTAAAATCCTTCTCGAACATTACATCTCTACTAGCTTGCCTTAAAACAAGAAGGGTCGAAAGGTAATTAGTTTTCATACACTACTCATACTTCAACCCTTATCAAGATTGAAGGCTCATATGTTGTTGTCAACATTTGGAAAGATTTTGAGGTGGTCAAGTTGATCCTCAATCGGGTTGGAGATGGGTTTAGAATTGGTGTCTCTTTTAATGACCATAATATTTGGTTGTCCCATCATCAAGCATACTGACTTACCTCTCGTTGAGACTCCAAAAATTAAACCTCTTAAACTTTTTAGGAAAGACATTCACAATATTTTTTATCTTATCCCTTTAGAGATTGGACTCCTTGGCCCATCTTACAGAGGAAGTTCAAGCTTCTTAGCTCTAATTTACCTTATGTTTTGAATATTCAAGAGCTCATACATGATGTTATGGTGCATAAGTTGGGTCATTAACCACCAATTCCTTGGTAGAAAGACTATCATTGAAATTATGATATGCCTTTCAAGAATTATAATCCATTTTCCTCGGTGCTTTACAAATTAAATAGCCGATGGGATTGAATTCTTCACCTTGGGTTTGGCTCCTTTAGCATATTTACATGTGGCAAGTTTATCAAGGATTGGCCTTGGGAGAAAGAATTCTTCATATTAGGATCCCTCACCTTAAGTATCTTGCCTGTAACATACTAGAAAGACCTTCAAACACATAATCTAGACTTGTCCTTGGGCCTAGAGCACTTGAAATTGGATTCATAGTCTTTTCTTGCCTTAGCATCATGAGCTCCTTACTTGGAGACTTGTACTATTCATGGATTCTACTTAGGGGCCTAGATATTTTTTTGTTTGAAATTTATCCAAAGCTACTATTCTTTTTCAGCGTTAGAGATATAAAAACTTCGTTATTTTTAATTATAATAAAATCTCTAAGCAGTTTTTGACTAATGAGTAGATTTTTGTATTCACCTCTATTTTCTTCAGATCTAAGCATAGTTAGTGAAAGTAGTGCTAGAGTTCCAACACCTTCAGGGCTCACAAAATCACTGGGGGAGTGTTAATTGTACATGAGCAAAATTCTCCCAGACACTCCAACTTGTATCTCTCTGCAACTAACATTGTAATAGTTGTGGTACCGCTCTCACAACGACTTTTCTAGCCCTCCTCCTAGTAGAGAGTTTGGAACCGATCTACTTGTGGAAAGATTAATATTGGACCTTTGAGGTGGTCATATCTGGTGCAAAAGGTAGTGGACTCAGTTATGATTATCCCTCCACTAACTGGTTTTGACAGTGGATGATGGTTAGAGGTGCCAAACTTACTCATGGGGAGACGTCCACTTAGGCCAAACCCCTTACTCGAAAAGATTTGCATCCTCCTCCCTTTGGTGTTGTGTGTGTATAGTTTAGCTCTTTTATATTATGTATTTGTGGCCCTTTAGTAATTTTTAAAATAAAACTGCTATGATACCTTTGGGATATGTGTACCAATTGACAACCTTTTTTATTTTAACTAATAAATGTATGCTTTATTTTTTATCAATAAACATAATGACATTTTTTCAATTAAAAAATAATTCATAAGACGTAATTTTTTTTTAATATTAACTAAATATATAATGTTATAAAAGAGTGTCAATTTGAAATGAGTATCATTTAAATTACATTTAGACTACGGGCAATAACATTTTAAATCTCTCTTCCCATTTTACGAAATATTTGTAATCTTAAAAATTATAAATAAATTTAAACTTAATAGGTCTTTGATTAGTGTGCACTAATTATTCAATTTTATGTATTTCACATAGAGGTAAACTCTCTAAATTATTTTCAACCCACGATTTTATTAGGTGTTGGTCCATGACATAATTGACTATATAATCTATGATTGCATTATAATTTACCTTCACATAAACGAATGACTTTAAAATGTGGGTCATAAACATTGATCACAATGTAGCCACATAATAGGAGTGCATGTACATTGTCACTGCACCTCGATATTTTTTCAATTTTTACCCTCGATTCTAAAAATATTTCAATATTGTAAGAATGGTTTATACTTGAAAACAAACTTTTGTAAACAAGAGTTACATTGTAGCTAGAGTATCTATTTTTTTTAGGATAGAAGAACTTATTTCTTAAGCTTTAATATGGTGGCTTTTCTTTTATTTTTGGACCTTTAAAAAGTGTATGTTGATCTTAGACTATTGATCTCGATTGCATGAATGAATCGTGCTCTGTCAATCCTTGAACATTTTTATACCACGTGGTGGCTGCTCGGGTTTCTTTGTGCTTCTTTGAAATGTCAATGTTGATCTTGGATCGTTGATCCCGCTTACACAGATCAATCGTGCTCCATCAATCTTTTGAATCTAGGATTAAGCATGAACCATTGATTTACTTTGTCAATTGTTGAGATCTTAAACACAAACCTTTAATTTCGATCTAAATCACCAAGATCATGCCACTTGGCACTCTCAGATTCTTTTGTAGATCCGTTGACATGTTGACTTTGCCCCACACTATTAGATCATTGTTGCTCGAGTTGATGTGCTACATTGGATGTTCTTTGCTCGATCTTTGATCGTTCCCCTTGGATCTTGTGTTTGAGCTTCGAGATCATGCCACTTGGTGAATGCGTGCTTATCCTAGGGCTCTTGACTTTTTGACTCACGCTTTATGTTAGATTTTTGATCTACTCACTAAGATGATGACAAGTGTCACTCTCATGCTGAAGAAGCTCTAAGATCTCGCCACATATTTCTAATTAAACTACTAGGGTTTGAATTGTGATAGTTGTGTGGATGTCATTGATGGTTGTGCAAACATCAATGACAGCCATGTGGACATCAAAATAGAGCTTGTGCCAATTGACCATTTGGGTTCAAAATGTGATGGTCTTATGGATGTCATTGATGGTCGTGTGAACGTCATTGATGATCACACAGACATCAAAATAAAGCTCGTGCCAATTAACCATTCACGTTCAAATTGTGACAATCACATAGATGTTAATGATGTTCTGTGTAATCATGGGTAGTTTTTTTTATAGCTCTTATCTTCCACAAGTTGTGTGATTTTATGAGGTTCAACTACTTGGTGTTTCTTCACCCCCTCACAAGATTTGGTCTTAGATAAGTTTGTAGGGATAGGGTAGATTTGAATATCATGGAACCATTATAAACAACTGTTCTGACAACCATAATTAGTCCAAAAGAGGTCATAGAGTTAGAAGACCTGAACTTAGACTTTTCCTAGAAATTTTAAGGTGCAAATGTCTATATGGAGGAAAAATATCCCTTGGCTTCAAATACAATATGAACCATGTCTAAAATGGAGACCAAGAAGATCAAACTTAATTGTGGCTCCATAGGCAAGTAAGGAAGAAAGACAGAACCTAAAATATAATGTTTGGTTGCTTTCAAGTCAATCTATGTAGTTTCTCAATGGACTATGGAGGTTCTTTCTTGTAGATAAAGAAGAACGCTTGCCTCTCTCAGTTGATTTTCCTTTATTCTTGAGGTATGGTTTTTTGGGTTTTATTTTGAATTGTAAATTCTGATCTTCAGTTCCCTTAGCTTGTTAGCTCTCAGCTTCTCTTGTTGGTTTGTTAAGTTTTATTTTATAAATATTACCCCTCAATTTTTTTTTGGGTGAGTTCCCTTATAGATTAATTTTTTCATGGATTGAAAAAATTTATATTTGCAAACAAAATACAAGGAAAAATAATTGAAATATTCATATGGAAACTGTGATTATGATGAACTTATCTAATTTAGTCATGCAAGCATGTTACTTTAGCTCTTAATGTTGAAATTTTATTAATGACACTCATTTTCCAATTCATTTAAGAAAAATAGAAAATCCATAATTTTACCTAGAATACGAAATGACTATTAGCTATACAAAAGCACTTAATTTTTGGCATTAATGTTTTAGGGGTGTATTACACATATATTCACAAGTGTTGGTATCATAGTCAAGTCTAAACACATTGGTCTATCCACACTATCCAACATTTAATGAATCAACTCTTGCGCCAACATATCACACGAGTCTCCTTGCGTGTTCACTTGAGGTGCAAAGAGGGAAACCCAAAGTGGGTCAAGGTTGGTTGATGCAATGGGGTGGAAGCATGTTCTTGCATTACTCTACCTACGTGCACCCATATCTAGATCGTACTCAGCCCTATCCTCTCAAACCATGGCCATAAATTAGCTTAGCTACATGCATTCCATAGTAACTCCAATGATGATTAACAAAACATGATTTAGTATGTAGCGACCAATCCTAAGTAAAATAGCCATGTCATTCATTTATAAACATAATCAACCATTATAGGGTCTATAACACAGATTTATTGATTAAAATCTTAATATTACATAATTTTTCATGTCTTACAAAACACTCATGGCACTTACAATACTACAACTTGCACTACTAGTTCTATCTCTATTCTAAGTGAGTGCTCAAATTATCAATATTCTCTAGATACAATTTGACAAAAATTTTGAAACTATTTTGAGATCTCTCTATTATCCTTGTCTTATGCCTTTCATTAGATCTTACAAGCCCTTTCCTGCCACTAACTACAACCACATAGTCATTATTGTGTCATTTTGCCCACATGGTAGCTAATGTATTAAACTTCTTGATGCCATCTACCATCGTCTTCTACCATCACTTTTCATCTAATTATTAGGATTAATTTTCAGTCTTAACTCTCATCATTTATCCCTATGATCTCTAATGTGGTTCTTGGATTCATGTAGTTGCATGTCTTGATCCTATTATTATGTCATTTTGCACAAGTGAACATGGTTTCTGGCAGCTTGTGACTGTCTTACTAGCAATCCATGTTGGGTGTGTGTGCATGTTATGGGTTTGGATTGCATGCACCACTTTTAAACTATTTTGGCATTGGTCTATATTTGCATGTCATGCACTTTAGTCTTGGAGAGGATCTTAATCGAATTATAGGGTCAACATCACCGCAAATTAAACCAGTTGTTTGTCCTCAAGAAACCAACTTATCTCTTTATTTATTTCCTTATTCAATCCAACTATCTATGAATCTGCACCATAAGTAACTACTTTGTTTAGATTTACACTTTTTGGCAAGCCTTTGTGTTGTGTGCCTCCTCATGAGACACTATTCCTTGTTTTGGAAGCAAGTGGAAATTTTCACTCTTGTCTATGGTATTTTCTCAGTATGGTGGGTCCACACCCTTCTAGATTTATTTCCATCCTCCTCCTAGAATAAATATTACACACTTTTTCTAGCATGTATTAGCTCAAACACCTCCTCTTGTCTGTGGGATTTTCCATGGAGTTCATCTCCCTACTATCCTATGCATTCTTAAGTACATGTTCCCTTCAGTGTTGACGTGCCAATTTTTTTCATGTTGCACTTTGCAATCTTACTCGCCCACCTCAAATTCTCCCTAAGAGTTGTATGCACTTCACCCTGCCACCTACTACTTTCAATTAATCTCATAATAAGCTTCCTCTATTCATCCTTTTACAAGGGCATCTGTGACCCAACACCTTGTTTATGCCTCTCTAAGCTAAATTTTGTCCTTGCCCTCCATTGATGGGTGTAAGTTGACTTGGAATTTTGTGGTCTAGGTTTCTAGACTTAACCCAACCATTCACTATTACTTGTGTGTTGTTCCCTTATAGTGTGCATCTAGATTAACCCTATAATTGGTTTTGGTCCCTTTAAGGGTCCCACTTATCTAATCAGGGACATGGGTTACCTCCCTACTATCATTGGTCCTCTTCCCAAGGTTGACTATATGGAATTCTCGGTAGGACTTGTTATAACCCCCCTTGGCTGAGTGCTCAAAAAACTTCCTCTCAACTTTTGGTGAGTCAAACAAAGACTAATTGCATGTATGCACAAATTTTATAGAAAACATGCAAGTTATAAATTAAACAAAATGTGAAATCTCTAATCTAACAATTGCAAAACACCTCGAATGAGAAAAAGAAAGAAGTGTGCAAACCTTCACTTACCAAAGACAAAGGCATCATCTCTTGATGTGTGGATTTTTCTCAAGGATGCAATGGGGTGTGGAAGCTCAATGTATCTTGCACAAGAACTCCAATAGCATGACCCTTTTGTTGATTTGATGATTGGCTTAGATGAATGATGAATTGATGAGAAACTTTATTGATTGCTTGGAAATAACTTCTATTATGCTATGGAAGCTTGCTACAAATGGATGGGTGATGTCCAATTTATGGAGTTTGAGGAGGATGAATATATGGTTAGATATTATCTAAGATCAATGGCTAGAATTGAGTCAAATATGGGAGATTAGCTCATAATTAGATAGGTATGGAGAGACATGTGCATGCCATTGGTGAGGAGTGGGTGCGTCATGATTTTTCCCCATGCCATGGATTTTGGGGAGGCTTGTGCACATGACTGATGATGTCATTGATTTGAGGTGAAAATGTGATGTGATGATGTGTCCCCATGCCTTGGATTTTGTGGATATTTGTGCACATGTTTGATGATGTCATTGATTTGAGATGAAAAGGTGTTGTGATGATTTTTGATTTATGGATTTTTAAGAATATGGATATTATATTTGGTGCATGGATTTTCTTATTAGACTAATAACCTAGATAATATGATTAAGTAGTTAATTAATCCAGATTGATTTATGTGGGATTGGCAAGGTCAAAGTGTAATAGGTTTAATTGATTGGGGGAGGTGATGAATAGTGAATGATGAATAGTGATGATGGATTAGGATTAGGGTTTCCCATGGATGAAAGGATTATGGATGATTATGGATGGTGCATAATAGTGAATGGTGAATACTAAATGGTAAATAGTGATGATAGATTAGGATCATGGTTTGGTATGGAATGTGGTGATGTTAAGTTAGTATTGACACTAAAGCAGTGGATTTTAGGTGTCTATGCTACCAAAGATAGTAGTGTAGAGACCAATTGTCTCCACTTTTTGTCTCACTATCTAGATTTCTCCTCAAAGTCCTACCATATTCTAGGTGATCAAATCCATTGTATAGTCTCTTCCCATGTAGCTTAACAATTTTATTTGGTGCACAATGATGCTTGATATTCTCCATCCTTTACCTCCTTTTCCTAAGATCTTATCCATACATGGATCTATTTTGAGATGCCTACATATTCTCTTATGATTCCCACCCTTTATCCATATGCACATGATGGAGGGACTTGACTCCTTCCTAAGTCATCTCTTGCATGATTGTTTCACTCAATCAGTTGTCTTCTCGATCTCTACCTTGTTGCTTGAAGGCCCTAGGTTTTTCTATGATGTCCTAAGAGGGAAACCAAAAAAATTTATGTTTATTGATACAAATATCCCACACAAAAAATAAAAGTAATGTTGAGGCTTCTCAAATTCTCAACATTTCAGATCCTTCCTTCAATGGTTGTCTTCCAGCCTTTTTTACTCCAACTCTAGCAACACTACCCTCTCTCATCGATCTCCTCCACAAAAAATTCATCAGAAACCTTTTCCATGGGGAAAAAATCCACATTTATAGATGTAAAGGTGGGTCACTAGATGATCCAAAATAAGGGTAGACAATTGTCATTTCAGTTAGGTTCTACCCATTTCAACCACTTATTATAGGGGTAACAATGTCCTACCTTAGGCCTTTAAATTATGATAGGTGTCATCATGAGTCATTCCTTGAGCCTTTCCACTCATATCCTTTCAAGGCTAAATCATTCATTGAATCACTCAATTTTGATAGTAATCAATGCAGATCGACCTTTTAGATATGCCATCCTCTCTTGTCCTTTAGTCTAATCACTTCCAAGTATCATTTCATCTAGATGGCCAATTGACATTCTATTTATTTCTATCCTCAATATCCAATAATATTGCTTCATGTTGTACTTTTGGATTTTTCTACACACCAACACCTTCTAGGTCTTATCTCATTTATTTGTGCATCCTACACATTTAGTCCTTCTTATGCATGTGCATTTTTCTTTTCTCTCTCATGTACACCAATTATTTTGTGATCTTGTGAAATAACTATGCATTCCATGATTTTTTTAATTATATGTATTCTTTATTGGCAACACCACCCCACACTAAGTCTTGTGTCTAGTCTTGCAACACATTGAAATTTGATCTCCGGGTCTTTAGAGTTGAGCCTGCATGATTTTTACTATTTTTGGATGGTGTGAAGCACCTTTTTATAATTTTAAGGCACAAAAATCCTCTCCATAAACTTAGACATCTTTCATAAGGTTCTCCAAATAAAACCCTCACTTGACTCACCTAAATAGATTTTAAGAGGTGCATGTGTATTAATACAAACTGTGTGCATCTACCATGCCTAAGACTAACCGACTCTATTCTACTCAAAGTAAAAGTGAAAAAAATAAATGACTTAAAAATACTTATTACGTTGATAGACAAAGCCTTAATTCATCCAGAAATGACATGGAATGGCATTCCTATAAATGTCCATGAAGCACTTCACATTTTTTCATGTGCAACTGACACCCTCTTGGCTCCCCATACTAGGCTTGTATATAAGGGTGGATCTCCATAATAGGTTCATTTGTAAATTTGAATAGATTAAATCAAAATCTACAAATGGATTTTAAATTCAAAATGTTACCTTTAGTACATTTAGTACCAACTTGAAAATATAAAAGTGTATGCATGAACAACATCCTTTCCCCATAATCTGATTCAATTGTCCCAATCGAATATATAATACCATAAATATATGTGTCACTCTACCCATGTTTGATACATATAATAACTTGTCACTCATGTTCCTATAAAATATATGCACATGCATTGCATATGCCCCCAAATCTATGTGTGTGTCCCATAACCTAAACCAACTAATAATATGTTCCAATTTTAAAAATCTAAACCATGTAATATGTCCCAAAATCAAGATTATCTATGTATAAAGGCTTGAATATTTGTGGAAAGCCCACAAATGTTACACCCTTTTGAGGTGAGGTATGTAGCCTTCAAATGAATCATCTCAAAATAAAATAGTTATACACATCATGTTAGAAATATGAAAGCATGAGCTAACATGAGGATATTATTTCATCTATCATGATTATATCATCAAAGCATAAATGACACATGTATCCTAAGGGATACAAGTGTGATGTTAAGATGTGTGTGTGTGTGTGTTTATACACACACACACACACATAGATATGGGATTTAACTATATGTGTGTGTGTGTGTGTGTGTGGGGTGGTAGTAGTAATAATCATAAATACGCACCCTAAATAGTAAGCCATGTAGGAAGATGCATGATATAGATCATGGCACCACATACAAGTTTGATATGATTACTACTACTACTACTACTACTACTACTACTACTACTACTACTACTACTACTACTACACACACACACACACACACACACACACACACACACACACACGTGTGTGTGTGGTAGTAGTAGTATTAATAATCATAAATACACACACTAAATAGTAAGCCGTGTAGAAAGATGCATGATATAGATCATGGCACCACATACAAGTTTGATATGTATCATGAAACCACAAGATCAACATACATTCATATATGTATGTACACAATGTCATTATAATGACACAAATAACAAAATCACACATAATATCACTCAATGTCACATAGAATAAAATTCACACATAGTACACTCAATAAACGCATAATGAGAAAATAATGTCACACAAGGAAAGGGCCACAAATAATGAACAATAAATGTCATTTAAGGAAACAACCACACAAAATGTCATACATACTCAAGGATCACACCATGAAAAAGAGAAAGATAGTCATGCATGAAGACACACAATGTAACAAAAAATGGTCACACAATGTAAAAATCCATAACAACATGCATATAATAAGATAAACTACTCCACACTATCAATGTATGTAATCATCATATATGGTAATGTATAATATCCATATAGCACTCTAAATATTATAAGCAAGGGTAAGACATGTATAATCAATCTAAGCTAACTCAATATTATCAATGGAATGGTCATATAATGATGTAGCTTAAATATATGTACCAAAGAGGTACCCTTCGTGTAGGAAAGGTAGCCCACTAGGTGTAGGAATGCCCCACATCTGAATGTCCATGTCATATGAAACTTGTTTGTCCTACAATCACTCATGTATATCACGAAATGAATGTGCATATGAAAAATAATATGTAATCTCCAATAATGTGATAAACAACATAAATTAAAATTATACACTAACAATGCATGTCATGTGATAAGCCCTATTTTTTTGAATATTTTGATATTTTCATCTATTTTTATTTTTGAATATTTTCTTATTTTTTATTCCTACTAACCAGTGACCCCATCAATGGTATGCTCACATGTATGTTATCTATTAATTGTGGGAAAGGTCCCCTACCATGAGTGAGTATTCCCATATGTAGCCCTCTCTAAATTTGAGAGGTGATATCATATATAGTATATCCATCATTATATTCATGACCCATATGATCCTCCATATGATGAATATCCCTAGTAACCATAATACTTATGGAATCTAATGTATAATAGAATAAGGTGTTTTTATTCACTATGGAACACATGAAGATGTCTGTATTGTTAGCTTAGGACATGATGGAGTGGAAAATAGCTATCACGAGTCTTGAATAAATCTCTTATATAATGGGCATTGAAACATCAGTCATCTAAGAAATTTAATTATGTTGTTGTGAATTGTCCACATATAATGAACATGAATAGGTTATATAACTAACTATGGTGGTGATGGGGGTGGAGGAAGATATATCTCTGACTGAATTTTATATGTAAGGCCCATAACTATGGCCACCCTATTTCCATGTATATACTTCACATATATATGAAATAAAGATGGTATTACATGGATATTATGTATATAAATATGACCTAACAAAATGTAAAATTATCATAAACTCGGTAAAACTAAGAATGAAGTAGAAACCACTTAAGGATCCACTTTATGTGGTATCACAATTTACTCCCGAAAGTGTTTTGTCTCTTGCATTTGAATTATTCGACTATCTTTGTTTTATTCATCAAATCCTCTTATGTATATTTGAAACTATTAAGGAGTTTCATAATGCATTTTTTTTTCACTTGAACCATTGTCTACCATGACACTATGTCTAGGCTTCAAATCAATGTAGGTGTGTAAAAATAATGATGTCTAACTAATATAATCATCCACAATCTCACTATCATCAAATGTAATGGTAGGTTTTTGTAAAAATATGATTTTAAATGTACCAATATACCATCTAATGGATGCTCATATGTTGGAGGACTTACATTATAAGTCTATTTTTAGAGTGTCTTGCACATCTATGATAATCACAACATGCATTACTATTGTATCCCTTAGGTAGAGGCCTGCTCATATCAACCTCTCTTTTTTTTGGTGGAGGGGCAGAGTAGAGAGATATAAGGTTGCATTCATATAACTTTTGAATTAGCTTATGAAGAGATTTAGGTAACCGTTACCGTTTTCTCCTTACTGGACCTAACAAGACAAGCCAATTAATAGGTCATGATACTTCATTAATTGTTATCTTTGCCACATTTTTAGTATCATTCATTTTGGCCTTGTAATTTGCTTTGATTTGAAACTTTACAATTGATGTAGTTGGAGAAATAACAACATACTTTAGCTTATTCATAGATATGAGGTTAACGTATTGATCATTAACGGTGTGGCATAAGTCATCAAATGACTAGAATCTCTTGAACATAATAGACTCATGAAGAGTGGAAATAAAATATTTCTTGAATATATATTGTAACTCATTGTTCATCATAGTATTTGTCATTTTAGAAAGCATAGTCTTGTATCTAAGCACATAGTTGGTAATTGATTCATTGGGTCCTTTATTAAAATTTACATTTTGAGCATATGACAAATTTTCACTAATATTGATTGAAAAATATTTTAAAAAATAGTTGGCCAAAGGATTAAATGCATGAATTGATTATAATGGGAGGTAATAAAACCACCACAAAGCATACTCCTTAAGACATAATGGAAACAATTTTTCAGAAGCATAGTCCAAACATGCTACATGATATGTTCTTAGTTTTTATTTTGGATCTTCTTTACCATCATAAAATGTAAGTTTAGGGGATACAAAACTTGTTGGAAAAATATAATTTGAAATCTATGGGGATAATTGATTATGAATCAATGCTTGAGAATTAGTCAAATGAATCACTCTAGAAGAAACATGTTCTAATTATAACACCTTAGCCTGCAGATTTATACAGTCTATATGAGGGATTGTGCAGTAGGCATGGATGATAATATCATATAAGTAATGATCATATGAGGCACACAATTTGTTGTGTAGGGAAAGGCATTGAAATATGAGTAAAAATTTGTTTTATCCCCACAAAATGGGTGGGCATCACATGTGTAACTATAGTTGTAGACACAAGAATAGTAGCAGTGGTAGTAGTGGTTTGAACACCTATTATAGACTCAATACCTATTAAAGGAAAATTAATATCATTGAAGAGCTCATGTTATTCCTTAAATGTGATAACCTTAGCATTATTTTTGATTTCATCTCTAGCTACATGTCATAATGCATTTTGTAAGTGTGGATTCATTTTAATGTACTGGGTTAATTCCTTTTAGTCTACTTCATTGAATCTTCCATGAAAATCAAGATTATCATCCGTATTAAATATTTATTACATATGATTATGTGTAAATAAAGGAAAAATAAAAATCAGATTTTGAGCCACATAAATCTTAAAAATCTAAGGAAAAGGAATAAGTATGATACAATAAGGGAAACATAAGGTTTTATGTGTTCATTATAAGGATCAGGTTCATGAACATGCTACACCTTATTTTTTATTAATAAACCTAAATGATCATAAAAATATGAATATTCGTATTTTATAACATGTGTTTAAATTAATAAAATATAAATTTACAAGTAGATGTTCAATTATAATTTACTATTTTAAGAAATGACCAAGAAGATTAGGGTAATTAGTTTTTCATTATTTTGTTTGAGTCTACGTCTAAGTGCAGGTGGCAAAAAGGACTGAAATTGGATCAAGAACCACTCAAATCTATAAACCAATTGTATGGACCTACCTAGATAGATCCGATAGAATATGCAATCCTTTAGAAAACTAGTGTCGTCTGATGTCTATCAAAAATGTCCATGTAAACTATGCCAAGTTATTTCCAAACAAATCACTCCACCTGATTCTAAACTATTATTCTATGCAATATCAAAAGCTCATTTTTATGCTCAAGTCCAAAACTATGTCTCCTTCACTTTGAACCCTATATCCATTTTCAACATTATATTTACATGTAAAAGGGAATTACAAATATGGGTTGAGCTGACCTCAACCACCCTCCATTGAATGTCTAAGCACTTCCTATGTTTCCAATACTTTGAAAAGGGATTAAATTGCATGTAGTTCTCTTGCTTATTTGTATTTGTGAAATAATTATCCTTTAGTATAGATGCTTGACCTTTAAATTGGATTTCAACACTTGCAAACATGTAAACTTAACTTGGATTGAGTATGTCAGAATTGGCTAGGGTCTGATCTTCTGAGGGTTTTTATGATTTGGAAGTTTTAGGGTTGTTCCTGTCAATGTGTTCATGTATAAATGACCTATTGGTAGGTGATAAATAAATGCTTAATAGATAGGAATAAGGTTAGGCCTAGTGTGTATAAATAGTTGACTCTTTGGATAACTTGTTCCACCACCAACATGCAAAACATATGGGTTAACCCATGAAAAAAGAATTTAACTTATGAAAATGACCATTAGAATGTGCATAGATAATTTTCGTATAGGTGGATAATATTGGTAATATGGAGACATCTTAGTATAAATGAGGATGTATAGAAAACAGGAAAAAATGATTTCATGATTATGGGACATGAAGGTTTGATGTATGGAGGGAGTAAAAATCAACTTTATTTTAATTTTAAGTTATATGTCATCCACTCTATCTTAGAATTACTAGTTGTTAATTTAATAGTATTGTAAGCATAAATTTTTACAAGAGTTATATTGAATAAATTTAAATTAGAATATATATGCTTTTTAGTTTTCCTTTGTGAATACTTGTAATAAAAATCAGAACAAAACATATGAAAAATATTTTTCAAGAATAATTGTTAAGTTAAACTTCTTGTACATGATCTTTTATTAATAATAAAGGCTAAATTAAGTCTATTGCAAAATAACTTGCATGATAAGTTATATCTAGAAAAAGTATAAAGTAAAAAATTAAAATTAAGACCTTTACTTAACACCTCATCCCTTGTTGGATCTCCCTTATTTTCTCCCATTCAACCTCCAGCTCCTCAGAGTGCACTCACCCATTGTACCACTTTTACTACTTCCTCGTGTCCTCCACATCTTTGCTTTAACGCATAAAATTTGGCCAGGTTTGTTACTTCAAGTGCATCCCTTTCTTCCTTTAATGCCTTTGCATGTTGATCCTAGATCCTTTTTTTGTTCCTCTCCAGCTACTCCCTTCACCCTACCTATCACCTTTTTCCCTTTTTAACCCTCTACCCATTTTGCTCTTATATGATCACAACGTCTAGCATGCTACAACCTTGAAGGTCTTTCATTCAACTTTGGTTTACTATAATATATATACCGATCCTACAAATCTATAACATAAGCCAAGGCCGTAGGCTCATACAACCAACCAGCAAGCCTGAGCCTTGCTAAGCCATGAGGATGAAGAATCCTTCCCCACCCCCTCTAGTCTTGCCTATTTCAAACCCCTTCTACCCTAACCTTTGAAGATGTTAGAATCAAAATGAAAACCACCTTCAACCAGACGATTTGGGGTACCCGTGTGTGAATGGTAGCTATACCCTCTCATGCAACTTAACTCCCAACCCATAATTTCCCTTGATTCTCCCTACCCGGCCTACATCCTCCTATGCACTGTAATCACCCTGCTCTTTTACTGCAAGCTCTTATAGAAGTCACCTCTTCTACCACACCATTTTCTATTTAGACCTCTTTGTCCCACCTTCCTTTTCAACTCGCTAATCTATCTATCTTCATACATTCTTCTATTTTCTCTCTCAGTTTTTTATTTCTACCATTTACTTTCCTTCTGCTCCCTCATTTAATTAATATTATTATTATTCACCTTGCTCCATATTTCAAAACCCCTCAGAGTCTTTCTTTGAATTCCCTCAAAACTCAACACTTAATTATTTTGGGGCCCCATTGACTCAAGGGTCAAGGGTTCGAATCTTCACCACTTCTTGTTTACCCACTCTACTACTTTGCTTCCCCGAATCATTGAATAATACCCTTCCATAGCCTGTTAATGACATTGTTATGGAATGCACACAATGTCAGCTTATTTAGATGGTGATAAAAGAACATGTTGGATCATCGTGGTAATTCAAGTAGTGTCAAAATTTTTAAAACCTGGTAAAGTATATTTCTCCCTTTTTCTCTCTTTAAAAAATAGTGGTAGAAATTTCATGCTCGAACTTGATTATTCAGGGCTGTAGATTCCTTTTGCATAGTTGAAGCAATCATCTCATTGCATCCTAGGTATTCTCATCCATCATTTCTACCCAACCAATCAGAACACTATTTTATAGCCATCTTTTCCGCTCTTTAGCACTTTCCTTTCTCCAACATCCTTCAATCGGAGCTAACTGCATGATATCAAATTGAGGCAACCAAGTTAACCAACACTCTCCACCTCAGAATAACTACATTAACTTGAAGTTTATTTTGGACATTATGTCCATGGAACTATGTAGGCAGTGTCCACTTTCCTAGGGCATATGGAGTCCACTCGACCACCCCATTCCAATCAAATAACCTACTTGCCCACGTCCACCTCAACGTTGACCCCTTTAGACCCAATATATTGCATACTTTGTAATGACCTTGCCTTGGTCCTTTTGATTGTATAGACCAAATTTATCATGTTGAATATTTGAATTTGTACCACCTCATGCACAATTAGACCATTTATGTTGTTTTTCAGAAGCACTTCCTATGATGGATACTTATGAACAACATCGACCCTGTCTAGGAGCTTTGATAAGACTAACTCAATCAGCTATGATCAATATTGAGGACTGATTACCTTATCATTTATTTTAGGACCTGACCTTATTATTACCAACATTGGTAGCTTTAGTCTTTGTTCAATTTTAACTATCGCACTTAGTAAAATTTTTTACACCCATTGGCATTTCACATGCTCAATGACCTTGTGGCACCATCTAGTGCCTCCCCACCAATTGCTTATCAAACCTACACCTGATTCGACCTTTCCTCATCAACTCTCAATTTGAGGAGGAACACCTCTTCTCATACTCGAGGCACCCTAACCTTCGACCAAGTGATTCATTTTTGTTTTGCAACTTGTTCATTCAAAGCCGCATAACAAAAAATGGTAAAATGTAGACATTAATAAATTGCACACTTATGGTTTTCAATCACTAAATGTCTTGAGACCCCTAAAAACCCCCTAAAACTTCTTAATCCTTAATTAACCCCTCTTAACCTAACCAAATCACTATTCTCTTATTCATATAGTACTAATCAAAATTACTATTCACTATGGGACCCACTATCACTATTCATGATGATATGGCACATGACATGATAAGTGACATGCCTTAGAAGTGAGGTGGTTTGATGTAAGACATCATACCCCACCTGGGACCCTTTCCCAAGGTGTTTAATGACCTCATTTAAGCATCACAAGGGCACCCCTTGAAATATGGTGAATTCCCCCTTAAGGGGCCATCATTCAACATGTATTTTATCTTCACACATGAAAATAGCCTTCAAAATGAGATACCTAACTCTTTAGTGTTTTGGAAAAGACAAATGACACGTATTTTTGACTTTTTAACCCAAATGAGAGACTCTCCAACCCAAATGAGAATCTCCAACCAACCTCATTTTTGACTAATTCATGCATCACATGGAAAATGGCTCCACATTTTGTGTGCCATCTCTTTAAGTACTTGAATGAAAATAAGTAAGGGTGGTGAAAAGTCTTTGGTCTCATTTAAACCCAGATGCATGATTCTCATTTAAAATTAGATTCATGTGCAAGGTGGGAGACTCACCAACCTAAACGGAAATCCCCACCAAACCTCATTTTTGACTCATTCATGCACCACATAGAAAATGATGTCATACTTCTATTTTTTTTTGGCATGATTTTTCACAACAAATACTATAAATACCCCCCTCTCCTTCACCCAAAGTTGAGTGGAAAGTTAGTCTTTTGTTATTAATATCTTGTTGCAGATTTTTGAAGGAAGTTATCATTTTGAAAGTCATCCATATCTTGGAGGAAAAGAGCACAAAGCAACGAAATTCTACCAAAATAATCAAAGATCTTCAACAAGTCAATCTTCATCAACATCTTCAAGCATTAAAGTAATCTTGTTGTTTAGTTATCTTAATTTCTTTATTATTTTCCCTTTGGCCTTTTTCTTTCACTTGTTTCCTTCCTTATCCTCGTCATTTTATCCTCTTACCCATATTTCTTTGCCCTCTTGATCACCCTTTACCCCTTTGCCTCCTTGGCCTCATTTTGACCATTTGCCCCTTTGCCTTCTTGGCCCTCTTTTTGGCCACTTATCTCTCTTGTTTTCTTGAATATATTTCCCTTCACCATCCCAACCACTTCCCAACCTCAACTAAATCATTATTTTGAACTTTGTCAAATCAATCCAAACCAAAAACCATAACTTTGTTCTAACCGATTTTCAGCATTAACATTATTTAAACTAGTTGTCTTATTTTAGCCATCTAAGTAAAGCATTTAGTTTTATTAATTAATTTATTTTTATTTGTTGTTCTTAATTTCGATTTGTTGTCATTTTATGCAAATATTTTCATTTTCATTTGCCAATTTAAGTGTTTAAAGAAGGTGGATTGACAGCCTCCTAGAAAACTTTCACTTGTAGGATCTACCTCAGGCATAGCAATCCATCTAATTATTTTTCTAACCAATAAATTTTGTGGTAGTGCTTTCTAATTATAAGTCATTCTTTCCTAGCCAAATATGATTTCTCACAAAATCTGGATTCAACACGCGCGCATTCGACAGGTATTCTACACACCCTTCTCCACTAGTTTCTTCATTTTGCACTTAGAAAAAAATAAAAATCAAATAGAACCACTCCACTTTAGAGGGTATAAGTCCATATTATTTAAAATAACTCAATTTATTCAAAATGATCTATCCCCAAATGGTTTGAAATGCTCCAATTTATGTGGAATATAGAAAATTTATTTTTGGAGAAAATTTTCTCCACTCCACTTTAGTGGGTACAAGTCCAAATTATTCAAAATAGTCCAATTTATTCAAAATGATCTATGACCAAATGATTTGAAATAGTCTAATTTATTTGGAATATAAAAAAATTATTTTTGGAGAAAATTTTCTCCACTCTACTTTAGTAGGTACAAGTCCAAATTATTCGAAATAGTCCTTTGTGTAGTCTATGTGGAACACTAAACATAGATGTACCTAGTGAAATAAGTCAATAATTTAGAGAAGCGCTAACATTTTAAATAATTGTCAAAGCATGGAAGCACCAAGTGATGATAGACCAAATTTCCAGAATAAAGTTTGTAGAAGCACCAGATAGAGTACCAAATGAGTTTTCAACTATGCATTTATTCCACATTGTGGTACTACCTTCATGGTATGAGAACATAGGTAATTTTATCTCAATGTGCAACTTCACAGAGGACGAGTAAGGTAGAGTGAAATAAAAAAATTACTAACTCCAAGTCATCCCAATTGATGCACACAATCTTGTGAAAAATGGTCGTTGACAAAGTCCTTTGGAGATATATGCTCTAAGAGGAAATCCAAAGAACCTTAAGAGAAACAAAACACTTTGTAGTCCATGTGGAACAATAAACATAGATGTACCTAGTGAAATAAGTCAATAATTTAGAGAAGATATCACATTTAAAATAATTGTCAAAGCATGGAAGCACCAAGTGATGGTAAACCCAATTTCAAGAATAAAGTTAGTAGAACCACCAAAGGGGGTACCAAATGAGTTTTCAAATATGCATTTATTCCACATTGTCATACTACCTTCGTGGTATGAGAACATAGGCAATTTTATGTCAACATGTAACTTCACTGTGGACATGAGTAAGAAAGAGAAATAAAAAAAATTACTAACTCCAAGTCATCCCAGTTGATGCACAGAATCTTGTGAAAAATGGGTCTTAACAAATCCCTGTATAGATATGTGCTCTTAGAGGAAATCTAAGGAATCTCAAGAAGTGCACAAAGGAGTAGTTGGAGGATATATAAGACCAGATGCAACCACAAGGAAAGTGCTCCTCACAAGGCTTTGGTGGCCTATGGTATTGAGATGCACAAAGGAATACCGGGTAGTTGGGTTTGACTCTTGCCAAAGAATGGGAAAACCATTGAAGAGAGACTTAATGCCTCTATACCCAATGCAACTACAACAATCATTCAATAGGTGAGGCATGGACTTCATCTAACCATTTAAGAAGATGAGTCGATGGAAGTGTAAGTACATATCAACATACTTGACCAAATGGCCCTATGCAAGAGCATTAGTAAACAACATTGCAGTAAGTGCAGCCAAGTTGTTATGCATGCATATCATAACAAGGCTCATAATAACTCTATACCTGCCAAGCAACTATGGAAGACACTTTGTGAACCAAATAATTCATCACTAACGAAGGAGTTAAATATATTGCATCCCCTATCAAACCCATATTTATCCAAAAGCTAATGGTCAAGCAGAAGCAACAGATAAAGTTTTGATCTCGATAATATAGAAGTCCTATTATATATAAGGCATTGATTCGGAGGGGCAATTTCTAATAATGTTATGATCATATCCAACTAGAGTCCTATTGCAATTTGTGTTTGTAGGGAAAGACAATGAACATAGATGATATAGAAAAGCCATATAGGAAAAAATACCAAATACTAATGGCTATTTTAGTTTCAACGTTTCTACACTTCAACGTGGGCCAATACTTTCCTGCCCCTCAATTGCTCAACTTCATAAGTCACTAATTGAATAAATGAATGCTTTTAATAAAATCCACAAAATTAAAGAATAGTAACTAAGTTGCTTTGTGCACAAACAACCTTCTAAAACAAATTGCCATGTTCCTACAATATCTATCTCCATTTTTAATCTTAGATCTTCTACTATATATCTCAATCCAAAAAAAACATCTATTTTTGTTAATCTCGCATCTTCAAATAAACGCTGATCATAGATACATTTATAATTGAAAATGAGGCCTTCATCTGACCAAAGCACAGCCAACTCAATATATTACCGGATTGGGTTGCTACTGAAGTCCATAAAACTATTATATCCACAACCCAGTTTACAATTCACCATTACACTATCTAGTATATCAAAAAAATCATTAAAAATATACGCCCTGAAAAGCCCGCTAAAAGTCATCCAAGGCAAGGCATAACATTGGAAAAAAAGAAGCTTCTGCTCCCATAGAACATTGCACCACAGATATCCAGCAACAGCCTTCACCTGCAGAACATTTTCATCGCCCGCACCAAACCTGTAACTTAAGAGAGAGCTAGATAGAAATACTTCAAGGTATTTCTTTCCACGCACAAGGCATAAAATTAAAAATAAAATAACCAATAAACCTCCCATAGAACATTGCACAACATATAATCCAGCAACCGCGATCACCAACAGACCATTTCTATCACCGGCACCAAACCTGGAACTGAAAGACGATTCTGCAGAAATTCTTCAGTAATTCCCCCTGAAAGGAAATTAGCAAGAAGGTCCATGAAGTCCGCCACACTGAAGCTGGTAGGGCTCTTGGAATTAACATAAATGGAAATGGTAGGAATGCCAGGTGCAGAGTTTTGCTGGGTAGATTTCATACCATCTAATATCAATTTTTTCATCACAGCCCACTTAATCACCGATCAATTGGGCATGCATGTTGATATCAAGCCTCAGAATTTAATGGTGGACAGTAAGGGATAACGACCTGAAAATTATAGGCTTTGGGTTTTCAAGGCAAGTGGACTGGGAAGGAATGCAAAGGTCAACTGACAGAATAACAGTTACTAGAGGTTAATGGGCCCTAGATTACTACTTCAACGGTCATAATCTCTCCAACAAGCGCGATGTTTAAAGTTTTGGTTGGTAATGTGGTGTTAGAGGTGAATCAGGTGATAATACACAAGGCTCAAGCCAGTTCTACGTTCACTTGTTTACTTATTTAAATATCGAAGTATCCTTATCCTTCAGGTCTAAGGCCGATTTCTTGTTCTTCTTCCTTGCCCTCCGCTTTCTGTCTGTAATTGCAATAGCAATATCATTTGGAAAAAGAGTGCCCCACACAAAGGCGTGCAATAAGGTAGCCACCAGCATACTAAACACTGTAAGAGACGAAATAAGAGCCAGTGTGACAGCTAAGAATTGCGTAAATGGGTGTCTCATCTTGTTTGAATATTTGATTGTTGCAATAGCAGCTCCAGTTGTTGGAAATGTATAAGCCCACCAAGCAATAGAAAATCTGTACAAAATGGCAAGAAACCCTGTTAACATTTGGCAGCTTAACAAGCATTAGAAAAGAAACTGTGAAAACAAAGCAATTTTCCACAATTCAGATAACATTATCAACTTTTGCCGACAATGCAAATTGCATTACCTGAATCCACGAAAGAAATTGAGCCGTACCGCCTGTATATCATCAAAAGTAAATTTGAGTTTATAGAAAGAAGATTTTCTTAAAGAAACAATAAGTGTGATGAAAATTTAAGATTGAAAGCAAAAACATCATACATACAAGAGATGTATACAGAAAGATGGCAATGAAATAGGAAATCTTTGAAACATAGTCAAAGTCTCCTTGAATTCATTCCCATGCCACAGATGCCACACTAGGAGCTGCTACAAACAAGAAGAAAACAGGATGAAGCTCCTGCGGAAGAGACTCATTCGTGGGTAGTCTTTGGTAAAGCGTCACAAAAAGCACCATGTAATGGGCCAAGCCCATAGCAAAGAAAAATATAGCTCCCTCGTTCCATCCAGTTGCTGCTCCTAGCAATGCCCCCACAAAGTTTCCCACAATTGACAAATGATTTGAAGGGTTAGCTACTTTGGATAGCCTCCTATCACCTCCTGACATCCACTGCCCATATATTTTTAGTTCCAAACATTTTAGAGGGGTCATAAAAGCACACCAAACAGCAGGATGTACTGATGTTGCTATGTGTGGTGGCAGCCCAATTGCCAAGAACATACAAGCTATCCATGGTGCAAAGAAGAAGTTAACTCGAACAGGATGATAATATTCACGTCGTACAGCTTCAAAGTAAAAAATGCATTTAGATGAATAGACTGCCGAAATTATAATAAATATCAAAAGTGCCACACACCACAATACCAAATAAATAATTTCAGGAACATGCAAAAATCCCATGGATGGTGTTGCAGAAAGTGTTTTCCAAAGTATGGCTTGACTTCCAATTCCAAGACAGACACCAAAGAATGATACTGGAAATCGTAGAAGAAATGGCCACTGCTTGTCACTTGGGAGCACCAACTCCTCTGAATCCTGATCATAAAAAAATTTAATAGCAAATAAGTATTCTCAATACCACAGAAACTGCTTAATAATTAAAATTCATAAATTTAACATCTATCCTAAAGTTTACAGTAGTACACCCAGTTGTTGGCAACTATTCATACAGTAATGGTGCTAGTATTTAAAACACTACTACTACTCTAACTTGTGAAGTCCAAGATAAGAAGAACCACAGGATCAATCTAATCTTAATTATACTTTAGTAACGTGCCTAACATTGTTAAAAGTTTGTATAAGATCGCAATAGGTACACTTCTGTATATGTTATGTTTGATAAATTTTTGCTTTTCTTTTGCATTTAAATGTGTGACATACTTATAAAACTAAAGACTCTATATAATATATAAAATTGATTGCTAGAACATTTCACAACTCAAAAGGATTATTTGAGCCATGTTGAAAAAAAATATGAGAGTAGACTGGTCAATGTACAAAGTAGGGCATTGAACCTACATTACATGGTAAATTGTTTACGTGGCCAGCAGAAGGGTTCATGTTCCATCCTTGATCCCAGGTCGTTAGGGGCCAATGGTCTTAAAAAGGCTGCTGATGGTCACTTCCATGCCTAGGTATCTCTCACTCCATATATTATTATTTGTTACATTATAGCAGGATTAAGTTAATGGAAAATTAGAAACTAATTTGAGGAGACTGACATTTCAGATGGCCTATAGGGTTTGATACTGTTGAATATATTGCTTGAAACACCGTATTTTGCCAGAGAGAATTCCCAAAATATTCGTCACGCTTAAGCTTGTCATAAACTTAAAGTAGCCTACCGTCCTTTGAATATGTCATTTAGATCGGTGATGTTTCCGTACCATAGTCCAGACGTAGGTGGATTGGGAAGATTCAGTTTATTCTTTAGCTTGGTCGTGAGATCGAAACCTTTGAATACGAAAATTTAGCAATGTACAAGGTGAATGGAAAGAAATCCCCTTGTTGGCTTTCACAAGGGAATCGAAACCTTTAAATACAAAAATTTAGCAATGTACAAGGTGAATGGAAAGAAATCCCCTTTTTGGCTTTCACAAGGGGATTTCATAATCCAAATAGGCATCTGGCTTGTCCATGACCTAAAAAATAACCTTTATCTTTACTTTTTGTGATATAACCATAAAAAAAACTTAAAGGCATCAATTGCATTAGATGCCCATTCATTATGCCAATAAATTGCACGCGTCAAAATCAGAAACAAGTGAAGATATACCGCTATGAACAGATTACTAGTGGCATATATTTTGTTTGTATATTTACTATTATAATGTCAGTTCACTCATATTATTTGAGCCACTGACTCAAAAGCTTAGAGTAAGAACTGAATGTGCAACATGTGTCCACCTTGTAAAAGCGGCCACCATTACTCAGTACTGAAAATCAGATCAAGTCCAACGAAACTGATATTAATATTCGTCCTGTTTAAAACTATAAACTCCAACAAAATATTAACAATTACATTCATTAAGCATTTCTTTACAACTCCTCTTCATAGTTTTGCACCTTATTTGGAAAACTGTTCTAATTAAGCATTGATTTATTCACGAGTGAACCAATTCTGAATGGGAAAGACACAGGAGAATTAATATAAAAAAGCTTTCTTAAATTCACATATACTAAAGACCAAGAAGACAAAACAATATATCAGACTCTAACAAGGAAGCAGAAAATAAAGGCTTAAAGTTTAAAAGCCAAAAATATAGAAATTACAAAAGAGAATTGAGAAAATGAGATAAATTTCTCATAGTGTACCAGAAAAAATATATTAAAGCATCAAATATTAGACAACACAAACTCGTTTTTTTATAAAGACAACTTCAAACTTGCACATAGAAAACTATCTCATGTCCAGAATGTGCAAGACCCCATGCTTGGCTAATAATGATAATCACTACTTGCTGAGAGGCAGGCTTTCATAGATGCAACAAATATGATCTTATAAATGATCTTATAATATTAAATGCTTTATCATAGAGTGTAATGACCTAGAGGAATCACTAGAGAAACACCAACAACAGCTGAATGAAGCCAGAAATTCTATCCATATTTTTCAAGAACAAGGCAAAATATGTGTTATTTGGGTACTGATACATATTTTAAGGCTTAGAGAATAGTAAAAACTTCTCTTTCACCAAATTAAGTATTGACATAACTGTAAGAACTCAAGACATTATCCACCTGTACGATTTAGAATTGTATATTTCTTAATTATGATTAACTTGGTTAATATGAATTGAACAAACCATGCTTTAGCCCATGCGAAGCCTTCCAGAAAAATATCATAGCAAGGAAAATCAGTTCTACTTTATATAAAATGTACAGAAGAAACATAAAAAGAGAACTCAAGAGTATACTGAAATTTTTCTTACCCTAAGAATCTCCAGCTCAGGACCCTGTAGAGCATCAAAGTAGCGTCCCGCAGGCAAAGATTCTATCTCACAATCTCCTGGGCGAACACCATTATCTCCTTCTGGTGGCTTTCCACGAAGGCGAGAAATCTGGTGTTCAATCTTTCCAGATCTTGTCTTAAAATAGGCATAGCTGTCGTCTTTTGCTCTGTTATCAAAGTTTCGTCTATCACCCGGAACGTTTGGAATGGTTCCATTTGCTATTGCTTCAGCATATGCATTTCCAGTGGGTATGGGTTGTGAATAACCCTTTACTTGTTTTCGAGGTTTTATTTTAGAAAAGTTAATGGATACATTTGAAGGGTTTTGTAATTTTGACATCTCTGCATCTTCTTCAACTTTTTGAGCAAGGAAAGAGACCTTCTTTGCTTGCTCCATCTGAGATTTGGCAGGTGAAGAAGGCATGCTAATGGAAATTACATGAGATGGAAGAAGACTCCCTGATACAATAGATGACCTTGGTTGATAAGAAGGATGGTCAAGCTTATTCTTGCTTGGGATAGCTGCCGCTGCATTAGAAATTCTCTGGACGTCAAGGCAATATGTTAAAACAAAACAAGAAGAAGATGTGAAGAAGTTGCTAGGCATCATCAAGACATTTTAAGCATAAGAAACATATTTACAAAACTTCCTTACCACAGAACTTTGTTCTGGAGGAGATACCAAAGTTGCCTTGGGGATCGCTTGATGAGGGTTTTCAATGTCACTGTCATATTTATCAAATGACAGGCTAGTTTCAGATGGTAACCTGCAGTAATCGAGGCAGATTTTCAGGTGAAGCTGCTTCTGCTGAACTGGCAAATTCAAACCGCTCCATGTTGATGAATATTTCAAAATCTGGAAAATTCGAGTTGTGTCACCTTGACCTGTAACTCGTTAGTATGAAAAGGAATGCACAAGTTAGTAGCAGTCATAAGTGCACTACGCTACACTTAGGGCAATAAAACCAGGATTTCAAGAAAAAACAATGCATGAAAGGCTTGGTCCAAAACAAGAATTCAAGAAACAGAAAAATTAAAATAATTTCATTACTAGAAGAGCAACATGAAAACTGTTAAGTTACATTAAAACCTCTGATTTTCACAAGCATATAAGTAACTATATGGACTTCCTTTATGTCCAAACGTTTATTGCTACAATTTTATAAAGCTCAAGTTCCTTCAACGATTTGTTAAAACACCCAATTAATAAAATATAATAACATAGTTGTGGCATGTGTCTCCAAATTACTAGCAGAACTAGAAGAGATCTGCTACGTTCATGGAAAATTAATAGAGAGAAGGTGAAGAAACAAGACTAAGAAGCCAATTTTGCTGGATTTGATTTCTTTCCCTCTTAAAACCCCAAAGTATCAATGCCTTTTTTTTTCATTTTTGGCTAGATGAAATGGGATTTCTATTGAAGGAGGGTCCTACCCAATGAAATAGGAGATGTTTACATGAAAAGTTTTCATCCAAAATATTACAGAACAATTAGGTAGTAACTGAAAACCAAATTTGATAATACCAATCCATCTATCTGAATAGACCAATATCTATATTGGAAAACCCATAATAAGAACTGATCTGGCCTGAATAAATCATCCAACATTGAGCTTTATAAATGCTTCTACTACGACCTGCAAAATGTCATATCTCCCTGCAAATATCATCTTGATGGACGGTCTGAACAACTGACCTGAAAATATAACAGAGAAATAAAATCCTAGTAGAGAATAAAGAACATAGGATACAATAAACTAGATTAATAAACCTTCCCTAACTCACAGCACAGGAAGCAAATTCAGTCCAGAATAAGCAGCTAAAGGTCTAACAATTTGCCCTGGGTCAGCCTGCCTTTTCTAAGCATCTTCTAGGAAGCTGCCATGGATTTTGATATATGACATTTCAATCTTCAATCTTGAATTGTTTTGTCAACCTGGTATGCCAACACTTCAGCTGCAAAGGTTTATGCAAGAATGTGGATCTTTCTTCTGGTACAAGTAGTATCAGAATCCTGTAGAAGAAAACCAATTTTAAAAGAATGAAGCTGCCTTCTTGCAGCCCGATATTTTTGATTCACAGGGGCACGTACCATCCATTTTGAGTACTTGGGGGGACATGGACAAAATATCACCCCGTTGTCCCCACCCACCAGGCAGGGTGCCCTAGCCATCCCTAGGACATTTTGGCCCCTCCTAGTGCCGTTTTGGTTTCTAAGTTTTTATTATAGATCAAGGACATTAGTTATCATTGAAAGGCTATGAAAAAGCCTATTGATGAGCAATATTTGATTGCTCTAGGTATGAAAAGTCTTCCACCTTCATTTGAGTCATTTGTGGATTCCTTTCACATGATTGCTAAGACATAGACTTTGGAATTTGAAAAGTTGTCCATGTTTCTATTGTAAAAGGAGAGATGATAGGATCAGATAGTGTTGTCTACATCTACTTCTATAGAGGAAGTGCCGTTTTGGGATTCTTCCTCTTTTCTTGCACTTCTGGTGACTCCCTACTCGAGGCAGCGCAGAAATCCCTGGACATCCTAGGGGACACTAAGGATGGGGTCCCATGGAGGGGGCTCTAGCTCCTATTTTTCATGTGCAGGTGGCCATGACGATTTTTTTAAACTGTTACAGAAATAAAATAATTTTCACCATAAAAAGTGGAGCTCACTGATTTTTAGGAGGAGAGTTGGTGCCCCTGCTGAAGAGGAGGGGCTACACTTTTGTAGCACCCGCTCAGAAAATTTGATATTTTATGCCAAGTGGAATGATGTATATGGTGATATTTTTTAAAAATAATTTAACTTCTAAAAAAACAATCAACAATCAATTTTATAATAATTATTCTTTCTAAACTCTCTTTCGATTCAATATTCAAGATAAGCATTTAACTCATTTAATTTTTGAAAATTCATTTCAATGACGAAGGTGAACATTTTTTATTTTATTTTTTAAAATCAATTTAATAATGGTTAATTTTTCTCTTAACATTTTTATTTAAAGAATATGGGTCTGTTGTTCTATATATTAAAACAACAGCTACTAAGTGACTAATAATTTGTTTTATTTTGTTTTTGCCCGTAATTGCTTAACGTGCATGCGGCTTACGGATTGCATGATTCGACCTGTTCGTTCTTGATGCCATGCCACTGTGACTAAACTTGATAGCCGTATAACCGTATTTGTGTTTGGTAGTTATAAAATATAGTCATTTAAAAAAAAATCAATCTTATTAAAGTGAAAATTTGAACGTATTATTAAACTTCTTAAAAATATTAAAATATATATATTGTTTTTAATATAAATTATATTAATTTTTGAAAAATAATATTCAATAAATAATTTTTATTAAATTTAGTTTTTATTTGATAAAAATTGAAAATTTTAAATGTAAATCTAATTAATATGAACTGTATAAAATTTCTTTAGTTAATTTTATTGTGTTAATCTATTTGAGGTTTTGGATTTAATTTTCACTTTGAAGTTATGTTGTGGTAGGGCACATTCGTATAGGACATGTAAAAGCATTTGGATTCGAACAAAGTTAAAATTTTCAATTATCATATCAATTAAATATATTAATTTATAAAATCCTTTAATTAATTTATTATTATTATTATTATTATTATTATTATTATTATTATTATTATTATTATTATTATGTTGAGAGGCGTGATTTACATGGTCCTATGGAGTGTAATTGTGTAAGCAGGTCACTTTTATTTTTGGTGAGCCGACAAATGAATAGAATTAAAAAAAATTTAACCGATAAAAAAATACCATGGATAATAATGTTGATGATAATATACAAAATACACATGATAACAATCGAAATATTAAGGTAGATTTGAAGACATTACAGATCATATTTCATCATCATATAGGAAAATTGGCTTCGTCAAGTATGTGTTATGTTTGTTAATAAAGTTACCCTGGCATAAATATCTCATGAGCACCAGATGGTCCCATTTGCCATAGATGTCGACAAGAGAAAAATGATCATCGATTTTCGACATCAAACAATATGGATTTTGGTCCATAACCACCAGAACTTGCAAGCTTAACCCAAATAGAAAAGATGTTGATAGCATGAGTAAATCCAATACTACAAGTCACACACACAACTGGAGGCTAGTGTAAATATAAAGGACATACGATCAGTTTTCCACAAGAAGTGAAAGAAATTGCTAAGGTTTTACCACATCAAATAAAATTTTTGCCAATCATTGTTGTTCGAAGAAGAGATCAACGTGGAACGAATTGCAATTTTACAGTTAATAGAGAGAGTATATAGGGCACTGAAATATAAAATAGAACATGACAAGTTTTATAGAGATGTTCAAATTGATGAAAATGCACTTATCGAACTTCCACCCAATTCTGAGAAAAATATATTTAACTAATTAAACTATGTACATATGGAATTTGATTTAGATGTGAATGAATATGTATTTCAAGGTCTGATGATGGAAATGGATGAAAGGAATATCATCAATAATAAGGATTAAATGACCTCAGAACCCCAAAATGTCACGAGAGAGATGGAATTAATCCATGCATGGGTGAACAATCCCCTATAAATGAGTATGTCATAGAAGGGTTAATTGATATGGTCTTCCCCACATTATTTCCAGATGGAAGATGCGATTGGTTAGAATCAAGAATGAAACGAGTGCATTTACATGAATTTGTTAAACATTTGATTTGATACAGGGATCACCATTGTGGACGACATCCATGATTCAAATATTACATGATGAATATGATTATGAGACATCATAGACAAAATTCATCTACAATGTTTGTGAAAAAGAGTCTACAAGACATGCCAATCACCATCAATGAATTATGTGAGCATATGGACAACTTGCCCCACTCTAATCTAGCTGATCATTTGATGCATTTTGGTACTACATTGAGGGGTACAAGGTCTTATTGGGCAAAAATTCATGTAGAATTAAGTGACAGGTTGCATCAAATTGGAACACCAATAATTTTCTTCACATTGAGTACAACTGATATGTATTGGCCTGATTTGCATGCGCTAATGCCATGAACACCACCAACCAATCCCTAAGAATCAGAAAATTGGTGTCGACAAAATATTATTGACTAATAGCGGCATACTACATGCACTTATGACATACAATTTTCTAAAAGGAGATACTACAAAAAGGAATGAAAGTGAAAGATCATTGGTCTAGATATGAGTGGCAACATAGAGGTTCACCACATGTGCATGGGTTCATCTGGTTAGAGGGAGAACCAAACATGGAGATCCTTGATTGGAAAAATGATCATGATCTACAAAATTCTCAAAAATACTTTGATTTTATTGTCCATACCTAGAATCCACATGGAGATCCACACCAACAAAACATACATGTATGTTATCAATATTTTTCACATATAATTTTGACATAATAATTAAGTTGTCTCATACTAACAGATAAAATTTTATATATGATTCAATGTAGGTATTACATAATTTTATGAAACATCCATGTCTTTGAAATACACATCAACTAGCACAAGTGGATCTTGACCATGACTATGAAGAGCTGCTCAATTATGTAGAGCATCATACAATGTGTAGAGAGGGTGCTTGCCTACATAAGAAAAGAGGAAATATGGTTTGTAAATAAGATATTCATACGTTTATTTTTTTCTATATATAAATATAGCATAATGTGCTTATAGAAACTATTTTTTTATTATGTTGATAGGTACAATGCACCGTGGCCATTGAATCTGAATGAATCATAATTATTTCAAGATACAAAAACAAGAGATAAAAATTATGAGTCTACAAAAAATGATGATTGTCTAAATACACATAACCAACACATACTACAATTGTGGAGAGAAAATGTAGATTAGCAACCTATGCTTTCAAAACATGTGGTAATTAATTACATTTCCAAATATGCAACAAAAGCTTAGAAGAGTTATGAAACTTATCATCAAATATTAATGTGACTTGAAAACATTGAAAACCTTGAAGAATTAGTAGCTAGAGAATATAGAAGAGTCCTTATAGAAACCCTTGTTGAAAGAGACATTGGGGCACATTGATAGTTCTTTGGAATGTCATTTGCAAATGTAACTTCACATACAATTCCAATTTCACCAATACAAAGGGGACGGACACAACAACTACCCTTAAGATCAACTTGGAGATTATCCATACACAAATCACAAAGATTGACTCTTTCTAAAGCAACAATTGATATAGGGCATACAAAAAGACTAGGATTAACATTTGTGGCCATCTCATGTCTAAAATCTCTAAAAGGACTCAGAATTTGGTCTCCATTTTCATACGATAGATATGAGAAGTTGAAAATAAGAAAACAACTTTCCAAATGAAAAGTTGAGGAAGAGAGACTCAAGTCCTTAGAACTACAATAATGTTACATATTTAATATCACATATATTATACTTATTTTCACATTTTGATGTATATGAAATTATTTTCTTTAATTATCATGTAATGTGATATATATTTCTTATTTGGATGAACATGAAATGATGCATTAATTGGTATTTATTGTGAAATGTGCATGCCACACATGTGAGTGCTACTAGCATAGATATATTAATACATCTATCTAAAATATGTTGAGAGATATCAATCTTGAGGTGCCTATCTAGCTTACATCATAATATAGGTGCCTCAAGATTGATATCTCTCAACGTATTTTAGATAGATGTATTTTTTGTACTACCATTTGAGGGTTGATTCAAGATATTCCTATACAATACTAGCCTAATAAATGGGATAATCCATTTCTTAATGGATAGGCTCCATAATCAAATTGTACTCCTAAGTTGACCAAATGGTGAAGAATTTGTGCTCTTGAGAGAAAGGTCACAAGTTCAAATCCTATAGAGGTGTGAACCTTAAAAGGATTCTATTTCCAAATGAGACAATAGTGAGAGAAGTTATATAGATAGAGGATTCAATTAGAATTTAGAGTTAGTTATAAGTTGTGCAATTATAATTTCTCTCTCAAAGTCAATGACTTTATATGGGTATAGCAAAGGTTCATGTTTGGGATTAATGATATCTTTACAATAAGATAACTTTTTTATTTTAGTTGATATTTTCATCTTTTAAAAAAATTATAATGAGACAAAACTATGAGAGAAGAGAAGAGAAGTTATGAACAAACCCCCATTTAAAAAAAATAATAATAATTAATTATGGAAGCCTTGTTTACTTATATAGACAGATGATTCAATTAGAATTTAGACTCAATATAAAATCATTCAATTTTGTTTGGTTGTCTTGATTTAAGAGTTTATGAACCAAGTTATAATTGTTGATATCAACACAAGTATTAAATCATTGCATTTTAGGGGTATGTTAAGAGAAAATAAGCTTTATGTTCAATTTTATTTGAGTTACACGATTTATAATTTAATTTTTCCAAATGTGTTTTTGAGAGTGCTCATCTATCAATTTCATTGTATAACTCATGTGAGTTAGTTATAAGTTTTACAATTATAATTTTACTATCAAAGTCGATGACTATATATAGGTATGACAGAGGCTCGTGATTAATAATATCTTTACAATAAGATATATATTTTATTTTATTTTATATTTTCATCCTTTTTAAAGTTTATAATGAGACAAAATTGTGAAAGAAGTTATTATGAACAAACTCCAATTTTTTAAAAGTAAAATTTGAATATGAAATCATTGTTTACCTATATAGATAGAAGATTCAATTATAATCTATATTCAAAATAAAATCTCTGAGTTTTGTTTGGTTATCTTGATTTAATAGTTCATGAACCAAGTTATAATCATTGATATCAACACAAATATGTCTTATATCATTACATTCAATGAGTATGTTAAGAAAAAATAAGCTTTCTACAGTTTTATTTGAGTTACATAGTTTACAATTTAATTTTTCTGAATGTGTTTTTTAGAATGCCCATCTATCAATTTCATTGTATAGCTCATGTGAGTTAGTTCTAAGTTTTGCAATTATAATTTTACTCTCAAAATTGATGACTATATATAGGTATGACTGAGGCTCATGATTAATAATATCTTTACAATAAGATACAATTTTTATTTTATTTGATATTTTCATCTTTTTAAAAGTTTATAATAAGACAAAATTGTGAGAGAAGTTATTATGAACAAATCATAATTTTTTAAAAATAAAATTTGAATATCAAATCATTGTTTACCTATATATATATATATATATATATATATATATATATATATATATATATATATATATATATATATATATATATATATATAGAGAGAGAGAGAGAGAGAGAGAGAGAGAGAGGATTCAATTATAAGGTGTATTCAAAATAAAATCACCAAGTTTTGTTTGGTTGTCTTGATTTAGGAATTCATAAACCAAGTTATAATCATTGATATCAACACAAGTATGTTTTATATCATTGCATTTAGTGGGTATGTTAAGAAAAAATAAACTTTATCTTCAATTTCATTTGAGTTACATAGTTTATAATTTATTTTTTCCAAACGTGTTTTGGAGAGTGCCCATCTATCATATTCATTGTATGCTCAGGGGAGTTAGTTATAAGTTGTGTAATTATAATTTTACTGTCAAAGCCGATGACTATGTATGGGTATGATAGAAGTTCATGTTTGGGATTACTAATATCTTTACAATAAGATACCTTTTTTATTTTATTTGATATTTTCATCTTTTTAAAAGTTTATAATGAGACAAAACTATGAGAGGAGAGAAGAGAAGTTATAAACAAACCCCCATTTTAAAAAAATAAAAATAAATTATGAAAGTCTTGTTTATGTGCATTATGACAAATGATTCAATTAGAATTTAGATTCAATATAAAATCACCAAGTTTTGTTTGGTTGTCTTGATTTTAAGAGTTTATGAACCAAGTTATAATTGTTGATATCAACACAAATAAGTCTTATAGAATTGCATTTAATGGGTATGTTAGGAGAAAATAAGTGTTATTTTCAATTTCATTTGAGTTACATAGTTTATAATTTATTTTTTCCAAATGTGTTTCTGAGAGTGCCCATCTATCAGTTTCATTGTATAGCTCATATGAGTTAGTTCTAAGTTTTGAAATTATAATTTTACTCTCAAAGTCGATGACTATATATATGTATGACAGAGTCTCATGATTAATAATATCTTTACAATAAGATACAGTTTTAATTTTATTTGATATTTTAATCTTTTTAAAATTTTATAATGAGATAAAATTGTGAGAAAAGTTATTATAAACAAACCCCAAATTTTTAAAAATAAAATTTAAATATGAAATCATTATTTGCCTATATAGACAGAGAATTCAATTAGAATTTATATTCAAAATAAAATCACCAAGTTTTATTTGGTTGTCTTGGTTTAAGAGTTCATGAACCAAATTATAATCATTGATATCAACATAAATATGTCTTATATCACTGCATTTAGTGGGTATGTTAAAACAAAAAATCTTTAAATATTCAATTTAATTTGAGTTACATGGTTTATAATTTATTTTTTCTAAATGTGTTTTCGAGAGCACCCATCTATCAGATTCATTGTATGCTCAAGTAATTCAATTCTAAGTTTTGCAATTATAATTTTACTCTCAAAGTTGGTGACTATATATGGTTATGATAGAAGTTCATGTTTGGCATTAATTATATCTGTTAAAATAAGATACATTTTTTATTTTATTTGATATTTTCACCTTTTTAGTTTATAATGAGACAAAATTCTGAGAGAAGTTATTATGAACAAATCCCATTTTGAAAAAAATAAATTTTGAATATGAAAGCCTTGTTTACTTATATAGACAGATGATTCGATTAGAATTTATATTCAAAATAAAATCAACAAGTTTTGTTTGGTTATCTTGATTTAGGAGTTCATGAACTAAGTTATAATCATTGATATCAACACAAATATGTGTTATATCTTTGCATTTAGTATGTTAGGAATAAATAAGTTTCATCTTCAATTTCATTTGAGTTACATAGTTTACAACTTTTGTTTTCTACATATATTTTCGAGAGTGCCCATCTATCAGATTCATTGTATAGCTCATGTCAGTTGGTTCTAAGTTTTGAAATTATAAAGTTACTCTCAAAATTGATGACTTTATATGGGTATGACAAAGGTTCATTTTGAGGATTAATGATATCTTTACAATAAGATAACCCCTTTATTTTATTTGATATTTTCATCTTTTCACAAGTTTATCTTTTCTCAGGTGAAGATTTCTTAGGGTCTATTGTTAGGTAATGGTAGGAAATATATATCATTCTAAATTATTTACCTTGTGTTCGTTTTGCATATATCATCTTAAATCTTCAGTTTCAATAGGTTACATACCAAATTTCATTAGGACCATAGGGTAATGCATATTGCTTCAAGTTTAGAATTTATAAATAATGAATTATTTTTTTATTTGCTCAATTTTGTTTCAAGATTCTTCAGATATTATTCCATCCCAAAATTAACAACCATAGTGGATCATAGGGATGTAGACACATAAATTTGGTATCAGACACTTGACAATGTTAGTTCTAACCTATCTTTAACATATATGACGTGTTCATACACATTTGACTCGTGATCATATTCTCTCCTTGTCATTCCCTTATTTATGAGCTTGGCCTTCCCAAATTTTCGTCATACATAACAATATTTCTCTAGTATGTTCCTAATTATCTATTATTCCCACCAAATTATTTCCATGTCCCAAATCATTGTTTCCTTTATCTTAGGTAGTGATAGAAATAGTCAAATGCTTATGATTACCGATAGTATTTGCCTTCACTAAAAGTATTAGGTTCTCCAAATGGTTATTTTTAAAATTCCTATCCTTCCCTTGGGTTGGCCCACACTTTTCACATGTTGGTTATGCATTGAAATTATCCAAAAAAAACTTTTATATATAAATATCAAGCCTAAGATTATTCCTATTTTGTTGTCACTTGAGGATCTCTTGGAAAACTACTTGCACATTGAGGAAAACATTTGCATATCCTTGAGACACTAACCTAAAGCATCCAAATCTGAAACCCCTCAAAGAAACATACACTAAGCTAAGTCTGAACACCTAAATCAAGGTCAAAGTTACATATTATCAAGTATCAAAAGCCAAACATGTTGTATACATTCTAGCAGATCATTATTAAGCATACAAACACAAGTGTAATAGCTACGTATTGTTTGATAGCTCTTCAAAGTATTGGAATGCAGGTAATGCTCAACCACTCAGTAGGTTATGGTTGGGATTATCCAACCCATCTTTCAAACCCTTTTTATAGGCCAAGTGTCAAAAGTGAAGCTAGGGTTTTGAAGTGAAAGGAAGACATATCTAAATTTGTGCATAGGGCCGAACATCTAAAATCACACAAAAAACATATTGAAAAACAGGAGCAACAATCAGTAGAACATATTAAAATTTCACACAAAGACAATTCCAATATATAGTGGTTGGATCTAGCCACTACATGCATTTATACCCTATTGGGAGTGTCTTGGTAGATTTTGATAGTTAGTTGTTTGAGCTGAGCAATCATAAATCTACTACAAATAGTTTGAAGTGACTATACACAAATAATGATCAAACATAACAACGAACCAACTAAATACACTATATTCTCGCAGAAGGTTATGTTTTTGCCATTCATCTCTCTTTTTTATTTTACATGTCTTAGGTATAACATGCATTCATTTTGGACACGGGCTTGCGCTGAGTTATTTGGTGGTTGTCGGTGAGTAGGCTCAAATGGTTGTTTTTATTCCTATTGAATTGTTTGCCTTCATTTCTTTCTTTTTATTTATTTATTTATTTATTTATTTTTTTATTATTTTGGGTGGCTCATAAGAATAATAAAACAAGCACCTCCCATATAATTAAAGACATATTTAACGTTAATAAACAATTGTATTATTTTAAAAATCATTTTGATTCTCTATATATTATATGCAAATAATTCCTCAAGAATGAGGAATTTAGTGTTGCTGAAATTACTATTAAAAACCTTATTGTGGCCTACATTGACTGCTTCCCTCCCCTAATTGATATTCCCCCATTGAATCACCTTAGAGTTTCTAAGTTTAAAAACGATGTTGTTATGACTAGATTCAATGGAGCTTGGATTAATCTACTTAATATGAAGAACACCATTCATTATAAGTTGCATCCTATTGTAGAAGATATTGCCACCATCAATTTTATTAAAAAAATATTAAATACAATTTTTTTAATAAAATTAACTAATAATTATAAAATTTAATTTTTTATATAAAATATATATTTGAAAGTATATATATATATATAATGTTTTCATATATATATATATATATATATATATATAAAATTAAATTTTAAAATTATTAATTAATTAGTTATTTATTTATATATATAATTTATAAATAAACCCATAAATTTTAATTTTAATTTAACACCTTAAAAAAATACATATTTAAAAATTATATCTATTTATTCAATAAATATTTATAATATTAATTTGATTAATTATTTCTTGATATGGGATCAAGATTAAAATTATTATTAATTTAGAAAAATAAAATAGACTTTGAAAATAAGAGAGTGTACATCTTTTATAAAAAGACATACACCCTTTCAAAAAAAGAATTTATAAATGATACCTTTTATAATATACAATGAAGGGCCATTTACTAGGATGTGGATGGAAGTCTGAAACGTTTTCATTCACATACTAATAAATGTTATTAGTTTTGTATTAAAATTAAAATTTTCATTTAAAAATACTAATAAATATTGAGTCGGATGTATCAAATCAAATATTTTTATGAATTTATATTATTATGCTATTGATAAGTTTTACATTTTTAACATTACAATTATTATTTTTCATAATTGTTGTTGATATGTTTTACATTGTATCAGTCAATTACTTTATTCATATTCACTCAAATTTAATTTTTGTAAAAGATGCATATTTTTTGGACTACTCAAAGTTATAATATTGACAAAAAAAATTTATTTACATTATATTTCTTAACATTTTTTATGTTTGTTAAGATTATACTACTTTTACATTATATTTCTTAACACGATTTATGTTCACAAAGTTTGTAATATTATTATATTGATTACATTTTATTTTTTAACACAATTTACATTTAGAAACTCCTTTACAATGATAATCACAACTATTAAACCCTATTTAATAATAATTCTTTTCCTTTATTTTAAATATTTGAACTTTAAATAATCTAACCAAAAAACCTATACTATAAAATGCACTCGTTATGTCTATATCATTCTCCAAGGTTTCCTTTTCTCTTTGTTCGAAAGCCTTTCTTATTAAAAGTGTTGTTTTTCTTTATTCTAGCCGTCTCTGTTTGTATATTTTTATTCATCTTAATGTAAATGTATATATATAGATATAAATAAGACCGTGCATCCAATATGGTTACTTTTCCATGCTTTTTTTAATGGAATTTTAAACCTTTTTGATTGATGACTCGTTCAAGATCAAACACACTCTTCGATTCCCCATGGAAATCACATCAAATGCCACAATTTCCACCCAATATCATTTTCGATACAATCTATTTATGGTATATTAAGCACCATCAAATATCTTAATATTATTAGTCTCGAAGGAGGATTGTTGTCTTCATTTAATTTTAACATGTTATTATTCCTTATTTTATTGATGAATCAGAATACATCATTTTATCTATTAATAAATATGCAAAGCTTCTACCAAAACAAGATGTAAGTTTTTTAAGGAGCTCAATATAATATTATATTTTATCATGTACTGATTGGTTAAAAAAAATTCATGTTATTTCCTATTTTACGTAATTTAAGGCAATCAATTTGGCAGTTATAATAACTCTATCTTAATGCAATTGCAAGTTAGGCAGCACACCTCCCCCAATAGTCCACTGCCATCTATACATCTTAATCCATGTAGCTCAGATGTGGAATGCATAAGGTGCTTGCTATTACAGTTACCACAACCCCTAGTCGCTGGCAATTAACTGATGTTACAAATACAGATAGTTCTGCATTCATTGAAAAACATTATCATATCACTCCAATATCTCTGAATGTCATAGATTGCATGAAAATCTTAGGAGTAGGTGAGAGAAATATAAAGCAAAAATGAGATTTGTATTAGTTTGATTGCTTGATTAGCCAAAAAGTACAAAGTAGGTACATTATATATAATGAGAAATTATATCACCAAAAAACAACAACTCAATTCACTATTAGAAAACACATTAAGTGTATTTCCCCTAATGACCTTAACAACCCTAAATAAGTTGACTAACAACTATGTAGGTAAAATTAAAAGCAAGAAAAATCCTACACTAACACCCCCTGAAGTGTAGCTTAGGTGGGTAGAAGAATTGGGTCCCAGCTATGAGGCCTGATGAGGTACCCAAGCACAATACAACTCTCATAAAACAAAAAAAATGAGAAAACCCATAAGAAAAAAACTTCTCTCTAAAAATAGAGCAAAGAAGAGAAAAGGTCTAAAAACCCCCACTAGGGTCTACAACTACCTACAACCATCCTATATCCTAAAATGAAGCTCCCAGAAGTGACTGTGGATGAGAAGTAGATGCAGTGAAGAGTGGATCACCTTGGAGTAGTGAATGCATCCACCAAGTGTCTGATGGATCTTCAACCAAGGTGTGATTTCTATACAAATTACTATTTTCCTCATGCAAGGTAGGATGGCCAACTGCTCTAAATAATGAAGGTGTAGAGGGAGTAGAGGCTAAGAAAGACTATGAAATGCCCTACAATTATGGAACAAACTACTTGATGTTATTCAAGTAGATTATTTCATCATCAGAGAAAACATTGTTTGGTCCATTTGTAAATAATTATTGAATCTTAAAGATGCTTGCATAAAAGAAAATAGATATAATTTTTTTAAAAAAATTAAAGAGCTTTAATACCTATGTGTTTCTCCCTTTGTTAAATGTGTCTTAATTTTATTTATAAAGTAATCTTCTTTGAGATAGTTATTATTTAAGTTACAACTAACTTTAATTAGTTATAGTTATAAATTAATTGAATGTTAAAATTCAAACTTGATAATTACTTTACTTTATAAGTTATAAAATAACTTTATTTTTTGAATTTAAATAATAAATTTCATGAGATTAAATCAAATGATATACCAATTTTACAATCTCTAATGAGTGGGGGCCCTTTGACTTATCAAGATATCTTAAATAATTAAAATGTATATATAATCAAAGTGTTCACAATAAATGTAAATTTTAATTAATCTGAACAAAATAATATTTTTTACATAAACATAAAAATTAATAAATATAATTTACATGATCAAAAGTTAAACAAAATCATCTGGTAATCATACTTCATGAAAACTAAATAATACATCAAAATATCAAAATACAGAACCAATAGATATGAACATCAAACCATCAAACTAAAATTACTACAACTATTTGAAAAATACTGAAATTAATTGTGAAAAGTCTTAGAACTAAAATAAAATAACAACTCCATAGCATCATCTCATTAAAATAAAAATATCATTGAGTCAAACATATGATATATATTGTCAATTTGAATCACCATCTGAAATCAAGTCTATCAAAGGAGCTCCTCTATCAGTCTGATACTATGTATACTCCAATGGTGTAGCAGATGGCTCAACAAGGTTTGTACCACCACCTTAATAATCAATCTCCAACTTATCCTTTTTGAGAATTTATGTCACCATAGGTTGGATCATAGGATTGCCAACATGTTTTCTACTTGAAAAAGAGGGATTCTTATGAATAGGTGAAGGGGACCTAGTCACAATAGCAAAAGTGGGATTTGGGTTAGGAAAACTAAGATTAACTTCAAGAGAAAATTTGGTATTTAAAACAAAGTTATTATTAGGGGATGAATTAAGGGCTGTAATAAGGGTTGTGTGCATGTGTTGAGAAGATGCACTTCGTGTACCTCATCCAAAATGAATAGATCTCCAAGTTGCTCATCTTGGACCTCAATGAAAGATGTTACCACACATGCTAAAAGTAGAATATGACATATTTTGTATCAAGTTACAGAAGTTAGGATAATTAATATCAAAGTCAATAGATACATGATTTGCTTGATGAAATGGCCTAGAAAAGGTATTGGCATCCCTACAACCATGAAAAGGGATGTCATAATAATTATACCGACATAGAGTATTACCACTATGTTGTACACTATTCCTTCTCCACACATTTTTTTTAGAATTAAGATCTAGGGTCCATCTTGACATGGCTCTAAAATGGGAGGAGCTCAAATAAGAAACTATTCCATGTAAAAATATACCAAAAACATTTCATGATAACCAAAATATTATCATTGTATACTTTATCATTCAAAACTGAAAACAAATTATGCCTTTAATGCCAACACTATTTCAAAAAATATAATGCCAAATATGCACAACTTTTCATATATATATAACTGACCGCAAATCATTTCAAACCAACTTTCCATCAACATATAAAACTATCTCCTTCAAGAAATTTCCGACACTTTTAAATTTTTGATTGAGTGCTACAAATATGTCAAAATAGAAACTGATGACTAATTTTTGTATCTTATATAATGTCAAAATTAGAATATTTTGTTCATCATGGCTTAGCACTTTCAATATCACATAATATCATAAGACAGAAGAAACATGTGCAGAAATATCGCATAAGTCTCATCTTTTCATTATATGCATTCAAATGAATGAAAATTTCTGAATCTAACCAACCATGCACCCCAAGACTGACGTGTAAACTTAATCCATTCAATAGAATGAAGGTTTTGATTTTATCTTTTCAAAATATATATATATATATATATATATATATATATAAACTCAAATGAATCAAAGAAAACTAGAACGTAACCACTTTCCACTATGCATTCATATCAATCAAAACACCATTGCAACTTCACCATGAAATTTAATGCTTCAAACAAAGCCAAAAGTAAAACCATTAAACCATACACTACCAAATGTCAAAAAAAAATTAGTTTTATATAAAACCATCACATTGGTAAGAGACTTCAAGATTCACAATATAAGACCACTCAAAACTAAAAAAAGCTTAATAATACCAAAGAATATACTGAAACCAATAATATAACCTAACAAATTTAGGCTTCAAACATAATATCTAATTCATACATGTACACAGAGCTTTAAACAAAACTCAAAATTGAGCTATCAGAATAGAACTATGCACATGGTTGTACTTAAAACATAACATTCAACTGCAAGACTTCCTAGATGATACACACATTATTGTTTTATCTTCACACCCTACAATTTTTGAACACTTTCCTAAAAATGACTACATGAATGCTCAGTTATGCAAGAAATAAACATGCATGATCAAAATTGTGAATGCATGGCCCAGAGCCAAAAATACTTAGCTTGACAATGAAACACATGCATAGAATGAACACATTTAAGACATAAGTTAATTACAAGAAAAAATGCATATGAAAATATAACAATATACATGGCAATAAGGACGAATAACAAGAACAAATGAATTGATAAGGTGACTACGTAGTCTAATATCAAAAGATATTTTGAAAACAAAAATGAATGTTTTACTCCAACTGCGAGGAAATACATTTCTCTTTCAAGTGAAAAATAATTTATATGTCTTCATGGTGCTTATAAATATCACAAAAATGTTCTATATGAGAGAATAAAATACATGTAGGAAACCCAACAAGCATGAATAATCATATCAGTGCACTGCACAATCTATGCAAATTACAACTAAAATGCCACTAATTATCCACCGAAACTCACACGCAAAAGAATAACACATGTTTATATTCAAAATGTATTGAAAATTGATTTAAACAAAATTATTTTTAAGGTTCTATCCCAAAACAACATGCTTTTGAGCAAAGAACCGTAGATGTAAAATGATTTCATGCAAGAAATAAAAATATTTTCTTGCATATTGCATTTTATTTCCACAGGATGAATAAAAAACTAAAAATTTGTACCTTCTTGTCAAATAATTCACCAAATGACTGTCGAAATCCAAGTTGCCTTTAAAAATTCAAACCAAGAGAGTGAGGCTTCCACAAATAAGCTTAGCAAAATGAGAACCAAGAAGGAAAATGATAAATCTTAAATAATGAGATTATACACCAAATCTTTGTTAGCTTTGGTGTCATAAATCCGTAGACAAATCAAACTTAAATGCCTTAAAATACATCTACTAGGTCATTTAAACAATTTAAACGCTGACAAGACCAAGGACGTAGCTATTTCATATTAAACATTATGCCAAGTAACCACTATGCATCGAAATAAACCTAAGAGTATTTCACAAGTATGCCTTATAACATTTGAATGCTAAATGTAATTTGACTAAGGTTTAAGTGATAATATAAACCAACCTGCAAGCAAGAATTTTCAACAAATGTCGACCGAAATTATGAATGCCATTGCATGCTAATGCTGAAGAGTGAGATCCTCACAACTTGATATTTATGAACTCATGTTTATGAAAACAAAATCTCTCTGTCAACCTAATCAGTTACTATTGGTTGCATTTTTACACTATTAACTATCAAGTCGCATGAAAGTAAGCCAAAGTCACAAAACAAGAACTTATCAATTCATGCAAGATTAATCATGTAAAAGTTGATTTGAAAGCAATATAACAAGCCGTAAGATTACAATCATTGATATAACTGTATTTCTAATGCCTTCCAAAATTTTGTGAAGAGGTCATTATTACATTACTGAATGCAAATAATGTTATTTGCGATAGTTGATCACAATTTATACCATGAAAAAACCTCTTTGAATGTTAAGATATCTAAATCAATTAACAATGCATTACATTACACAGAAATCATATACATGAAACAACCATTAAATAAATGCAAACAAGTTGGCCCTCATCAACAATTTTAGATTTTATGATGAAAGTCATCATCTGCTAGATTACAAGTGGTTTTAAGTTTAAAAAATGAAAGATACTAAAATTTGTTATAACATAAAGCAATGTAGAAGTTGAAGGCATACAAATTAAGAATTGATGACAAATTAAAAGGCCCATTAATGAGACTTAAGATGATGGGTTCCATCCTTCCAATGATGACTCATCAATAAAATGTTCCACTTAAGATCAAGTGGCGTCACCATATGTGATCTAAGAATTTGACTCAAGAAAGGATGGTTAGTATGGTGTTAGTTCCAAAATGAAAACAAAATGAAATAAACACACTAATATCATAACATCTTTAGGCCTAGACTTTAGGGATAGCAGAGTTAGCAAAAGCAAATGACAAGCACAACTAAAAATCAAGGGATCAAATACAAGAGTTCCTTCACCTTCGTTGGATGCTCCAAATACCTTTGTAGTGGTGGCTTGCTCGACTTTTGCTTACGAAGTCCTTAGCAATGGAATTTTGGCTACCTCCATCTCTCTTTGACACCTTTGGCTTGTGGCTTGGCTTGGCTTGGAATTAATTTGACATGGTAACACTGGTTGCATGAAGCTTTTGTAACCAATCTTGCATTATAAATTTACACAAATTAAGCTTAGAAATGATGTTGTGAGGTCTCCTATTTATAGATTTTTGGATTTGATTTGGAATCAACTTGAACCATCCATATCAAGATTGAGATGTGTGGTTGAGGATTAATTCAATTTTTGGAATTAAATTTTTAATTATCTTCATCATGACATTGGAAGAAGGGGTAATTAAGAGGAATGGGAGGCATCATGGAAGGCATTGATGAGGCATGGAAGGCATGAATCCTGATATTTATGGTATTTATGGCCTAAGGATGTCTTCCTAAGAAATGAAGTAAATTGATGATGTAGATATTCAATATTCATTTCCAAAAACAAAGTATTCAACAAGTTTTCATGAAATTCTTGATTAGGCCTTGATTATAGTTAATTAGCTTTTAAACATAATTAAGCACTTTATAAACAAATTACTTAGAGTGATCAGAATGCCTTGTTATTGGTCCTAAATTTGACTAGATTGGAATTGAAAGTCACTGTTAGATGTGTAAATCCATTTAGGATGTTGTCAATAACAAATAACAAAAGCATGAGTCTTGTGCAAAAGATTTGATAGGAAAGAGCAGTCCAGAGCACGTAGGTGCAAACTTAGAATTTTGACTAAAAATGAATTGATCAAAGTTAGCTGGCCCATAAATTGAATTGCCTCATTTAGTGATACCCTGGCCAAAATCGAAAACTTTAATATTTTAGTTTCACATCATTTAGCATGTTTTAGTGTTTTTAAACCAAATTATGTATTTTGGATGGAAATTGGCCAAAACCTTGATTGGAAGTTATCGGTGGCCAATTTTAAGTGTCTATAGTTTGCCCTTGTTTGAGAAAATGTTGAAAACTATAGGCAAAGTAATGTCTTCTCAAATAATGAGAAATGACATATATGCTAAAAAGAATATGATGGTTGAAGAACAAAGCTCCAAATAGTTTTGGGAAGCCTATGATGATCATAGGCAAAACAATGTCTTCTCAAAGAATGAGAAATGCCCTGTATGCCAAAAAGAAGATGATAGTTGAAGAATAAAGCTCCAAATGGCTTTGGGAAGCCTATAATGATGCCCCCTCAAGGGAGTGGCCATCACATTTGTTGATAGATGGTCCCTAGAAAAGAAACAAGAAGAAATGTGGAATTAATTAGTGGTTGAGATTAATATAAATAAGAAAATGATTGCATGCATTGATATAAAAAGGATGATAATTTTCTCAAAGGCAGTTATAATCAAAAATAAAAGTTAAAATAATGATTTTCCCATATGCGATTATAATCATTAAGAAGACCTAGATTAGCTACAGATGATTACGCCCCAGTTAGGGTTGATTAACAAGTATAACTCAATGATATAAGCTGGAATACAAATTAAAGATGAGCGGGTGCAAAGAGATGAATAGAAGAATATGATTGATTAGTGTGAATGATTCAGTTGTACCTACCAATGAGGAGATGCTCATCCTTATTAACAATGACACAACTAGAATGGCCAATGGGTTAATTTGATCAAGGGTGGGATGGGAGGATCTACCAAGGTGCCAAAGAGAAACTTCTGCAAATCTATTGATTTTAGACCTTCTTGAAGCTAATTTTTGTTGTATCATGTGATGGTAGGCTTTATGATATAACACCATGAGGACTTGGCCAAAATATTAATAAGGACTGACTCCTGATCAGATAAACACTCAAAAATTAATGTACCAATGATAAAAACCATTATGACAATGTTAATGGATGAATATGGATGGACTCAAGAATAATGTGTGCAAGGAATCACCCAATGAACACATATAGACTGAGTCGAGGCAACAGTGTTGAAAACAAGCAAATAAACAAACAAACAAATAGAAAAATAAACAAACAAACAACTTGAAATAAACAAACAAACATAAAGCCTAAAAATAAAGGTAAAAAAAAACATCCTAACAATGACAATACCCTAGTAAGGCGGATCGAGGATAACTGACTAAGCTTAGACAGGACAAATATTTTTGGATTTTTGAAATGTTATGAATATTTTTGGAATTTTGAGTGTATCTTAATTCGTTAGAGAATGACAAGATACATGCTCGTAAAATGATGAGATTGTTTGGCTTAGGTTGCTCATAAAATAGTGAGAGTGTATGGAAAGGGGGACTGAGATGACCTCAACATGAATTGAGCATGACCCACATAGTCTCGAAATGACCTCAAATCATAGTAATTCCATCCATACAAAAGGTGGAAAAAAATCAACTAGGTCTTAACAAGTTCTCAAATCTGGAAAATGGTAGTCAAATAAAAATAGTAATGGCAAGGTGATATGGCAATGCATGATAAACAAGCATTTCCCTTAATTTGTCCATATGTGATTATAACTAAGATTCAACAACATAGGTTAATGATACTAATTTTTCCATAGATGAATATAATTAGTAACAAAGCTAGTGAGACACTGATTTGCCCATAGGTCGTTATAAGCAGGCTCACATAAATAAATTTGATAGGAAGAAAGATATCTTACCAGATCAAATATCACACTACTTTCATAGACTATCATTGAAACATGAATTGGATTGATTATTGAAACTTGATTAGAATCCTCTCACACAAAATGCAAAAAGAACCAAAGGAACCAAGATCAAAATAGGATTGGGTAGGATGACTAAAAATAAGCTTTGGTCTAGATAGGAATGGAATAATAGGATGGTATGGTCTTGCTTAAGATTATTATCATTTTTAATAGATTGGATGAACTAGTAAGAGGATTGCTTCCAAGTGATGGGTTAAATGGCTGGGTACTTCGACAATGGCAAATGGATATGTAATAATGGCAATGGTATGATTCATGTTTTTGGCATGGGTGTATTTTTTAATTCTATTGTTCTTGTTGATGGGGAGATGTACATCCTAATCAACAAATGATACAAATAGAATACTCAATCATGTTAATTGCTATCCCACAGCTCGTCAAAATAACTATTCTATCAAAAATTGCCTATAGATTTGATTGCTGAGAATGTTTTTGTGATCTTTATTGGTCGTTGATTTTGATTCCTTCAAACATCAAGACAAGGTATTTTTATAGCCTCTATAAATAAAAGTGTGACCATGGATGGTAAATAGGGATAAATAATGGATGGTACGTTTGATTGTGAAATGGAATGGTAGATGATAATAGAATGTGGAATGATGGAGAAACAAATTAAAATCAGTGCTTTGAGTCACACGTAATATTGTTGATGCCAAATTTGACATAATTCTGGTTGTGGTGGGGCCAAAGACCTCTGAATATGCTCTCGATAAGACCACCAAGTTTTTTTGTTGTTTGATTTTGAGAGTAGATACTATCTGATTATGCTATATATTAGAAGCTATTTTGATTTGATCTTTGATATTATCTTTAGCAAATAATGAAGAACTTTTATGCTTAGCTATTGGTGCCTCGATAAGGTTTTCACCAATGAATTTATTTTGATAATCTCATTGAGCCTTTGAGAAGGTTTCACTAAGGAATGTTGAATTTTCACTTTGATAGTCTTATAGCGCTTTCAAAATAGTGTCACTAGAAGATGCTAAGTTCTGACTTGGATTATCCCCTAGCACCTCTAAAAAGGTCCCACTAGGAGAGTGTTATTTTGTTACATGAATGTTGTCTTGGCCTCCTTGCTCTTCTTCAACTACTATGTTGCCATGGATACAGTTCAACAAAGTGTGATTATATCGGTCTCAATCGACACTTGTGGGAGATGGAATGTAAATAATATGGCTATTTTAGTTGATGGCAATGACATGTGGAATGGTATTGAAATGGGGAGAGGCTGCACAATCCTCATATAAAATATTAGGATAACTTATGTCAAAGGTGAAGTATTCATTCTCAAAAACTTTAGAAGCATCGTAAATGTATTCAAATTGATCTGGAAGGCATGTGTAGCCAATGTTGTAACATCCATGAACATATTCTTCATTTGAATCTGATTCTATCTCAAGAGACTCTGAATTTGATGTTGAGGTTGATGTTGATTCTGATTCTGATGCTAAATCTAATGTTGATTCAAGAATAAAACTTGATTCTAACTCTGATTCTAACTCTGATGGGTATTCTATTATAATGATGTCTTATCTAATATTTGGTATTGGATAAGTAACAACCTGTAACGGCATGATGGGTTCCACAAATACTGGTTTATCAATGTGGGACTTCTCTAGGATGGGAAAAAGGTGAAGAGATAACTTCTCAGAGACTAGCTTATCAATAGGAGGCTCTTGAAAAATAGGCACGTGGTCAGGGTAATGATTTTCCCAAAGGTAATTATAATCATTAAAAAGTGACTCGACAAAGATTGGCTCGATAGAGTGAGACTCTTTGATAATTGGTATAGGATCAATAGGTAATTTATCACAGATTGACTTGTAATAAATGGTTGATTCAACATAAACATCTTGAATTGGTTGGTTCTCTTGGCCTTGGTTACCAATGAGTTGAAAAATATTAGTTCTAAACACAACTTGGTCTTAGAAAGATTGGATTGATTGAGGTTTGGTTGGGATTGTTATTGGAGAAAGAGTAACCTGTGGTTGGATAATGGTAGGGCATTGGGGAGCATGATTTCTCGCATGAGCCAAAGGACCAAGTCCTGAGATGGTAATGATAGGGCAGTGTGGAGTATGACTGCTCGCACAAGCTAAAGGACTAGGTCCTAGAATGATGAAGGGGCATTATGGAGCTTGATTGCTCACACAAACCAAAGGATGTGTTCTTGGTATGAGAATGGTATGATATTGTGGTCCTAGAATAGAAATGGTATGATATGGTGGAGCCTGATTACTTGCACAAGTTAAAGCATCCAAATCTTCCTCATAAACCATATCATCCCAATCTTGAGTTGGATCATAAGCTGGTTTTTGACTTTGTTTCATGTACTGATTATTCCAAAGAGGGTTTGAATTTGTATCCCAAATAATATTATTTATAGTTGGATCTTCAAATTTATCCTCACAAGCCTCTTCATACCAATCAAGGTCTCGATTTGGATTGTAAGTTATTTTTTGACTTTGTTCCCATGAATGATTAATATGAGGTGGATAGAAATTTATCTCACAAACCATATTAGCATCATTGGGGTCTTGATAAAAGCCATAAAAGTCATTTTGTGTGGCCATTCTATCATAAGTCATATTGTAAGTGACTTCACCATAGGTGTAGCAAGATATATCCACGTAAATGATGAAAGCTTCAAAAATAAAAAGACTTAGAGTTCTACAAACTTTGAAAAACTATGTCCAAAGGACAAATGGTTCAAACCTGGTCTAACTTGGTTAAAATCTAGAGTTGTATCTTCAATGTAATTTAAAAGTGGACTTGTATGTCCAAAATGATTTGTGCTAAGACTTGGCATAAAATAACCTAACATCTAACGTTAAATGTCACATGCACAAAAGGTTAAGCATTTGAATAAAAACTAGCATGTCAAAGGTCTAGGTCAAAGTGTTCCAAATAAGGTCTAAACTAGGAAATAGAAAAGATTAGTTACTAGGTCTTTTGTCCAAATGCGGAGTTAAAATTCAGGTGCAAAAAAATAAGCATATGTTAGGACTTTTGGCCAAACGACGTCAAAAACTAGACTTGAAATAAAGGTTGATGTGATTTGATTTAATCTAACAAGTTTGGAAACAACATTGACATAGACTCGGCACACAAAATCAAACATAAACATGATCAATTGACATAAGGCATAAGACAAAAAGCTCTTTGAAGAAACAATATGTTTTCTCAAATAAAGGCACAAACAATGATGAAGATAGGCATTAAACAAACAAAACCATCAATAGTTTTCAAATTTGAGTAAATGATTAACTGAAGTTATGAAACCTAAAAGAGAAAGTGTTGTGTATCAGTACCATGAATTAAGACCTAAATATAAATCAATCAATATTTGGACCAAACGTAACAAGGTTAATTAAAAACTCAATGTTGAAAACTAGGATTTGACCAAATAATCTAGACAAGATCGAACAACATGATGACACAAAACAAAGGTCCAAATGGTATATATAAAGTGGTTTGAAATAAAAGGTTTTGATACAAGGGAAAACAAGTTTTGAAACAAATTGAGCAACCTAACAGTGTAAGCATGCTTGACTAATGTGGTCAATGTTGTGTTTCAAAAGATTCAAAGGAAAAATAATTTTGACATGATTTGGGCAGCATAACACTACCCTTCCTAACTCAAATACATTGTTTTGACATGGCTTATGAACAAACAAACAAGTTTTAGCCTCAAAGCATACCAAGCAAATAATGACTAAAATACACTAAGTATAATCATCCAAATCCTAGCAAGGGTATGGAAAAATGGGGTTGACTAAACTATCAAGTTTTGAATGTTCTAGGGGAATCAATTATACAATGACTTTCACGTTAAACAATGAAAAAAAAGTATGAATTTTGGGTCCGTATCACTTAGGTTGTTGCAAAAAAGTCTAGTCTTTTCTAAAACTACTACATCATGTTGTTCGCTCAGTGTAGTGTGATCTCTAAAGTGTCACTACAACCCGTGTGTAACTATAAAGGAGCTAAATGAAGTCAATGTTGGGAGGTTAAACCCCAGGTCAAATCTTCCCTAAAGAACTTTTGAGAGGTCATGAAGTCTCCCTCGTAAGCTAAGATGCATAAATAAATAAAGCATGAAAGTAGAAATATTTTAAGATCATTTTCAAGGTCACCCAAAATTTGATGAGTTTTTGAAGAGTGTTTTAGATTATATTCTTTCTAAGACTTGGACTAGGCTACTTGCAATAGGAATGACACTTTTGATTCTAAGGGTTCTCTGTAGGGGACAAATGAAAGAGCATACATGCAACAGTCTTTTTTTTTGACAAAAAAAATCCAATTAAACAGTTATTGCAACCAAGAATTGATAAGTGTGTTCAATTTTAAACCCAAATAAAGTATTTGGTGGTGTTCATTTGACCCCTTGGTCTTAATTTTAAATTTTGAAAAACACTCACCAAAAACACTTAAATTCTTTGTTAAACATCAAAAATGAAGTTCCTAATTTATTTTTAAGCATGCAAAGTTGATTTAAACATGTTTTAAGCAAAAATATCACTTGATCCTACAACAAAATTGTTAGCATGTCCTTTAGCTTTAAGCTCTTTTGAATTTGAAACAACAATCTTTGAAAACATAGATCTCAGGTTTGTGTTTTTTGGAAAAATACAGTGACCGATGTCGGTTACAGCCAATCGAAATCTAACTGATGTTAGTTTTGTTGATCGATGTCGGTCAAGCCAAGTAATCGATGTCAGTATTTTTATCGATGTCAATTACTGTGTAAAAATTGTGGCAACCAAAAATGACAAAATAAAGTTAGAAAATAAATTTGTAAGAGTTTTAAAGGCTTAAATAAATATTTTAAAATTTCAAAAGGATCTCCTTTAGGTGTAGGATGCATCTAGTCCCATCGGGCGTGCCATTATGGGATCTAGAAATTTGACTCAAGAGAGAATGGTTAGTATGGTGTTAGTTCCAAAATGAAAATAAAATAAAATAAACATGCTAATAGCATAACATCTCTAGGCCTAGACACTAGGGAGAGCTTAGTTAATAAAAGCAAATAACAAGCACAACTAAAAAGTAAAGGATCAAATACAAGAGTTCCTTCACCTTCTTTGAATGCTCCAAATGCCTTTGTAGTGGTGGCTTGCTCGGCTTGTGCTCATGAAGTCCTTAGCAATGGAAGATTGGCTACCTCTATCTCTCCTTAGCAACTTTGGCTTGTGGCTTGGATTGGTTTGGAATCAAGTTGTCATAGTAACATTAGTTGCATGAAGCTTTTAGAACCAATCTTGTATTATAACTTTACACAAATTAAGCTTAGAAATGATGTCGTGAGGCCTCCTATTTATAGATTTTTGGATTTGATCTGGAATCAACGTAAACCATCCATCTCAAGATTGAGATGTGTGGTTGAGGATTAATTCAATTTTTTAAATTAAGTTTGTAATAATCCTCATCATGACATTGGAAGAAGAGGTAATTAAGAGGCATGGGAGGCATTATGGAAGGCATTCATGAGGCATGGAAGGCATGAATCCTGATATTTGTGGCATTTATGGACTAGGGATGTCTTTCCAAAAAATGAGGTCACTTGATGATGAAAATATTCAATATTCAGTTCTAAAACAAAGTATTCAACAAGTTTTCATGGAATTCTTGATTTGGGTTAATTATCTCTTAAACATGATTAAACACTTTATGCACAAATTACTCAGATTGATCATAATGCTTTGTTATTGGTCCTAAATTTGACTGGATTGAAATTAGAAGTCATTGTGAGATGTGTATTCCCATTTAGGATGTTCCCAACAACAAATAAAATAGGCATGAGTCTTGTGTAAAAGATTTGATAGGAAAGAGCAGTCCAGAGCACATGGTTGAAAAATTGGCATTTTGACTCGAAATGAATTGATCAAAGTTAGCTGGCCCATAAATTGCATTGCCCCATTTAGTGATACCTTAGCCAAAATCGACACTTGAATATGTTAGTTTCACATCATTTATCATGTTTTAGTGTTTTTAAGCTAAATTGTGTATTTTGGGTGGAAATTGGTCAAAACCCTAATTGGAGGTTATCGGTGGCCAATTTTAAGTGTCTACACTATATAAGCTCTTTCATTTTTGTAATTTAGCTCCTCCCTTTGGTGTTGTGTATGTATAGTTTAACTCTTTTATATTATGTATTAGTGGCCCTTTAGTAATTTTTAAAATAAAACTGCAATGATACTTTTGGGATATGTGTAACAATTGACCACCTTTTTTATTTTAACTAATAAATGTATGCTTTTTTTTTTATCAATAGACATAATGACATTTTTTTCAATTAAAAAATAATTCATAATACGTAAAAAAATTTAAATATTAACTAAATACATAATGTTATAAAAGAGTGTCAATTTGAAATGAGTATCATTTAAATTACATTTAGACTATGAGCAGTAACATTTTAAATCTCTCTTCCCATTTTACGAAATATTTGTAATCTTAAAAATTATAAATAAATTTAAACTTAATAGGTATTTGATTAGTGTGCACTAATTATTCAATTTTATGTATTTCACATAGAGGTAAACTCTCTAAATTATTTTCAACCCATGATTTTATTAGGTGTTGGTCCATGACATAATTGACTATATAATCTATGATTGCATTATAATATCCCTTCACATAAATGAATAACTTTAAAATGTGGGTCATAAACATTGATCACAATGTAGCCACATAATAGGAGTGCATGTACATTGTCACTGTACCTCGATATTTTTTCAATTATTACCCTCGATTCCAAAAAGATTTCAATATTGTAAGAATGGTTTATACTTGAAAACAAACTTTTGTAAACAAGAGTTGCATTATAGCTAGAGTACTTGTTTTTTTGGTAGGATAGAAGAACTTATTTCTTAAGCTTTAATATGGTGGCTTTTTGCTTATTTCGGGACCTTTAAAAAGTGTATGTTGATTTTAGATTATTGATCTCGATTGCATGAATGAATCATGCTCCGTCAATCCTTGAACATTTTTATGCCATGTGGTAGTTGCTCGGGGTTCTTTGTGCTTCTTTGAAATGTCAATGTTGATCTTGGATCGTTGATCCCGCTTGCACATATCAATCATGCTCCATCGATCTTTTGAATCTAGGATTAAGCATGAACCATTGATTTACTTTCTCAATTGTTGAGATCTTGAATGCAAACCTTTGATTTCAATCTAAATCACCAAGATCATGCCACTTGGCACTCTCAGATTCCTTTGCAAATCCGTTAACATGTTGACTTTGCCCCACACTATTATATCATTGTTGTTCGAGTTGATGCACTAAATCATATGTTCTTTGTTTGAGCTTTGATCATTCCCCTTGGATCTTGTGTTCAAGATTTGAGATCATGCCACTTGGTGAATGCATGCTTATCCTGGGGCTCTTGACTTTTTGACTCACGCTTTATGTTAGATTTTTTATCTACTCACTGAGATGGTGACAAGTGTCACTCTCACGCTGAGGAAGCTCTGAGATCTTGCCACATATTTCCAATCAAACTACTGGGGTTTGAATTATGATAGTTGTGTGGATATCATTGATGGTTGTGCAAACATCAATGATAGTTGTGTGGATGTCATTGATGGTTGTGCAAACATCAATGATAGCTATGTGGACGTCAAAATAGAGCTTGTGCCAATTGACCATTTGAGTTCAAAATGTGATGGTGGTACGAACATCATTGATGGTTGTGTGAACATCATTGACGATTGCACAAACATCAAAATAAAGCTCATGTCAATTAACTATTGATGTTCAAATTGTGACAATCGCATAGACGTTAATGATGTTTTGTGTAATCATGGGTAGTTTTTTTATAGCTCTTCTCTTCCACAAATTGTGTGATTTGATGAGGTTCAAATACCTGGTGTTTCTTCACCCCCTCACAAGATTTAGTCTTAGATAGGTTTGTAGGGATAGGGTAGATTTGAATATCTTGGAACCATTATAAACAATTGTTCTGACAACCACAAGTAGTCCAAAAGAGGTCATAGGGTTAGAGGACCTGAACTTAGATTTTTCCTAGAAATTTTAAGGTGCAAATGCCTATATGGAGGAAAAAGATCCCTTGGCTTCAAATACAATATGAACCATGTCTAAAATGGAGACTAAGAAGATCAAACTTAATTTTGGCTCCATAAGCAAGTGAAGAAGAAAGACCGAACCTAAAATATTATGTTTGGTTGCTTTCAATTCAATAAATGTAGTTTCTCAATGGACTATGGAGGTTCTTTCTTGTAGATAAAGAAGAACGCTTGCCTCTCTCAGTTGATTTTCCTTTATTCTTGAGGTATGGTTTTTTGGGTTTTATTTTGAATTGTAAATTATGATCTTTAGTTCCCTTAGCTAGTTAGCTCTCGGCTTCTCCTATTGGTTTGTTAAGTTTTATTTTCTAAATATTACTCAATTTTTTTTCAGGTGAGTTCCCTTATAGATTCATTTTTTCATAGATTGAAAAAAAATATATTTGCAAACAAAATACAAGGAAAAATAATTGAAATATTCATATAGAAACCATGAATATGATGATATTGATGAGCTTATCTAATTTAGTCATGCAAGCATGTTACTTTAGCTCTTAATGTTGAAATTTTATTAATGACACTCATTTTCCAATTCGTTTAAGAAAAATAAAAAAACCCATTATTTTACTTAGAATACAAAATGACTATTAGCTATACAAAAGCACTTAATTTTTGGCATTAATGTTTTAGGGGTGCATTCCACATATATTCACAAGTGTTGGTATCATAGTCAAGTCTAAACACGTTGGCCTATCCACACTATCCAACATTTAATGAATCAACTCCTGCACCAACATATCACACAAGTCTCCTTGCGTGTTCACTTGAGGTGCAAAGAGGGAAACCCAAAGTGGGTCAGGGTTAGTTGATGCAATGGGGTGGAAACATGTTCTTGCATTACTCTACCTACGTGCACCCATATACAAATTGTACTTGGTCCTATCCTCTCAAACCATGGCCATAAATTAGCTTATCTGCATGCATTCCATAGTAACTCCAATGATGATTAACAAAACATGATTTAGTATGTAGCGACCAATCCTAAGTAAAATAGCCATGTCATTCATTTATAAACATAATCAACCATTATAGGGTCTATAACACATATTTATTGATTAAAATCTTAATATTACATAATTTTTCATGTCTTACAAAACAATCATGACACTTACAATACTACAACTTGCACTACTAGTTCTATCTCTATTCTAAGTGAGTGCTCGAATTATCAATATTCTCTAGATACAATTTGACAACATTTTTGAAACTATTTTGAGATCTCTCTATTATCCTTGTATTATGCCTTTCATTAGATCCTACAAGCCCTTTCCTACCACTAACTACAACCACATAGTCATTATTGTGTCATTTTGCCTACATGGTAGTTAATGTATTAAACTTCCTGATGCCATCTACCATCATCTTCTACCATCACTTTTCATCTAATTATTAGGATTAATTTTCAGTCTTAACTCTCATGTTTATCCCTATGATCTCTAATGTGGTTCTTGGATTCATGTAGTTGCATGTCTTGATCCTATTATTATGTCATTTTGCACAAGTGGACATGGTTTCTGGCAGCTTGTGACTATCTTACTAGCAATCCATGTTGGGTGTGTGTGCATGTTATGGGTTTGGATTTCATGCACCACTTTTCAACTATTTGGCACTCGTCTGTATTTGCATGTCATGCACTTTAGTCTTGGATAGGATCTTAATTGACTTATACGGTCAACATCACCACAAATTAAACCAGTTGTTTGTCCTCGAGAAACCAACTTATCTCTTTATTTATTTCCTTGTTCAATCCAACTATCTATAAATCTGCACCATAAGTACTACTTCATTTAGATTTACACTTTTTGGCAAGCCTTTGTGTCGCATGCCTCCTCATGACACACTATTCCTTATTTTGGAAGCAAGTGGAAATTTTCACTCTTGTCTATGGTATTTTCTCAGTTTGGTGGGTCCACACCCTTCTAGATTTCTTTCCATCCTCCTCCTAGAATAAATATTGCACACTTTTTCTAGCATGCATTAGCTCAAACACCTCCTCTTGGCTGTGGTATTTTCCATGGAGTTCATCTCCCTACTATCCTATGTATTCTTAAGTACATGTTCCCCTCGGTGTTGAGGTGCCAATTTTTTTCATGTTGCACTTTGAAATCTTACTCACCCACCTCAACTTCTCCCTAAAAGTTGTATGCACTTCACCCTGCCACCTACTACTTTTGATTACTCTCATAATAAGCTTCCTCTATTCATCCTTTTACAAGGGCATCTATGACCCAACACCTTATTTATGCCTCTCTGAGCTAAATTTTGTCCTTGCCCTCCATTGATGGGTGTAAGTTGACTTGGAATTTTGTGGTCTAGGTTTCTAGACTTAACCCAACCATTTACTATTTCTTGTGTGTTGTTCCCTTATAGTGTGCACCTAGATTAACCATATAATTGGTGTTGGTCCCTTTAGGGGTCCTACTTATCTAATTAGGAAATGGGTTACCGCCCTACTATCATTGGTCCTCTTTCGAAGGTTGACTATATGGAATTCTTCGTAGGACCCGTTATAACCCCCCTTGGCTGAGTGCTAAAAAAACTTCCTCTCAACTTTTGGTGAGTCTAACAAACACTACTTGCATGTATGCACAAATTTTATAGAAAACATGCAAGTTATAAATTAAACAAAATGTGAAATCTCTAATCTAACAATTGCAAAACACCTCAGATGAGAAAAAGAAAGAAGTGTGCATACCTTCACTTACCAAAGACAAAGGCATCCTCTCTTGATGTGTGGATTTTTCTCAAGGATGCAATGGGATGTGGAAGCTCAATGTATCTTGCACAAGAACTCCAATAGCGTGTCCATTTTGTTGATTTGTTGATTGGCTTAGATGAATGATGAATTGATGAGGAACTTTATTGATTAATTGGAAAGAACTTCTATTATGCTATGGAAGCTTGCTACAAATGGATGGATAAGGTCCAATTTATGGAGTTTGAGGAGGATGAATATATGGTTAGATATTATCTAAGATCAGTGGCTAGAAGTGAGTCAAATATGGGAGATTAGCTCATAATTAGATAGGTATGGAGAGACATGTGCATGCCATTGGTGAGGAGTGGGTGTGTCATGATTTTTCACCATGCCATGGATTTTGGGGAGGCTTGTGCACATGCTTGATGATGTCATTGATTTGAGATGAAAATGTGATGTGATGATGTGTCCCCATGCCTTGTGTTTTGTGGATATTTGTGCACATGTTTGATGATGCCATTGATTTGAGATGAAAAGGTGTTCTGATGATTTTTGATTTATGGATTTTTAAAAATATGGATATTATATTCGGTGCATGGATTTTCTTATTAGACTAATAACCTAGATAATATGATTAAGTAGTTAATTAATCCATATTGATTTATGTGGGATTGGCAAGGTCAAAGTGTAATAGGTTTAATTGATTGGAGGAGGTGATGAATAGTGAATGATGAATAGTGATGATGGATTAGGATTAGGGTTTCCCATGGATGAAAGGATTATGGATGATTATGGATGGTGCATAATAGTGAATGGTGAATACTAAATGGTAAATAGTGATGATAGATTAGGATCATGGTTTGGTATGGAATGTGATGATGTTAAGTTAGTGTTGACACTAGAGCAGTGGATTTTAGGTGTCTATGCTACCAAAAATAGTAGTGTAGAGACTATTTGTCTCCAATTTTTGTCTCAATATCTAGATTTCTCCTCAAAGTCCTACCATATCCTAGGTGATCAAGTCCATTGTACAGTCTCTTCCCATGTAACTTAACAATTTTATTTGGTGCACAATGATGCTTGATAGTCTCCATCCTTTACCTCCTTTTCTCGAGATCTTATTCATACATGGATCTATTTTGAGATGCCTACATATTCTCTTATGATTCCCACCCTTTATCCATATGCACATGATGGATGGATTTGACTCCTTCCTAAATCATCTCTTGCATGATTATTTCACTCAATCGGTTGTCTTCTTGATCTCTACCTTGTTTCTTGAAGGCCCTAAGTTTTTCTATGATGTCCTGAGAGGGGAACCAAAAAATTGTATCCTTATTGATACAAATATCCCACACAAAAAATAAAAGTAATGTTGAGGCTTCTCAAATTCTTAGCATTTCGGATCCTTCCTTCAATGGTTGTCTCCCATCCTTTTTCACTCCAAATCTAGCAACACTATCCTCTCTCATTGATCTCCTTCACAAAAAAATCATTAGAACCTTTTCCATGGGCAAAAAATCCACATTTTTAGCTGTAAATGTGGGTCACTAGTTGATTCAATATAAGGGTAGACAACTGTCATTCCAGTTAGGTTCTACCTATGTCAACCACTTATTATAGGGGTAACAAAGTCCTACCGTAGGCCTTTAAATTATAATAGGTGTCATCATGAGTCATTCCTTGAGCCTTTCCACTCATATCATTTCAAGGCTAAATCATTCATTGAATCACTCAATTTTGATAGTAATCAATGCAAATTAACCTTTTAGATATGCCATCCTCTCTTGTCCTTTAGTCTAATCACTTCTAAGTATCATTTCATCTAGATGGCCAATTGACATTATATTTATTTCTATCCTAAAGATCCAATAATTTTGCTTCATGTTGTACTTTTGAATTTTTCTACACACCAACACCTTCTACGTCTTATCTCATTTATTTGTGCATCCTACACATTTAGTCCTCCTTATGCATGTGCATTTTTATTTTCTCTCTCATGTACACCAATTATTTTGTGATCTTGTGAAATAACTATGTATTCCATGATTTTTTCCTTATATGTATTCTTTATTGGCAACACCACCCCACAATAAGTCTTGTGTCTAGTCCTACAACACATTGAAATTTGATCTCTGGGTCTTTAGAGTTGAGCCTGCATGATTTTTACTATTTTTGGATGGTGTGAAGCACCCTTTTAGAATTTTAAAGAACAAAAATCCTATCTATAAACTTAGGCATCTTTCATAAGGTTCTTCAAATAAAACCCTCACTTGACTCACCTAAATAGATTTTAAGAGGTGCATGTGTATTAATACAAACTGTGTGCATCTACCATGCCTAAGACTAACGGACTCTATTCTACTCAAAGTAAAAGTGAAAAAAATAAATGACTTAAAAATACTTATTAAATTGATAGACAAAGCCTTAATTCATCTAGAAATGACATGGAATGGCATTCCTATAAATTCTCATGAAGCACTTCACATTTTTTCATGTGCAACCGACACTCTCTTGGCTCCCCATACTAGGCTTGTATATAAAGTTGGATCTCCATAATAGGTTCATATGTAAATTTGAATAGATTAAATAAAAATCTATAAATGGATTTTAGATTCAAAATGTTACCTTTAGTACATTTAGTACAACTTGAAATTATAAAAGTGTGTGCATGAACAACATCCTTTCCCCATAATCTGATTTAGTTGTCCCAATCGAATATATAATACCATAAATATATATCTCACTCTACCCATGATTTGATACATATAATAACTTATCACTCATATTCCTATAAAATATATGCACATGCATTGCATATGACCCCAAATCTATGTGTGTGTCCCATAACCTAAACCAACTAATAATATGTTCCAATTTTAAAACTCTAAACCATGTAATATGTCCCAAAATCTAGATTATATATGTATGGAGGCTTGAATATTTGTGGAAATCCCACAAATGTTACACCCTTTTGAGGTGAGGTATGTAGCATTCAAATGACTCATCTCAAAATAAAATAGTTATACACATCATGTTAGAAATATGAAAGCATGAGCTAACATGAGGATATTATTTCATCTATCATGATTATATCATCAAACAATATATGAAAAATGTATCCTAAGAGATACAAGTGTGATGTTAAGACACACACACACACACACACACACACACACACACACACACACACACACACACACACATATACATACATACATACATACATATACATACATACACACACACACACACACACACACACACATACATATATACATATATATATATATATATATATATATATATATATATATATATATATATATATATATATATATATATATATATATATACATACATACATATACATATACATATATATACATACATATACATATATATATATATATATATATACATATATATATATATATATATATATATATATATATATATATATATATATATATATATATACATATATATATAAATACATACATATATAAATACATACATATATATATATATATACACACACATACATATATATATATATATATATATATATATATATATATATATATATATATATATATACATACATATATATATATATATGTATGTATGTATACATACACACACACACATATGTATATATATGTATATGTATGTGTATCTATGTATATATGTATGTATCTATATATACATATATATGTATCTATATATACATATATATGTATCTATATATACATATATATGTATCTATATATACATATATATATATATATATATATATATATATATATATATATACACATGCACGCACGCACACACACACACACACACACACACACACACACACATCTGTGTGTGTGTGTGTGTGTGTGTGTGTGTGTGTGTGTGTGTGTGTGTGTGTGTGTGTGTGTGTGTGTAGTAGTAGTAGTAGTAATAATCATAAATATGCACACTAAATAGTAAGCCATGCAGGAAGATGCATGATATAGATCATGGCACCACATACAAGTTTGACATGTATCATGAAACCACAAGCTCGACATACATTCATATATGTATGTACACAATGTCATTATAGTGACACAAACAACAAAATCACACACAATATCACTCAATGTCACATAGAGTAAAATTCACACATAGTACACTCAATACACATAATGAGAAAATAATGTCACACAAGGAAAGGGCCACAAATACTGAATAATAAATGTCCTTTAAGGAAACAACCACACACAATGTCATACATACTCAAGGATCACACCATGAAAAATATAAAGATAGTCATGCATGAAGACACACAATGTAAAAAAAATGGTCACACAATGTAAAAAGCCATAACAACATGCATATAATAGGATAAACTACTCCACACCATCAATGTATGTAATCATCATATATGGTAATGTATAATATCCATATATCACTCTAAATATTATAATCAAGGGTAAGACATGTATAACCAATCTAAGCTAACTCAATATTATCAATGGAATGGTCATATAATGATGTAGCTTAAATATATGTACCAAAGAGATACCCCCAGTGTAGGAAAAGTAGCCAACTAAGTGTAGGATTGCCCCACATCTGAGTGTCCATGTCATATGAAACTTGTTTGTCCTACTCTCACTCATGTATATCATGAAATGAATGTGCATATGAAAAATGATATGTAATCTACAATAATGTGATAAACAACATAAATTAAAAGTGTACACTAAAAATGCATGTCATGTGATAAGTCCTATTTTTTGAATATTTTGATATTTTCATCTATTTTTATTTTTGAATATTTTCTAATTTTTTATTCCTACTAACCAGTGACCCCATCAATGGTATGCTCACATGTATGTTCTATATTAATTGTGGGAGAGGTCCCCTGCCATGAGTGAGTATTCCCATATGTAGCCCTCTCTAAATTTGAGAGGTGATATCATCTATAGTATATCCATCATTATATTCATGACCCATATGATTCTCCATATGATGAATATCCCTAATAACCATAATACTTATGGAATCTAATGTATAATAGAATAAAGTGTTTTTTTTCACTATGGAACACATGAAGGTGTCTGTATTGTTAGCTTAGGACACGATGGAGTGGAAAATGGCTGTCACGAGTCTTAAATAAACCTCTTATATAATGGGCATTGAAATATCAATCATATAAGAAATTCAATTACCTTGTTGTGAATTGTCCACATATAATGAACATGAATAGGTTATATAACTAACTGTGGTGGCAATGGGGGTGGAGGAAGATATATCTTTGACTAAATTGTATATGTAAGGCCCATAACTATGGCCACCATATTTCCATGTATATACTTCACATATATATGAAATAAAGATGGTATTACATGGATATTATGTTTATAAATATGCCCTAACAACATGTAAAATTATCATAAACTCAGTAAAACTAAGAATAAAGTAGAAACCACTTAAGGATCCACTTTATGTGGTATCACAATTTACTCCTGAAAGTGTTTTGTCTCTTGCATTTGAATTATTCGACTATCTTTTTTTTATTCATAAAAACCTCTTATGTATATTTGAGACTAGTAAGGAGTGTCATAATGTATTTTTTTTCATTTGAACCATTGTCTACCATGACACTATGTCTAGGCTTCAAGTCAACGTAGGTGTGTAAAAATAATGATTTATAACTAATATAATCAACCACAATCTCACTATCATCAAATGTAATGGTAGGTTGTTGTAAAAATATGATTTTAAGTGTACCAATATACCATCTAATGGATGCTCATATGTTGGAGGAGGACTTACATTATAAGTCATTCACGTTAGAATTAGACTTAGTTTTCATTACCACATGATTGAGAAAGGGATCAAAAAATATTTTTAATTTTACACTCCATTAGGCTATGCCTTGAATAATTCAATGGTGTAATGATGTCACTAAGCTCAAGAGCATTATCATCAATGATATCCTAAATCTTATGACTTAGTGAAAAACATCTATTTTTAGAGTGTCTTGCACATCTATGATAATACAGTATGCATTACTGTTGTATCCCTTAGGTAGAGGCCTGCTCATATCAACCTCTCTTTTTTTTGGTGGAGGGGCGGAGTAGAGAGATATAAGGTTGCATTCATATAACTTTTTAATTAGCTTATGAAGAGATTTAGGTAACCATTACCTTTTTCTCTTTTGTGGACCTAACAAGACAATCCAACTAATAGGTTGTGATACTTCATTAATTGTTATCTTTGCCACATTTTTAGTATCATTCATTTTGGCCTTGTAATTTGCTTTGATTTGAAACTTTAAAATTGATGTAGTTGGATAATTAATCACATACTTTAGCTTATTCATAGATATGAGGTTAACCTATTGATCTTTAATGGTGTGGCATAAGTCATCAAATGACTAGAATCTCTTGAACATAATAGACTCATGAAGAGTGGAAATAAAATATTTCTTGAATATATATTGTAACTCATTGTTAGTCATAGTATTTGTCATTTTAGAAAGCATAGTCTTGTATCTAAGCACATAGTTGGTAATTGGTTCATTGGGTCCTTTATTGACAAATTTTCACTAATATTGTTGAAAAATATGTTAAAAAATAGTTGGCCTAAGGATTAAATGCATAAATTCATTATAATGGGAGGTAATATAACCACCACAAAGCATACTCCTTAAGACATAATGGAAACAATTTTTCAGAAGCATAGTCCAAACATGCTACATGATATTTCTTAGTTTTTATTTTGGATCTTCTTTACCATCATAAAATGTAAGTTTAGGGGATACAAAACTTGTTAGAAAAATATAAGTTGAAATCTATGGGGATAATTGATTATGAAGCAATGCTTGAGAATTAGTTGAATGAATCACTCTAGAAGAAACATGTTCTAATTATAACACCTTAGCCTGTAGATTTATGCAGTCTATATGAGGGATTGTGCAGTAGGCATGGATGATAATATGATATGAGTAATGATCATATGAGGCACACAATTTTTTTTGTAGGGAATGGGATTGAAATATGAGTAAAAAATTGTGTTATCCCCATAAAATGGGTGGGCATCACATGTGTAACTATAGTTGTAGACACAAGAATAGTAGTAGTGGTATTAGTGGTTTGAACACCTATTGTAGACTCAATGCCTATCAAAGGAAAACTAATATCATTGAAGAGCTCATGTTATTCCTTATATGTGACAACCTTAGCATTATTTTTCATTTCATTACCAGCTACATGTAACAATGCATTTTGTAAGTGTGGATTCATTTTAATGTACTGGGTTAATTCCTTTTAGTTTACTTCATTAAATCTTCCATGAAAATCAAGATTATCATCCATATTAAATCTTTATTACATATGATTATGTGTAAATAAAGGAAAAATAAAAATCAAATGTTGAACCACATAAATCTTAAAAATCTAAGGAAAAGGAATAAGTATGAAACAATACAGGAAACATAAGGTTTTATGTGTTCAATATAAGGATCACGTTCATGAACATGTTTTACCTTATTTTTTATTAATGAACCTAAATGTTCATAAAAATATGAATATTCATATTTTATTACATGTGTTTAAATTAATAAAATATAAATTTGCAAGTAGATGTTCAATTATAATTTACTATTTTAAGAAATGACCAAGAAGATTAGGGTAATTTGTTTTTCATTGTTCTGTTTGAGTCTACGACTAAGTGCAAGTGGCAAAAAGGATTGAAATTGCATCAAGAACCACTCAAATCTATAAACCAACTATATGGACCTACCTAGACAGATATGATAGAATGTGCAATCCTTAAAAACTAGTGTCGTCTGATGTCTATCAAAAATGTCCATGTAAACTATGCCAAATTATTTCCAAACAAATCACTCCACTTGATTCTAAACTATTATTCTATGTAATATCAAAAGCTCATTTTTATGCTCAAGTCCAAAATTATGTCTCCTTCACTTTGAACCCTATATCCATTTTCAACATTATATTTACATGTAGAATGGAATTACAAATATGGGTTGAGCTAAAATCAACCACCCTCCATTGAATGTCTAAGCACTGCATGTGTTTCCAATACTTTGAAAAGGGATTAAATTGCATGTAGTTCTCTTGCTTATTTGTATTTGTGAAATAATTATCCTTTAGTATAGATGCTTGACCTTTAATTTGGCATTCAACACTTGCAAACATGTAAACTTAGCTTGGATTGAGTATGCCAGAATTGGCTAGGGTCTGCTCTTCTGAGGGTTTTTATGATTTAGAAGTTTAGGGTTGTTCCTATCAATGTGTTCATGTATACATGACCTCTTAGTAGGTGATAGATAAATTCTTAATAGATAGGAACAAGCTTAGGCCTAGTGTGTATAAATAGTTGACTCTTTGGATAACTTGTTCCACCACCAACATGCAAAACATACGGGCTAACCCATGAAAAAAAAATTAACTTATGAAAATGACCATTGAAATGTGCATAGATAATTTCCCTATAGGTGGATAATATTGGTAATATGGAGACATCTTAGTATAAGCGAGGATGTATAGAAAGCAGGAAAAAATGATTTCATGATTATGGGACATGAAGGTTTTGATGTATGGAGGGAGTAAAAATCAATTTTATTTTAATTTTAAGTTATTTATCATCCAATCTGTCTTAGAATTACTAGTTGTCAATTTAATAGTGTTGTAAGCATAATTTTTTACAAGAGTTATATTGAATAAATTTAAATTAGAATATATATGCTTTTTAGTTTTCATTTGTGAATACTTGTAATAAAAATCAGAACAAAACACATGAAAAATATTTTTCAAGAATAATTGTCAAGTTAAACTTCTTGTACATGATCTTTTATTAATAATAAAGGCTAAAACAAGTCTATTGAAAGATAACTTGCATGATAAGTTATATTTAGAAAAAGTATAAAGTAAAAAATTAAAATTAAGACCTTTACTTAACCACTAAGTAAACTAAAAATAGACTCTAATATAATTAATAGTAGACTAAATAAAACAAGGTCGACTCATTAATAAGATAATGTCAACATGCAAGAAGCCTTTCTTAGCAAGTAAACAACTCATGCACACTAGACAAGTTAGGCACCCCAAATCCATATAAAATAGTAAATTGATTAAAATAATAATAAAAACAAAAATAATAATAATAATAATAAAATAGTAAATTGATTAAAAAAAAAAATTAATAAAATAATAAATTGATAAAAATAAATTTTATTTAAGTTAACTCAACTCTAAAATGTATGTCCCACCTTTTGGGTATGAATGTATAAGTGTTTGATTTTACTTAAGTACAGAATAAAAGAAGTACATTTTAATTAGAACTTTTAACTATTTTTATAAGAAGTTATCGAAAAGTGTTTAAAATTAACTAAACAATTAATCTAAAATATAAATGAATAAATAACCTTCCTAAACTAATAAAATGTTAAATAAACTAAATTTAACATTGACAATCAAGTGCCTATATTGACATCATACTCAATAAAACAGTTTGATAAAGATAATAAATAGATTAAACACAAACTAAAGAATTTTTATTGATGAATGATTACAAATTTACAAGACCAAAACCATAAAAAGTGAATGGACAAAAAAAATTATGAAAAAGAGTCATATATATACATAAATAATATATGATAAATATAAACCACGACTAACATTATTAAGTATATAATACTAAATTTAGGTGCCTACAATGTAAACAAATTATATAAATAACACATCACATAATACTACTCATAATAAAAATGAAACTACATTTTGTAATGTTCTAATATAAATCAAAATAACATTGAATTATAATAAACAATAATTACTTGAAATGATAAATATTATATATATATATATATATATATATATATATATATATATATATATATATATATATATATAAAAAATAATAAAACAAAGATCATAAATATATATGGTGCATGCTTGTGGGTATTTTTTATATAATTTTTAAAAATATAATTTATTAATAAAAATGACAATTGAAATAAAAAAAATTGATATCTATTTAATACCTTTGAAAAATATATTCCTTATAAAATTAAATGTTATTGAAATTTTCAATACACACAACAAATAACTTGTTTCTTGCAAAGTTAATTGGGATGGATTTGCTTGCTTATTGAGTCTCAAATTATGCCTCTCTATATGGCTTTCAAAGGCCTTGAATTTTGTATCAATGACTCTTTTTTCTTTAACAAAATAATTAATAAAGGCATAAATAGTCTAAGTGAAGTTTGCATTCATTGGATTACGTGAAGCCAATAAGACAAGTGTTGATATTTAAAGACAAGTGTTGATATTTACAAACAAATATATTTCCAATGAAGTTGATTAGGTAGTTATCTTTTATTTTTGGAAAATAAATTGGAGTGCGTACTTCAATTAAAAAGAAGAAGAGGAGGAGAGAGTGCACCAAATATATGGCCTTATATATTTAGTTGCATGGCAAAAGAAACATTAATAATCATTATAAAAACCGAGCACATAATTTTTTTTATAATAATTTATTAAGTCCAATTGGATAGTTCCATTTAAGATAGACAATGATATTATTTGTGGATGATGTATAATCTATTTAGCCTATGTATATGATTGATTTATTGTGACTGAATTTGCAATGTGTGAGAAAGGTGAGAGGCACGCCCATGGATAAGATTGATTTTTTATTTTTTTTTAAAAGTAGTTGATATGTTCTGATGTTTAAAAAAACATGCATTGCCACAACAATATAATGATAAAGATACGGGGAAATAATAAAAAAATTAAGTATATCATTTTTTTATTATTATTTATAAATCTAAGTTATGAGCATGCAATTTTTTAGAGTATTGTACAATAATGATTGAAATCGTAAGTTAAATTCATACCAAAAATTTAACTAACAATTAACAATTCAAAATAAAAATAAAAATAAATCAGATTAAAAAACAGATACAATTAATAGTTAGTGAAACTTAAGCATTTAATATCTCTTGAAGATATAGACATGCCATATTTTACATTATTATGTTTTAAACAAATGTCTACTTAAATTATATATTTTTTATATAAAACAAAAAAGAGTTTTAAAAATATACAACTAAAACAAATTAGTAATTAATACATTTTAAACTCCAAATAAATTGTATAGTATGTCAAATAATTCACTTCTTGATAGTTTATAAAAATGACAATATTTTAGTATGGACACTTCAATTTCATCACTTTTGAGTCAAATTTGTAATCAAAATAGCTTTCTGCAACAATACATGAAATGAAGTTAGAAATTACTAAAACACTAAAAATTTACTAAAACAATCAAATTCGTTTGTATACTTAATGTGTACATTTTAAAACATATTGGGGTATTCTTGATTAAGGCAATACATTATATTTAATTATCAATGTCACTCAATTCATCTTGAGTTAAATTGTGACTGTGCAAGAGATGTTTTGGATTATTTAGGTCGAATAGTTATTTGATTTTTAAAAGTCACATAACTTTTTATTAAGTTAATTAACATAATATTCTTCTAATGAAAAATTCTATTACTTTTAGAGTTTCTTATTTTTTAATTTTTTAATTTAATTATTCCACCACTCACATGGGAAGTGGATTCAAATATATGAAATCATGACATCACCTAGAAAGATATTAAGCATTAGCATAAATGTAAGGAAATATTAGAATATTGAACACATGCTTAATTAATGCAGACTCAAACTCCAAATATTAATGGTATTAACTCAATCCAAATTGGAGAGAATTTTGGCTACACATTTTGATCTTGATCTGATAGTCGAAATCAATCGGAGAAGTCTATACATACAAAGCTCATTTATCATTACAGACAATATTTTTGGCACAAACTTATGTTAAAGAAATCAAACAAAAGCTTCAAACTTTCTTCCATCTTTCACCCAAATAACAAGTATACAAGGAGAGATGTCGTCTATACGAAGTTGTAACATTTACAAAAACTCCTAACTTTACAATCCGAAAACAAACACACTTATAATCAATCTTGTAGAACAAATCCATTAAGAAGGTATAGCTTTTTGATTTATGTCTTTTTATTTATTTATATTCTCTTAAAACTTACTCAATATAAAAAATCATATTTGAAATGTCATATTTGTTAACATATTTTGGTTTAAATCACTAACAATCAACTAACTTTTCTCATACTCATGATCTATGCTTATCATCTAAATTATTTTTTATGTTCATATTAAATTTAGATCCAAATCCTTTTAGAATAAAATCTTTATTTCTCTAATTAAGACTTAATAAATTCTTATTTACATTTAAAATAACTTAATTTAAGTTTCTATGAAAATATGCTCTTGATAATTAAATATGTAAAATTTTACATTTGAAATATCTATTTAAATGCATTTTTTCTTTTCAATAATATTTATTTGTAACTGTTTTAGTTGCAATAAAATAAGCAGTTGCAAAAAAAATTGAGACTCCAATTCAATCATATGAAGCATAACTTTCTAAAGATAATCCTATCTCATTAACAAGCATAAGAGCTTGGTCAACAACAATACTAGTGTGTTCATGCACTAGATTGTAGAAACAAAAAATTAAAGAAAAAATAAAAAAAGTTGTATATGCTTTGTTTCCTTTAGCATTTTCAATTTGTCTGAAATGAAATGCCCACCTTCACAAGAAATAATTTCTATTGCATATAATCATTTTTTGTTAATAACATTTCATTTATTCTTTTTCTTCAATACATTTTTTACTATCAAGCAAAAATAATTGATAGTGTTTTCAATGAAAAATATTTTTCGAAGAATCTTTGACATTATTAATCAAGATTGGTAATATGACATATATATTTATAGTATTAAATAAGTTTTGAGGTAGATTGCTTAATTATTTTTGTTGTTTGAAGATTATACTATTTATTTCACTTATTATTTTAGGAAAAAATTGTATTTTAAAATGATTGAAAATGAAATAATAAAAAAAAGAGATTAAGTATGATATTATATCCCACTAAACAATTATATATATATATATATATATATATATATATAAAACAAGTAATAAAATTTTGTGAAAATTTTGGATGCACTATATCTTTCTCTATATAAATTTTAAAAAGCATATTATATTAAATTTAATAAATCAAACTAAAATTTATAAATAGTGAGATTAAACTGTGTGCAACTTCTTTATGTTAAAAAATGAAACATATTATTATTATTATTTGATCTAAGAGAAATAAATCATTACAATAAAATACAAAAGATAAAATTAACATGTAAAAATCTTTTATTTAAAATAAATAACAATTTGAATAATTCAATTAACTTTAATTATAAAATGCTTGAAAATAGAAAAAAATTATCATTAAAAATATAATAAAATATCAATAATAAAAAATAATAACATATTTTGTGTACACAAAAAAAAAATGATATGAACTACACTAATAAAAATATTAATCATATTATAATCATATATAAAACAGAGTTTTTTTTTGAAAATATATATACAAAAAATAAAAATAAAAAATAAAAAAAACTCATAAAGACTTTGAAAACTTTTAAATTAAAAAAAAAAAAAAAAATTGTCAAATATTACTTAGTCACAACTCATAAATGATTTTGTATTTTCCAAAACTTTTCAAATACTTTAGGCATGGAGCCACAATCAACATGTGAAAATAACTTTTTTTTATACAAGTTTAGAATCCACCACTAGACTTTTTTACACAAAATGTTATTTTCACACATAAAAAATGCAAATGCAAGGTTAAGTAAATAGATCAAAACTTATGTTGAAAATATCCAATAAATTGGTTCATTGTAGTTGGTCTCAATCGAAAGATTCGTTAAAAAAACAAAAAATAATATAAAATATTTAATGTTTTCACAGTTCATAAAATAAATTAAAATATTTTTGAGATAACTGTATTTTCATTTTTTATTTTCAATATTTCGAATCACTTCCCATGATCCTTCCTTAACAGAAAAAAAAATGAAAAGAAAAAAAAAATTAAATTGCATTTTCTTAAGTTATAAAACACAAATTTGAAGCAAAAGCAAAACCTAATTTATTTTAGTTTTGAAGTCTTTAAATGCTCAAAACAAAAACAAATTATATAGCTTTGAAATACATAAATTTAAAGGAAAATTTATTTATTTTATTTATGAATGTTTTTAAATATATAGATTTGAAATAAAACAAACTTTGTTTTATTTCTAATACTATGAAACATATAAATCTAAAATAAATGTAAAATTTGGTATATTTCAATTCTTAATTTTTAAAATACGTATACTTTTAATAAAGTATATTATTTTCATTTATGTAATTATGAAACACATAAATTCAAAGTGAAATAATAAAAAGCATGTATAATATTTATGAGTGTTTTCAAACATATTTGAAATAAAACTTATTATATATCTAAGTTCTAAAACTATGATAGACATATAAAGGTTATCATTCCTATTTTACAATATTATTACCTATTATGATAATTATATACGTACTATGTGTTCATTACCTAAGAGTAATTATAAATTTTCCACCTACTCTATTTCATTTCTAAAGCTAACCGTCATATAATTTTGGAACAAAAATAAAACCTACTCTATTTCACTTTTGAAATATTCAAACACTCAAAACACATAAAACAAGATTAACATGAATCCAAAAATTGAACAACTTTTAAGGTTAGAATGGTAATAATTTTATAATCAACATCTAATACACATACATCTCTCTCTTTATATAGAATCCAAAAATTGGAAAATTAGACAACTTCCAATTTTCTAATTTTTGGATTCAAGTTAATCTTTATATATTTTTTATGATTTTTTTATAACGTTTTGTTTCTCAAACTATAAAACACTTGAATTTGAATCAAAAGTGAAACCTACTCATTTTAGTTTCAAATTCTTTAAACATGCAACATACATGAAACTATGCATTTTTGAAATACATAAATTTGAAGGAAAAACAATTTATTTCATCTATAAGTTTTTAACCATATAGATTTGAAATAATTGTTTTTCCTTAAAATATATATATATGTGCATATAGTAAAGGAAATTTCAGATGCTAAAAGATAACATTTACTAACTTATTGATGAAGCATGTGGAGAAACAAGTTAGGAAGCACACATAAATGGTGCATAGAACAAAAATAAGACAACACAATTTTAAAGATTTAGGCAGAGAAAAAAATTCACAAAATAAGAAACATTTACAATATGGGAACACAAAATCAATGCACAAGACAACACATGTAGAGCTCGAGACAAGAAGATACAACCAAATAATCAACTAGTTGTAAAGGATGACACCTAGTAAAGATGGTACTTAGATGATGGCAAAGGACAACAAGATATATGAGTCAAGATCTAATTTAACTATTGTTATAACTGCAAAGATCATGTTTTAAATAAGACTAGGCTACCATAACATAGTTTTTCAAATTTGGGTGCCAAGCTTACTAGGTGACAACTGCCCATCCCTTAACTAAATGCACCAGTAACCAAACCATGAAAAAAATAATGTGGAATCATGTCTTATTTGAGGTTGTTGTTGGTTGTTGTTGTTAGGAGATGTGGTTGAGAGTTGAAAGTTGAGATGTGAGGCTGTAGGAGAGAAGGGCCTATACTTTATAAAAATGTGGAGTTGAGAGACTGAGTGAGAGAGAGCTGAGAGATTTTAGAAGGGAACTGAGCATCCCTATGTATAGCTATGAAGTTGATAATATTGTGTAATTTTAGTTATGATAATAAAATTGAGCTTAAAAATCTACTAAACACTCTGATGACTACATGGTTTGGTGTCCCTTCACTAGGAACTCAGGCCACAACCTACACCAGTAAAGATTTTCAAATACATAATTGGAAAGATAACCTACTATGTTTTGTTTTTGAAGCTATAAAACACTTAAATTCGAAACAAAAGTAGAACCTAGTTTATTTTAACTCACAAGCCTAAAACAACACACACTTGTAAGAAAATAGTTTCTTTTCATTTTTGAAACTTTAAGACATAAATCCAAAAAAAATAGTAAAGCTTGAAAACACACAAATGTGAAGAAAACCTTATTTCTTGATTTTATTAGTTTTAAAATAAATAAATTCAAAACATAAATTATCTCATCATTGAAATAAAATCTTAATTTCTCTTTCTTAATCTCTCAAACATATTAACTTGAAGTAAAAATCGATTGGTTATAAGTTTATAAAGCTCTTATAAACACATACTTGAAGAATCACGTATTTATTTTATTTATAAAATAATTTTAATATATATATATATATATATATATATATATATATATATATATATATATATATGAGAGTTTCAAAATTGAAACTCTGAAACATATATATTTGAACAAAACCCTTTTTTTTAAAGCTTTTAAATGCCCAAATTTGAATGAAAAACTACTCTAAAACGCATATCTCTAAATTAAAATCTAACTATTTTTCTTGCAAGCTTTCACATACATAATTTTGAAAAGGAAATCATTCCATTTCATTTCAAATACATATATTTTAACAAAAATATATTTTATTTCAATTCCAAAACTTTCAAAAATACATATTTATAGTAAAAATACTTATAAAACACTCTTTTTTAAAAATGGTACCTAATAAAGATTGCCATATGACTTAAATAAAACTATGAGGAATCAAATATTTCAATGTTAGAAATTAAGCTAGACATGAGATTTTAGATGAATGGCACAAATACAATAATTGAATGTAAAAAATATTTATAAATTGAAAAATAAATTAAAAAATGACAAAGCTATTTAGATTTTTCAAGATACATTGAAACTATTGACATGACTTGGTCAAGCCCATTGAATAGAAAACAACTCCCAACATTGAATGTAAATATGTGTTAGCTCAAGTACTAGACGCTATTTATGAAATGATAAACATATTTTAAAATGAAAAAAATTAATTACTTAATTTAAATTATATAAAAAGAATTTACTCGTCGAATTCCAATTGAATGGTTAAAAAAAACCTACTTTTTAATAATAAAAAAATTCTCATATGAATACAAAATTACTTCAACCAACTAAAAAAATAAAATTATTTTCTTTTAAAAATTCAAATACATGTTCATTTTTCCAAAACCATATGCAAACCAAATGTAATTACTGAATACAAAAATGTGGCAACATAAATGGTGGTCACCATTTATGGCACACCAACCGTTTTGAAAATAAAATAATCTATGCCTTGCCCAAACTATAGCCAAAAAAAATAATTCTACACTACTATGAACTAACTATAAACATATGTTAGCTCTCCAAGATTACTGTTTAGGAAAATTTTCCCAATTTTGTTTGACCAAAACACATGAATCACAAAGAATACTATCTTTGTGAAAAGTGGGCAACCCATTCACCATATCATATCTCTACAAATCCATTAAAGAGTGGATATTCAAATGTCCATAGCGGAGATTCCATAACCACTATGTAGACATAGTACATGTACCTATGTCAACAACTGCCACAAGTTCTATATTGGGAGGAAGCACCTTATAATGCAATCTAACCAAGTTTCCATATTCATATCCTGTATACATTATTTTATAATCATCCTTCACTGAATTCATGTAAATGAGCCCATTTTCAAGCACAATTTGATAACCTTTCTTTTGAATAGTTACCAAAGAAAGTAAGTGTTTCTTCAATGTGGAAACATACCAAACATCCTCCAAGTATTTTATAGACCCATTAGGAAGAAGAATCTGAATAGATCCAAGTCCTAGTGGTGTATGCATAGACTTATCTACTAAGGCAACTAGAGAGAGAGAAGCTTCCATAAAAGACCAAAAGAAATCTCTCCTAAATGTCATGTGTTTGGTTTCTTCTGTGCTAAAACCCATACATCTATGAGCTCATCTCTAGCCTCATATTCAATATAATCAATGTGCCTCAAAGTAGTGAATGTAGATTCATGGGCAACATTAATAGATTCATCATATTCATGATCGGCATACTAAGCAGAGTTAGTCTTATTCACTTTTTTTGGCCTCTGAATTTTATCAAAAGGAATCATACATTGTGAGGCAATATGACCAAATTTTCCACATCTATGACACTAAATATCTGATCTACCTCGACCTTTGCCCATATATGAGTTGTGACCATGTCCTCGATCACTTGTTTCATGTGAATGTGATTAGTTATATTGTTGATTATTTGAATTACCCCTATCTTTGTTTTGATATCTACCTCCTCTATAACCTTGACCCCCTCTATAACTATTTCCTCTATTGTTTTGATACCCAGATGAAGATGAACTAGGCTTTGACTCTAAAACATGAGCTTCTTCAATTTTCTTAGATTTATTGGGTAGAGAGAGGTCATGTTGGATGAGCAAATCAACCAACTTATCAAAGGTGATGCCTGTGATCTTGTCAGAGACATGCAACATTTCAACAAAATTCCTATAGGACCCTGGTAGTCCTTTCAAAGCAACAGTAACTATGAGGTCATCATCTAGTTTTCCAAAGCCAGCCTTAGTGTACTCAGTAGTGATATTTTTTAACTTAGACATATATTCTCCCATATCCCCATTTTCATCTAATGAGAAAGTAAACAAATGCATATGAATATCTATCTTCTTATGCTTAGGTTTCTTATCATACAAATCTATTCTCATATATCTAGAAAAACATTCCAATTAGAAAATAGGAAAACACTTAGAAAAATCAAATCAATGTTTACTAGTCCCGGAGGGGGACTATTGTCTTCAACCTTGCATAATGGGTGATTATAGTTTCATGTCTCAACGAATCAATTGTTTTTGAATTTCCGTATTTATATAATGCTAGACTTTAGCTAAGGTTATGTGTGTAATATTTAACAAATAAAATACAATAATAATATCTATCCTTTTCCCATTGGCATAGCAAAGCAGATGTTATGGACGGTTTCGCATAGCCCAAGAGTATTAATTTCCTATCAAAAGTGCATTTTCAATAGTCATGATATCCTGTTTTAATTGTGTTGATAGCAGAGTTTTTCCTTTCGATGGGGTGGGTGGCACACCTGCAGTTGGGTGATGGTGTCTTATTGCAGAATTGGGCGGTGACTGTAGGCCGCTGGCATTTTGCTATACAATAGTCTCTGGGCATTATCAAGATTTCTACTGATCTAGTGGGTCTCCAGTTTTCTTAAACCAATACACAAAGAGTTTTCATGGGTGTGAATCCAAATCGACTTCATTTCAACCACATTAGAAGATATCTTTGAGGGTGTTTCCAGCTTCAAATAGCATTCATTTCTGCAGAAATAAAGTCCGTATATGTTAAAAGAAAGATGGAATAACGTTGTTTGCGAGGGATTAATTCTTTTTCTACTCTCCTCTGACTATGTTTCTCTGTTTACTCTTACGCTTACATGACATAAAATTTGTATTAAATTCATACCAACTCTTTTTTCCCTAATTACTAAGATAAAGTCCAAAAAGCTAGGGTAAATACAAGAAAAAGAACTTGAGTTCATCCCTTTCCACCTACTGTTTGTTTTTCTTATGGTTTGATAATTAAAAATTATATTTAATTTTATATATATGTGTGTGTGTTTTTTCATAAGGTTTGTTCTTGCTGTGGTTTGATTTTATTATTATTTTTAAATAAGAAACTCTGAGTTTTATTTCTTTTGTCAAAGTTGCTCAAAGGCTTGTACCCAGCGTTGTCAGTTTGTGGTAGAGGGCTAAGTGACTCTTATTTTTTAGTTTTAAACATGAATAAATATCATTATGATGAGTTCCAATGTTTGAATAAATATATAAATATATACATGTATTTATTCTTTTAAGGTTTGTTTTAGATGTGTTTATTTTTCTTTTTTGTTTCAGTAAGTTCTGCTTGCTGCAACTTTTGGCTTAGATGTCACAAATCTTCCTCCAAAGTTTATGTACTTGGTGAAGTTGGATGTATTATTGTACCCAATTTCAACACTTGATTGTTGGGCTAGGTCACACCCATCAAAGTTGGATGCAGTTTGTGCCCAATCCCATCACTTTATTGTGTGTCCTGGAGATCTGATACAAAAGCCCTAGGTCTTTACCACTTGAGCTCATCTCGATTGACATTTTTTGGTTGTGGTTTTAAGGTTTTCTTAATTCACTTTTTTTTAACAGAGAATATTCCTATTTTTTGTACCATGGGATATGTGAACATGCAAGAATCAAAATTTGTCAATGCCATTTAGGAGAAATCTGCATTGACATTATTTGTATTATTAAGAAACGAAAACCATCTCATTCGAGAGTTTTGTATACATATCCCTGTCACTTAAGTTGTCTGAATTTTTGTGATAGAAATCCCTTTAGACTAGGTAGTATATTTTACCTTCCTGAATGTTAGGTAAGCTTTTGTAGAGTTAGCCTTGGTAGTGAAAGTAACTACAGGGTTTGATTTACTTTTGTTCTTTCCTTCTATGGTTAAAGTACCTTGCAAGCGTACATCTGAGCCAGGACCCAGGGCTCATGACCACTTCGTGTCATTGTTTATTTATTCCTTACAAGGGCCTGAGATGACATATATAAACAAAGCTAAAGGCACATGATTAACAATTTATAAAATCATCAGGTAAAGAGTAGTGTTTTTATTATTTACATCCGTGTGCACTATATTTTAATATTTTTCCAGCTTCCATCTTCATTTGTTTTATTTTATTTTAACATTCCTTGTGTAAATGGCTTCCATTTTTTATTAATATTGGAAAGGCCATTTTGCTCCCCAATTTGTAGAGTTTTTGACATAGAAATCCTTGAAACAGGGCCCAAGACCCAAGGCTCATGACATAATAGAAATCTGAATTGGATGTTGTCCATAATAGATGGGTTGTTCTCATTCTATTCCTCCCATATCAAGGATTACGCAGTTCCACAATGGTTTATCAAAATCAAGATTAACACAGATATGAACATTGTTACAGACTTCAACATTGAAAGTGAAATCTGAGGTAGCAATATATTCACCAATAGCATTACCTATATTTTGGAGAAGAGTTTCTTGCCAGTATTCACTAGGGAGCACAGGGAGCCAAACATAAACAAGGACTATAGTCAATAGATCTTTTATTGGATTGAAAGCTAGTGCCCAATGCTTCACGAAGACCCTGGATTTTCTCATAAACCAAGGTCCACCTTTGAATCTCTGATCCCTTTCCTGTCTACATGCGAAGATTGCCATACACTGTGAATGCTCCAATAAATCTATAGATTAAATCCCTTCCTTTAAGAGTCCACATCAGCTTCATTTCAACCACATTGAAAAATATCTTTGAGGGTGTTTCCAGTTTCAAATAGCATCCATTTATGCAGAAATAAGGTCCATATATGTTAAAAGAAAGATGGAGTAAGGCTGTTTGCAAATGAAAAGAGCATAGGTGCATTTTTTCAACAACTAAAATAGTTCTCCAAACCTTCTTGGAGTTATTATTTTGAAAAAAATTACCAATTTTATTAGTAAAACAACTTCAATTTGTAAATTCAAGCGGGACTTCCTTAATGGCAAAGACGGAGCAATGTTACTAAGAAGGCTAAGGTTTGAGCCCCGTTTAGTCTAGCTCTCCTGCATTAAATCAGGTCACCATTAATTAGGGTCAAAAAATGGTGGAAGCCCAGGGAATTTTGACATAGATTCCCTGTCATGCATGGCAATGCATGACAAATGGGCATCCCACTCGATTGACACCCTAGTGACTCTCTTCCAGTAAATAAGGAGCTCCGATGACTTGTCTGTAGTGACACTAAGGATTGTTTTTTACCAGGGGTTTATCTAGGGTCTATTTACCTCACTAAAAAAATCACTTAGCAAAAATTTAGGTCAGTCATTTTGGGGGTGAAGTTGTAAAAATATAAAACCCACGAGTTGTTTCCCTACTTTTAAATGCATGGTTAAAAATACTCATTTGTTTCCTCGACATAAATTGAGATGAAGCAAGATAGGAAGTTTTAGAGACTTTTATGTGAGTATTAGTGGACTGAATGAATTCGATTATATGCCAAGGATGAGAATTTTCAACAAAGCAAACTTAGTGTTGCAACAACGAGAAACACTTATAAGATTGCAAAACCGTTTGAAGCTCCTATGGTTGTAATGAAGCCTGCAAAGCTGCTGAGCAACTTAAAGTCTGGCATATTTTGGGATGGTTTTTATATTCCGCTAGTTTTATTGACTATTTTGGTTTCAGATGCTGATAAATTAATCTATCTTTAGCTCACACGAACATTAGGAGACACAATGGAAGTTGATTAATCGATTGTTTTACCATGGATTTTATACAGCGTGCCAAATAAAATCGATTGTATTTTACAGCAAGATGCCAAGAAAGTATGAATAGGGAAATACAGCTATCAAATTTCTGTAAAGTATTAAAAATGAAAGAGAGGACATTGGCACCAAAATCTTCCTGGTTCCTTATGATGAGCAGGCAGTCCTGAGACTTGGCCAATTTTCTAGAATCCTATATTGCAACTGAAACATTACAATGACCATTGACAATACACATTGTCACTGGTCACAAAAAACTTCCCTGGATTTCAACCTTTCCTGGAAGTGAGGGAATTCCCCGGGGAGCTAACAGGCATACAATTTTTCCTTTCAATCTCTAGAATCTTTTGGGTCATGAATACCTTGGAGCGTAGTCAATTAAATGGTTTTTAAACTTGGACGATCATGTCAAAATCATTTCGCATTTGCAGGCCAATGACAAGTAACACTGTGTTCTAGCCAACATATCGTTGCAATGAGCCTCTTCATTAGCCCACAATGATGTGGGATATCTCTTTTTTGTTTTCGTTTTCTGGCAGCACCCCTTCTAAAGCATTTGTGTTCACAATTTAATGAATATGATGAATGCTCTGCCAAGTGTTGTATCAAAGATAGATAGCATGCCAATTTATATACACTTTCTTCTAGCTTCTGTAACTTTTACCTGATGTTTACATCGATTCGAGCGACCAAGCATCGTTATAATCCATATCAAGCCCTGAGCTAAAAAAATATGAATAGAAGTGGACAAGTCATCTTGTAATGTTAGAACATTCGAAAATCTGAAATCTGAATTGAAAATTTGAACATAAAGATCATGCAATATTCAAGAAGGTCTACAGTAAAATCACTAACCATGCTTGACCCACTGATAAAAGGCAATAAAAATTTGCAGGTTGCTTGCATTGGGACCATTTATATTGGAAACCATCTTGTACAGTCTGCAAAAGCGCATTGTATTGAGATCTCTTTCTACTTCTTTTCCTTTCTCATCTTCTTCATCCAATAACCTACGTAGATACGTCCCCCGGCCTTGGGAGAGCAGGGGAAACACTCCCTGATAAGGGAGCGCGGTGATACGTCCAGGGACGCTCCTTGGGTGTTTCCTGCAAAAAAAAATTCCCAATTTTGCTTAATAAAAAGTCAAACATGGACTTCAAAAAACAAAACAAAGTATGAAAACCTCTCTGCAGTTTCAATGGCTGGCTGTGTTTGACTGTTTTCAAAACGTGAGCCTCAGTCGATTCATCTGTATCTTCTTTGTTAGGGCTGTATACAACAGCTGTGAAGGTTGCCAGAGCAAGTCTGCAAGTCTTCCAGTTATTGGATCGCATTTCAGCCTTGGCAAAATAAAGGAAATAAATGTCTGTAACATGATCAAGATGAGGGAGAGGTTGAAATCAATTATGTCTTTTTTTCTTTCCCCAATTAAGCCTTGATATTAGGAATTGTGAAGAACAAAAATGACAGTTGAAGTCCAAATGCTAGTTTATGGATTTGTAAAAAATTATAGCAGCCACAAGTATATATAGCAAAGGTACAGCAGTCAAAAGTACAACATTTACAACCAAAACTTCTACAATGAATTTGAGAACTCTTTTTCTTTCCTTTTGCAGGGACTTGGCACTTTGCATCCTTGTTTTTTTAGAAATATATGTCAAACATAACTAATAACAAGTGGTGGCCAATGATTAGTTTATAAAACCATGTCAAAATAAATGAAGATAGCATATTGAAATCTATATACTCACTTTCAATGCATCAAAGTTGCCTTGAGTTGCCCTGTGCCCCTGAGTTGGCCTAAAGTGCATCTGAAATGGCCTAATGGTAAAGAACATGTGCTCCTGGAAGGAGGTCACAGGTTCAAACCCTGCAGGGGGTAGGGATTGCACACCTCATATTCGTAGTACAATAAGGTGCCTCCCCACGATAGGAATACGAGGTGGTCCCATACGCTGAACATGCCTTGTAAACCATAACCAAAACATTAATTGACATCATAAACCTTAAAAACTATATTATTATTATAATGAAATAATATATATATTTTTTATTAATTTAAAAATTATTATATAATTAAAAATTATTTTAATTAATTTAGAAAAAAACTTTTGTAAAAAATCAAATATTTATTTTTCTAAAACCATATGACAAATATATCAAATAATAAGTGACAAGTTCATTGAATACGAAGCAAGCACAAGCATTGAATATAAATGCACACCAATTCTAGCATTTATGGTTTGTAGTATTTTTTTAAATAAAATATTAAAATGTCAGCTCAAATTATAGTCAAACAAAAAAATCTCGTGTTATATTACACTTTGTTGATTAAAAAAAATATTTATATTCATTGAAAAAATTATATATATGTAGAAATTATTTTAGTTAATTGAAAAACAAGAATTATTTTTTGTAAAAAATAAAATAAATATTTAAATTACAATTTTTTATGGAAACTTTCAATTTAACGATAAAATATATGATTTGATCGTAATTGAGTTAATTCCATATTGATAATAAATCTTAGATAAAGATTATTCATTAAATACTATATTCACCAAAAACTTTTCAATTAAAAAAAAAGATTAAAAAATTAAAAACCCAAAATAATAAATTACATTCAACAATCTTCTCTCTAAGAATAAATACTTTTCCTTAAAATTTAAAGATATAATTTTTTTCCAATCAAAATTATAACAAAATAAATAACAATTCCTCACAAATTTAAACTTATAACTTTCTTTTTTCAATTCAAACACCTCAACCGATGCTTTTCACAACTTTTTTTAAAATAAAACTTCAAAACTATTTTGTTAAAAAAATAAAATTTCACATTTAAAAAAAAAAAAAATGAAACTCCGAATCTGTTTTATAAGAAAAACATTTTTTTTGAACTATATCAATGCATAATAAAAGATTATAATTATATATATATATATATATATATATATATATATATATATATATATGAATATGAATACATATGATTAAAGTTTTTATTTTTTTACTATTGAAATATTTCACATTATATTAATAAAAAATATATAATTAGAAAAAGTTGCAAAGTAAAGTAGTCAGACATATCATGATTCAAACTTTTTATCAGAAGAACAACTTAATTTTGAAAAAAATTAATCGATCAAAATATAGTCTAAAAAATTACAAATAACCAGAGAGAAAAATTTTATGCACGTACCTCGTTTTAATATGAGGACCTTTCCATGATTATCATATTAATAGAGATGAAAAGGGAAAGACATTATCTTTCCATACCACGTGAAGCCAAACACTAACTTTCCTCCCTCAATATGCTACGTTTGTTAAAGGATATATTGTGAGAATTTGAAATATAATATTTTTTTTTTATAAATACATTTTTATATTGATTTTATTTTTATTTTGTTGAAAATTTCATATAAACAAGGTAGAGAGAATACTAAATTTGTTTTAAAAATAAAATAAATTGTAATATGTATATATATCAGTGAGGTGATGTTATAATAGAAGTGACTATCTTATTAATTAATAATAGTTATTTGAATATGGGATGGGTATATTTGTTTACTTAATATTTCCCTCTCTTTTTCTATGATTTCATAACCCCAATTTTTTTGGTTCAAATACTTATAAATGTATGCCTTGCTTCCCTCAAATTGAATCTGCCTCTATGATCACTATTATATTTACTATAATTTAGAGCTCAAATTGGGTTGAAATTTCTAAAAATTGAAAGTTTTTGTTATTTTATATTAAAATTTTAAGGCAATCGTGTCAATTTTTACAGTGCAAAATTGATGTAACTAGGCATTTTTATGCACCTATTTGTGTAGTATTTGTGCTTTACTTGTACCATAATGTGGGTTGTGCTAGTACCAAAGTTTGACTTAAAACTCATTTGACCTTTTTGAACAATTCACCCAATTCTACAAATGAACTGACATAACTTCAAAATAAATATACTATATTTTTAAATTATTTATGAATATATAATATATATAATTATTCTTATTTATTTATTATTAATATTGATTGTGTGTGTATATTATTTTATAAATATATAAATTTAATTTTCTTAATATATAAAAATTCTCAAATAAGATGTTACAATTTAACTAAAAAATTATTTGAGAAAATGATATATAATGGACTCTCATACCAAGGTAAATTTTAGTGGCGAATATTCGTTAATTCATGAATATTTTGGTTTGGAGAATTTGAATTTGATGATTTTTTTGAGTCTCACATAAAGCCCATTTGCTTAAAATTTTGAGATATATATATATATATATATATATATATATATATATATATATATATATATATATATATATATATATATATATATATATATATATATATATTTCCAGAGGTCACCAAATTACCACCAAACTATGTTTCTTTACCGCATTACGAAGATCTTGAGACTTTAGGTCATATTGTGCCCCCTGATTGCTTTCAATAGAAACTAAACCACCTGACAACAATACACCATCCAACAACAACTTGATGCTTGGTAGCACTATGTCACACGACAAAAATATGATGCCTGACAACATTGTTCCATATGATGGCAATATGATGCCTAGTAGTACTATTCCATGTAATAGCAACCTAATGCCTAAAAACACTGTGTTACATGATGGTAACCTGACGCCTGGTAGCATTGTTTTTCACGATGATAATATGACACCCATCAACACTATTTTGCATGACTGAAACTTGGCACCTAACAACACTATGTCGCATGAAAGTAACCTACCATATGACAACAACCTACCACATGTAACATTATACTATACAATAGTAGCCTAGCCTCTGATAACTCTGTGTCATGCAATAATAGCATGACACCTAGTAGCAGATTGAAACCTGGTAGTGCTAAACTGTCTAGCAATAAAACAACTGAAAAAACCATTATAACCGCTCAACAACATTGCATCACTTGTCAACATCCTACCTTAGATCCTATAGCATCAAGAGGTAACAACAAGGGTAAAACATCACAATAAATACTAAGAAAATCAAACATATTATCTTATTTCAGAAATCTAGGAAAGAAGACTGCACAAACAACATGCACGACAAATATAGGTAATTCTAAAACTTTTTTAAAAATATTAATTATTTTTTTTTAATTTAGAATAATTGCAAAACTATTTTAATGCAAAAATTGACATGGATAATGATACTATTTCATTAGAAATAATTAATCCTGATAACTTCTCACCACCTAAAGATTTTACTAATGACATGCCACTCTTAGAAGACACTCCTCTGGGCACTTCACTAGAAGACACTCCTATAGGCACTCCACAAGAGAATTGTAGTTCTCTTCAGACACTAAATTTTGTTGAAAATTCCACTCAAAAAAGTTGATGGAGGAAGAGAAGTACATAGACAATAGGAAGGTCTTTTCAAGTTGACTGGGCTGCAAAATATCCATTTATAGAACCTGTAGACCTAGAAAATGGTAATGAGCCTCCAACATAATGCAGATGTATAATTTGTAGTTGAAAACTTGGAAAAAACACATAATACAACTTAAATTAGACACAATTGAGAAACATTGTAAGAAAATATATATATCCGTGAAGCGCCGAGATGGGAAGATAATAAGAACACATAGATGAAAAAATGGAGAAGAATGCATGCATGTAAGATATGCACATGAATATGAAAATGATCAAAAATGATAAAATATCTTGTTGAGAAATAAAGAACCATTAAGGCACAATTTAGAAAAGTTATGCAATCCAATCTTAAGACAAAATATGTACGGTTCTCTACTATTTTCCACATTTTAAAAAAGGGCAAACCCATTTCTGATTTTCTAGATTACAAATTTTTGTTTCAACATAATGGGTTTCTGGGTATTCCACAGTCACATTGGTTGGATAACAATGCTTGAAAAATAGTAAAATGTCTAACCATTGTTGAGAACACAACATGAGTTTGCATACATGTGTATACTTTTGAAAATGATCAAAAATGATAAAAACATCTTGTTAAGAAATAAAGAACCATTAAGGCACAATTTAGAAAAGTTATGCAATCCAATCTTAAGACAAAATATGTACGGTTCTCTAGTATTTTCCACATTTTAAAAAAGGGCAAACCCATTTTTGATTTTCTAGATTACAAAATTTTGTTTCAACATAATGGGTTTCTGGTTATTCCACAGTCACATTGGTTGGATAACAATGCTTGAAAAATGGTAAAATGTCTAAGAATTGTTGAGAACACAACATGAGTTTGCATACATGTGTATAATTTTGAAAACTATTCAAGGCAATCTCATTTTGTAGCTATCCATAAAATGGTAGAAAATTGCAATACAAAAAACCTTCATAAATTGGTTGCATCCAATTTAAGAGAGAGAAATGGGATGGATGATTATGCCATAGCTATGAAACTAGTGCATGTTAGCACTAATGGTGCATCATTGACACAGGGGCATAGAAGTGATCTTTGTGTTCACCTTCAAACAATAGTTTCTCCATTTATGATTCCAATTCATTGCATGGCTCATAGGATGAATCCTATGTATAAAAATTTTAGCACATTCAGTAGTATTGTAAAAGTGGAAGAACTTATCATGACTTGCATGCTTACATGTCAAGCAACCCAAAAAAATTTATGGAGTTCTATAAATTTGTAATTGGGGTGACAAAAGGCAAAAAACTACTGAAAGATGTTGAAACTAGATGGATTTCCATGTATGAACTTGCATGCATAATTTTTGAGAAATATCCATCTTTGACAAGTTTTATGTATAAATATCATAGAAAATTTGACAAAGTAAAATATTTGTTGTGTTGTTTAACATATCTTGAAACTTTACTCACATTATGTGGTATTTTGCCAATGCTAAAGGAAATCAGCTATTTAATGAAACATGTCCAAGAGATATCTATCTATATCATTGACTTCATACATTTGAGAAAACATGTATGTCAATGTTTAGATATATTATATACATCGAATGAAAGCTTTCACGGACCTATTTTTAGAACCTGGCAAATTTTGACATATTTTTAAGTTATGGGAGTTGAACCTGAAGATGTACCTATGACACATGTACTATATGATACTATTTTATCTAAAACATGAATTAAATTAAGAAAAATCTCACAAAGTTTATCTACTGAGATCAAAGAATGTTTTCAAAGGGATGATTTGTTGGAGGGCATGGGAGTTGTGAATCCCATTTTTTGAAACAGTGTTAATAGTCAAAAACATATCAAAAAATTATTTCACAAATACATGGGTACAATTGTTATGCATTTCTATAAATCTATAGATGTGAATGGAGCTAAGATTAATGGTATTTTAAATAAACAATCACTGGTTTCTCAATCAACATAGTTTGGGATTATAATGATGGATCAATTTTAGTGTTTAAGTGACCCAACAGAAAATGGTGTCATTACACGTCTATGGAAAAAAATTCATCCAAGTAACGTCTTACAAGAAAGTATTAGTGGATATTTTAGATTATATGAACTTGTTCAAACAATTATTTTGGGTTATGTAGAAGATGGGGGGGTGTTTAGTGTATTATCCTTCATGAAGTCAAAACTTAGAAACATATTGGATAGAAATATAGAGACTTGCTTGAGAATATATGTTTCACATTATTTTGTGGACAAGTTTCCTTATAACAGAGTAGTGGCAACATGGAGTTCTCTAGTTGATAGAAGAGGTATGACTAATACAGCTACCAATACAGAGGATGCGAATACCGAGACTAAATATAGCACTGACATGGTAGATGCAAATCACACCTACAATGAGCAAGTTTCTCAAGGATTGTTTTAGTTTCTCAACTTTTAGTTTGATAAGTATAACAATTACTTTTTTTTTAATTATTTCAAATTTTTTCATCTTCAAATAGATTAAATTTTGTAATCTATTTCATGCATGTAATCTTGTAAATGTGTCATAATTCTATAATCTATTTCTAAAATATTTCATATTCTTTCATCTTCCCAGTTTAATTCTGCCCAACTTTTAGTTTGATAATTATGGTAATTATTGTTTTCTGAAATATATCATATTCTTTCATCTTTAAATAGATTAAATTATGTAATCTATTTCCTGCATGTCATAATTATGAATCTTATTCAACACACTAGAATTAAGCACTTTATTTGTCATATTATGATTATTTGTATTTGAAATAGTACTTCTATAAATTTGGAATGTAAGTCATTCATTAATAAATAGTCATAATTCTAATTAACATTATACAAAGCATTTCATTATAGCATTCATTGTAGTATACAAGTATTATGTGTAGACATGAATGGTTCACTATAGGGCACCAATTCTCATGCCATTAAAACTTCAATTATTGGGATTTGTTGATTTCATTAGCTTAATTTCCTATAATAGTAATTTGGATATCCTATACACAAATTTAATACTTGCATAAGTGTTTAACCAAAAGATAGACAAATATTTTAATCACACCAATATTATTCTATTGCACATTTACATTAGAACCATTACAATCTCCACATATCTTATATACGTTATATTTTTATTACATAACATTATAACTATAAATAATATCAATAGTTAAATTTCCTAACATTGCCTCCAATATAGTTTAGATTGATATTTACTACTAGAATAATATAACTCCTTAGAATATTTACTCTATTTTATCTCCATAGAATATATAAAATTGACCACAATACATTTTAAATATTTAAAATATTAAAATTATATACCTAGAGTATTTGGAACAACTGTAAAATATAGTAATTTGGAGAGCCTATACACAGGTTTAATACATGCATCAGTGTTGCACCAAAAGATTGGTAATTTTTTTAATCGTACAAATATTATTCTATTTCACATTTACATTAGAACCATTACATAAATATATAGGAAATATTTTTCTTATAGTTGAGGATCACATATTTCTAAATTCCATCACAATCTCTGCGTATCATATATACATTATATCATTATTACATAACATTATAACTATAAATAATATCTATAGTTAAATTTCCTAACATTGCCTCCACTATAGTTTAGATTGATGAATATTTAAACAATGCATTCAACCAACACTTTTTCAAATACATCTACCATAACAATATCCATATAATATTTACTTTGCTTTATCTCCATAGAATATATAAACTTGACCACAAACATTTTAAATATTAAAATTATATACCTAGAGTATTTGGAACAACTATAAAATATCATTCACATTATAACCTCTATTGAATAAAATAAGTGTTTTTGAACCAAACATGATATAAAAAATTTGAAATATTATAAATTGTCATTCTGAACATTATAAAGTGTTTGAAACAAATTAATATTTTTCTGGAACATATTCTCCACCTACTTGTTGCTTGCCATCACCCTCCATGGAAACCCCGCTATTTTGACTTGCCCGTATATCCTCCATTATCACTCTTTCCTTCTTAAGATCATCTACAACAGAATTGATATTTGTAACATTTTCCTTCTCCTCATTCACTACATCGCCAGCTGAAATAATAGTTGGATCCACATCTATTTTTTGCTTCAATAAAATTCTTGTATATATCCCATGCTCTTTAATTATTTTATTCAAAGTGTTGTTTTGTTTATTTAATAAAATAAGCTTTTTCTTCAATTGAATCGTTGAGCTAATACTTTTGTGAGTATTTTTCAAATGCACATTAAGAAGTTGTGTTTTTTTCTTCAAATTTTCATATTTTACCTGCAATTAACAAATAATATATAAGACTCAAGCACATGCAAACTTTAATAGCTAAAATACATGTTATAGATAATAAAAATTTACTTCATGTTTTTCCTTCTCTGCATGTGCAATGGTAACAAGGTTCATATCTCTATCCCATTTATTAAAATAGTTATGGGCTTCTTTATTTAAAATTTTTAACCTATTTATCATAATCCCTAAAACTCTATCATTATAAATATTATTAACAAAAATTAATCTAGATTGAGCTTGTTGGAATAAAGCATCAATCTTTGAGGGTTCATTTTGAACAAGTGAAAACAAATTAACTCTTTAGTAGTGGTTGTGATAACGGGCATTGATTTATTTGATAAGTGTTTTTGCCCTTATCTCCCATTATTTTAAATTATTAAATTCATCAATAACACCCTCCCTAAGATTAGCAAACATATTTTTTATAACTAGATTTTCTAATAAAAAATTAGTGATTGAATCATCAGAGACGTTTAAATTATCACTGTGGGGTGGGGTAGCTAGGGAAGAGGTAGATGTACAAGGCAATTCTATAGGCACATTAGCAACTTGAATAAAATTATGTGGATTAAATACTCCATCAACTAGGGCTCTACTTTCGATCCCAAGAAACTCTTCATCTAGATCAATTTACTAGAAATATGTAAGACCTTGTGTACTAGAAATGCCACCAATAGAGAAATTTGAGAAATCATAAATTTGCAAGGTTCTTCTGCTCTTTGTAGGGAGGGAGATGTTATTTACACTTCTCTAATTCTAGATGGGTGGTGGGGGTGGTGGCATACTTCTTGGTCTCCTCATAGATGTTGGGTGGACTACAAAACAAAAAATTATTCAAAATCGATAAATTCAAAAACATAAAATTAATGCAAATTTAAATCGAATGTATTATTACCTATTGGGGTGATTGCCTCTTCCATTATGATTGTCCTTGATGGAGTTGCCTCTTCTCCTCTTATTGTCCTTATGGGAGTTGGCTCTTTCCATTTTATTGTCCTTGTGGGAGTGATATTGGTGGTTTCACCTGCAAAATGAATAAATTATCCAGTTAATAAACTACCCAATTCTAAAAAACTTCAATTCAAAAATAAAATTGTAAGGTGGAAAATATTGATCATGTTGTTGGGAAGAATCCTTAATGGTAAAAATTCAAGATTCAACTACAAAATAAAATAATTAAAAAACTAATATGAAAAATATTTTTTTCTATTAAAGAAAACAAGAAATAAACATGAAAATAAATTTGGGGGAACCTGGAAGTGAAGATGAAACATAATCACTTCTTGAGCATTTGGAAATTCAAAATGAATTGAGTGAAGACTATGTGGACTGGGTATCAATAGAGCCCTCTGGAAAATGCCAACCTTCGAATGCCACCTATTTTTTTGTGGTATATGCATGCACTCTTACCTGTAACAACTCAGGCTAAAAAATGTTAAAATTTGAAATATGTATAAAGCAAGAGAGGAAAGTGTTAGGAAAACTAAACTTACCTCTTCTTCCTCGATAGATAAATCATTAGCTTTCATTTTTTAATGGAGGGTAGTGGGAATTGTAGTATTTTGTATATCATATAAGGCCTCAAAATATAAGGCTAGAATATAGTTGGAAGATGAAATGGTGTAAGTATCCTTTGAAAATACAAAATTCAACTCAACCCTAATCCTGTTAGATATAACCGTGCACCAGTCACATACAACACCTGATAGAGAATAAAGAATGTAGTAAACAACCCAGAAGGGAATGTCTGATGGTCTTTTCTATAAAATAATTCTAGCTTGGAATAAATGCATAATAAATTTGAGAAAATTTTTAGCGATGTTTTCAACTAGGATTCCCTTTTAGTTCTAGCTGTCAGTAATGAAAAAAACATTCTTTTATAATTAGAACATCAAACTAATTATAATAAATGTTTGAGGAATAATTAAAAAATGTTAATATCCTTAATAAATCTAACACTTACCAGCTAGGTCTATTGCCACTTTATAGACCAACTCTAAGTAATTTTTGTCAACATCAGATAAGATAACCTTGGTGCTAACAGGGTTTACATTGCAATGTACAAGGGTTGTTAAATTATGGATATCCAATAGAGAGGTGCCAAAGGATATTGATTTATTGTTAAAATAGACACAAAAATAGGTCTCAATATAGTTATAATAAGAAACTAAAGAGCATAATAAGTTATTATTGATTGTTATGTCATATTAAGGTATCTACACAAGGCCTCTAAGTTTGCATTAATCTATCCCAATCCACATAGGATTTTGGTTGCTCCACCATTCTCAAGAAGTCTGGACACAATAGATTCTTGAAAATCAAGTTTTGGATCACCCTTATTTTAGATTTTGTGGATCCAGAAGCTATTGAAACTTTGTTGTAGACTTTGAAGATGTAGAAGGTGAAGGCTGAAAAGAGAAGGGAGGATGATAAAAACCTTAGAACAAAGTGTGAAAATGGGGGAACTACAGGGGTATTTATAATCCATGAGGGGTACTGGAGCAATTGATTGGTGTGATCGGTGAGAGATAGGGGTATATTGTTACTCGACAGAAGTAGGTTGCATGGTGGCATAGTGTCATCTTATAATAAGATGTTATACAGCACCATGTTGTTACCCGATAACATACTATCATAAGGGAGGGCACTGTCACTCGATACTACACTACCACTCGATACCATGCTACCACTCGACACCATGCTACCATTGCTTGAAACTATATTATTGTGTAGTGGCATCAAGTCTCATAAACAAACTATTGTTGCATGATACATGTACCACCTGACACCATATTATTATGTAATGGCGTTATGTCTCACAAACAGACTAGTGCCACATGACAACATGATACCACCCAACACCATATTGTCAAGTGATGGCATCAAATCATGCGATAACTACTGTCACATAACAACATAGTACCAATCAATAACACAATGTTGTGTGGTAGTATAAATGTGCACAGTAATGAGTACATTATCATCTCAGTTGAATGTTGTCGCCTATCAGGTGGTACAGAAAACAAACATGGAAATTTTTCCAATCATCTTCAAACTCAAATTCACCAAGGCTACAAATCTAATTCACCTAAACAAACCTAGGGGGTTTTCGTCATGGCCTCTTAAAGTGAACCTTGTCTCATACATAAAAATATAATGTCATATATGAAATAAGAAAATATGTTTTCATATATCACAATAATATTGAAGGGAGTTCAAATCATGTATCATAAATCATGTAAAAAGTTAAAATTGTCACCTATACCTTTAGCAACCATCATGATTATCATCTACCATCAAAGTGTAATGATCACCATTTACCAATTCATCATTTATATCACATTCTTACAATCACTGATTGTCATAGTTGAGATCATCTTGTTCAAAGAGATGATCATCATCCATCTTAAATTGGTCATTGACCTACAAAGACATAATCAAAATAATTATTAAAATACTTGAAGTTAAAAATTTGTAAAATAACTAGTTAAAATATTTATAAAATAAGTAATTGGACACCACTTTTATCAATAGTTAATAGTGACTAATTTATTAGTGATACAAATCCCCTAGATCAAACCCACCCATTGAACATATTGGTGTTCCATCCAAGGGATTTTAGGTTCTCTCAAACTTCTTCAGTGGCCCTTTAGTCATAAAATTTCCCTTGCAATAAAATGTAAATGTTATATTGGGGTCTCAATAAAAATTACAAAGTAAATCATTTATTAAAATAAATTTACAGATTTACACGCAACCTGATCTACACGTATTTGGCCCAAATGATGAATCACAATTTTCCTTGACTTAATTTATATATGTGGGCCTTGTATTGAATACTTTTAATCGCTATATTAATTTTTAAATTTATATTAAACAAAATTAATAAACAATATAAGAAAACAATAAATATCGACATGCCATGCATGATTTGGTCTTTAAGATTTACCTGCACCCCTTTTATTATCAATTTTAGCCAATTATCACATAAGTTTTCCAAAACAACTGTGTTTACTACTTGAATTCAGAGGATTCACCTCTCCTCATCCATAATTTTCATGTATATTTCATGCAAATTATAATTTTAAAAAATAATTAGTTGTAGTCTTACGTACTTACACATACCCCCTCATCCTCTTAAGTGCAGTGGTAGCAAATTTTTTAACTATATTTATATTATAGTAGGATCTACCAAACTCTTTGAATTTTATTGATCGACCAGGTTTTATGCTTAACCATCATCTTATTAAATTCCTAGTGGTAATTTTATTGAAATAATACCTTCACTCTGCAAACCATTCTTGGGTTGCTGTAGGAATATGGGAGACAAAAAATGCATCATTTCTAAAAACTAATGTCATCTATTGCAAAGGGTGAGCACCTTTTTAAAAATGGCCTCATGATTTTAAAAATGCATACAGAACCTGATTTCAAATAAGTTCAACAACCAAAGCCAAAGGGTGCATACCTTATACACTACAAAGGATACACACCCTGTTTAAAGGGTGCATGACATTTTTATTACCTTTTAAAGGTGTTTTATATGTTTTTATATGCTTTGTATTTAGTAACATAGACATCTTGTATATTGAAAATTCTCTGACACTTCAAAATTGTGGGTTACATGTGTTTAAATAGACTTGGGTAAGGGGTCACCTCATCCTCCAAGTACATGCAAGATAGATTACATGTCATAGTTATAACTTTAGTTCTAACTATGGTCAAAACCTTATAGAGTTATCTTATAGTTGTTAATAACTTAAGTTATCCTTTATAAAAATCATGCAACGTTTACAAAAAATGAATAGGCAAATTTATAATATGTTTCAAACTATAAAAAAACTATAAATATAGAAATATACACCACTATAGAAATGTACATGCAAAAACATGGCCATTCATGTCTATGTTGATGTCTAGATGGATGCATGGACTTTAGTTAGCATTGTAACCATGACTATTGATTTAGAATTGGAAGTGATAGCTTGAGTATGCTTCTTCTTCACATCGATCTCGAGTCAGCATTTATGTGATACATCATCATGTTGTTGTCAAATTATGTCCAAATTAAAAATAGGGGGTATATGTACCCTAATGACCTATCCTAGTAGAATTTAGTGGTCTACTTTAGTCATTTGGAAGTTGATCTTGAAGATCTCAACTTCAGTCACCTTCTTCCTAGTAAAGCTCAACTTAGCTTCTATGTCCTCCAATGGTAGTCCTTACAGACGTTTCCTAAAATTATTTAAAGCCTCATGAATAAGATGATCAAATTTAATCTTATTGATCAACTTCCCTATATCATCCTTTACCTTGGACAATTTCAAATCATTCAAAATTCAGAGAATGAGGGTCTTTTGATCTTCATATTTGGGTACCAAAGCCCCAGCTGATGTCACCCATTCCCTTGCCTCTTCTATCCTGATGACCACCAGGTTGAGTGCATTGGATGCCTCTATTGGTGTCATGAGATTTAGGTGGCTATAATCCTTATTAGTTGTGTAAACAATTAACATCTTTAATTTATTCTTGTCAAATTTTAAAGAATTAAATAATTTATGAGTATTGGCAATGTAGGGGGATAATTTAGCCTGCATAAACTCTAATAACTCCAAAGAATTATAGCACTTTAATGTTTCCTCTTGGACCTCAACTTCAATTCTAGTTGGGATATGCATTATTTTCTATTCTTTTATTTTCTCCAACATTACCTCTAGTTCTTATCTAGCCAGCTTTGTGCCTTCGTGAATTGCCACCATGGCATCCTTATGTGATTCAGCTAGAGATTTGAAGTCTTCATTATAGGGGGATTTCCCCAATTATCTATTTTGTCTTTTGGTCAAAGAAAATACCTCTTATCTCTCTTCAAAAATTAATTCCCTACCAGCATCATATTCTAGCTTCCTCTTCCTTACCCTCTAAATACTACCAAATGGCATGTCAAACAAATTTGTAATATATCAGAGATTTTTTATTTTTAAGCTAGGAATTTGAGAGGTATTGGCCCTTAAATCAGTGTCCCATAGAGAAATTATCAATTTGTTGAGTTGGTTTTGACCACAACTTCTTCTTCAACTTTCTCAACTAGTTGTTGCTTATTTGCTAACTTGATAATTATGTCAGGCAAGGAATACCAAATAATCTTATACCAATCCAAACCTCCATATTGGGGGAGTGGATGGACTGTGATAAATTTTGTCTTTGCCTTCTTGCCCATTCATGAGCTAATGATAATGGTTTCCTAGGATGGAGTGGTGGATGGCATGGGGAGAGTGATTTGGGTGGATGAGCCATGGAGATGGGGAGTGGCCATGGTTGTCTTGATGTTCCTATATGCCCTTTTCCTTTTAAATGATCTAATTATGGTAATGCCAGAAGGAATACTAGAAGTGGCCATGATGAAAGTGGATGGCATGGTGGTAGAAGATGGATCAAAGTTAGTGGAAGGAAGATCAAAAGTGGTAGCATCTTTCACAATTCTTGGGGTGAGTAGAGGAAAATGCAAGAAAGAGGAGGTTGTTAATGGATCATCAGGAGTGGAAGTAACAACTTCCACCTTAGGAGTTTTTAGCATAGATGAAATTGACACAAATGAAAAAATAGGAATAGAAGAAGAGAGCAAGGAGGTGGTCTCTACATATAAAGCCTTTTTACCTATTGTGTCTTCCATAGGTGGTGATTTCCCCTTGTCATCTTTGAGGCTCAAATCCTTAGCTTTCTCCAACTTTGCATCTTCATCATAATCTTCTTCTTCTTCTTGCACTATTATTTGGGGCAATACAGGAAAGCTTTGATATTGCTCTATTATAGGACCACCTATGGGGGGAGTCCTAAGCTTCCTTTTATAACAAATAGTAGTCTTAGGTCATGATGAGGAGCCATGTTAAACTGGGGTAGCTACTTCTTGTGTGGATACCCTTGAAGATGTAGACTCTTATTCCTGGGGGGTAGCCACATGCATTTCAATTTCACTAGCAGCTAGGGGATCTTGTCCTTTCTCTATCTCATCAGAGGAATATAGATTGATGGGATCTGATAGAGATCCCCTTAGATCAGAGGTCTCACCCCTAGTTCCTTCTTGATAACCTTCAACTTGAAAGTAATCTCCTGTGATGGATCTCTTTATTCATTAGAATGCTCTATGGGTTGGTCCTTCCAAAATTCTGAGGATGTCCATCCTATAAAGAGTGGAATTTTATTATGTAATTAATTCACAGTGATTGAAGGTTCCTGTTGAATCACCCTTAAGTCATTCTATGTGTTCATGAATAAAAAGTCATAATCATAATAGACATGTTGGTAGGGGATACTAAGGCTCTGAATGTGTTTTTGGATGTAACTGTGAGGATCCCAATCCCTATGTGGTATTATGGGCAGCTTATAACTATTTCTTTTGTCTCCCACATCTCCAAAATGCTTTCTCATTGTGTAGACCATCCTACCAATGACCATATAGTGCCTATAAACCATGCTCTTCTTATTTTTGTGTAAGTCCTCCTCAATGCTCCATCAGAGCTGGAAAGCAATTCCTTGCTTAGCCAATTTATTAGGTACATATTTTGTAAGGCTCAAAGGATTAACCTTTTGCCCAGTGATCATGATAATAATATAGTTAGGATACAAACAATAATCACCTCTTTCAAATAGTGTTTTCATGATGCTTTCTCCAATTCTGAGCATTGGAGACCCATGGATTACTTTCCAGACTTGAGGATAAATATCTTCAATAATCCTCACCATATTCTTGGTATATGCATAGATATGTAAAAATTCAAAATGATCGTAAATGCAATTTTTTGATACAATCTGTGGTCAATCTCTATAGATTGTTTAGGACTTTATACATTATTATAATTATAGCATCCAAAAGATATGACATCATATAGAAGTGGCCCATTAGAGTGGGCCATTTATCTTTATGAATGATCTATTATCTCAACTATTAGCTTATTGTAGACACTATAAAACTACACACAATAGTTCTAGATGTCAAACTAACCCCTAGACCCCCCTAGGGACTATCTTGTAACCTGTCAATCCCAAACTTAACTCACCTTGACTAGCTTTGACTAACTTAAACCTTTGACCTTTGACCATTGATGGTCACCCTAACCATCGATAGTTAGGCTTGACTAATGATGGTCAGGTTTCCACCACCTAAATATTTAACTCCAATCAACTCTAGCTTGTTTTTTAATATTTATCTTATCTAATTCATGTGCCAGCCAATGCATGTGAAAGATAAATTTAAACTACTTATTGAACATCTTGATAACTTATTGTTTCACCTCTCCTTCCTTCCTATAAAAAGAGAGGAGGAGGAAGAGGTGAAAGGGATCCAAGATCAATAAATCAATCCATCATCATCCTCATCCAAAATCAAAGCAAACTAGTGAACCAACAAGTGCAACAAAATTCTAAAGTTCCACCATGCATCGATCAATAGCCAAGTATCGTTACTCTATCAAAATTACTCTAAGCTCCACCGACAGATCCCTCTACCCTTCTTTATATCAGTAACTAGTAAGCTAAGTATCTATTTTCACTAAATAGTTACTTTTTTTATTTTGCAACCAACTCAACCCAAATCCACTTTTCAAACTCTCATTTTGTAACCTTGCCAATCAATTTTCTTGAACCAGACTAGAACCACAATAACCACTGATGATCATCCTAACCATCAATAGTCTATCCATAACCACTGATGATTGCCCTAACCATCAATAGCCACCCTAACCATCGATAGTCACTTCATGATAAACAAATAACAAGTTGTTTTCACTCACCAAACCTCAACCAAATCCCAATCTCATAGCCTCTGCTTGATCATAGATCCTCACCCTATTTTCTAGACCACACTTGATTTATTTAAAATTAATATCAATTTGTTTATTGATATAAATAGTCAAATTCACCTATTCATTTATCAAGCAATTCTTTTATTTCATTTTAGTATCTTCTATTTATGCAAGTAATTTATCTTTTACTTTAAGAACTTGATTGTCTAAAAGTATGGATTGACAGCCTCCAAGGAACCTCAAGATTCTTGGATCTATCTTGCTAAGAAATCCACCCTACTATCCAAATAATCAACCATTTGCTTTAGTGTTTTCTTATCTACAGTTCATTCCTCCCAAATTAAAGAGGAGTATCTACAACTTTCTGGATCAATGTGTGCATAACATATCAAGTGTTTCTACCATACCCTTCTCAAGTTTATTTTCTCTTTCTTCTAAAGAATATAAGAAAAAATTCTCTAAAATATTCTAGCATGCATAGTGGGACCCTTGATTTTTTTTTTTTAGGTTCATAGTTGCATCTAGGTGCTTCTTCTTATTTTTATTTTCATACAATGAAATCAAAATTTCATTTCAAGCTTAAAATTGACTACATTCATTGTTTACTTACTTATTTTAGATCAAATAGCTTAATTAATCAAGTGAATCAATCTTAGTTTCACTATTATCACACACATAAGACCAAACCACTTGCATCTAATCAAGCATCAAACATTTACATAAGGCCCAACTGGGATTTCATCACCTAGCGGTCACCTTTCTTGGCTATACTACTTAGATTTTATCACCACAAGGAGAACTAACTCAGCTCTCTAGTTGAGTATAATCTCTGGCAATCAATATATCTTGGGTAAACACCTAACACCCTTATCAATGTAGTGTGTGAAGTGAGGGAGTAGGCCCCAATATCAAGCCATGTACTGATCTCCAATACAAATCCCTCTAAGAGCCTAAACATAACCTAAACCCAACCATAGACTTCTTTTTTAGTACTCACTCTACAAGCCAAAGTTAAATCACATAATTCTTAAAGCTCAAGGCATAAGCCACAAGAGAGACTAAAAATAACCTTAATATTTAATGTATTTTAGTGTGTGTTTCATTTCTATGACTTTTTTTTGTCTTCTCTTTTTTTGAGTTGTGAGATTGCTTGTATCTTATTTGTTTCTTTAATTACATGGTTTTAACTAGGCAACAACTAAGAAACCAAGTAAACCAAGACCCACCTCCTAATCATTTGTCTTCCTCTTATCCCTCATCTATGGAGTACATCTCAGATGCAGAGATTTATCCACATCCTTTTGGGATTTCTACCATCCCTCTAACGGTTGCCCAAGGTGATGCAAATTTTACCACCTTTCTAGATAACAACCCCATAGCCCTCCAGCATTATATTAACACCATATCCCATCATACCCCTACTTTAGTTCCACCTATTGACCAACCTGATGGCATGCCATCCCACCTTATGGGTGACACTCATGTTTCCACCATCTCCACCCAACCTTTAGTCACCCAGGCATCATCCTCTATTAATAAGCCTACCAATACCACCATCCAAAACCAACCCACTCAGCCAAGTAACACCCAAGCACCTTTTTTTCTAATTAACAACTCTTCTAATATAGGGGAAACCCAACCTTTGGGATATAACACTTCCCTTACCATAGGATTACCCTCTACTAGTGTCACCACCATTCCTCTTCTTTTTAACCTACCTACCTCCACTCCCTTTTAGATCTTGGTATTTCCCATACCTTCTACCCTTCTACCCATCAGTACCATAGTTACCACCTACCCTCTATCTACTAACCTAGCCATACCTTCTACCCAACCTGTGTTAATATTTCAATAGGTCCCTATTGTGCCAAACTTGAGCTACATCCCTAACCCATAAGGGTATATACCTCTACCTTCCACCCAACCACCTATCTCCATGTATTCATATTTGGCATCATCCTAAACACCCATACCAACATAAAAACATGTGCTAACCTTTCAACCCCCACCATCTATCCATATGTTACACCTACCCAAACCCAACACAACCTACCTTATAACTACGGAGGCACACAACCCCAAATTGACCTTGTCAAGATGTTAATGGAAAAAATGACCACTTTGGAGTCATACATTTCTGGAGCTCATAATATTTTATCATATGACCAAATCTATAATGAATCAATTCACCCATCCATCCCCATTTTACCATATCCTCCTCAATGGGAACTTCCAAAGTTTATAAAGTTTAAGAGTAAGGAGGACCCTCAATAGCACCTAAGATCGTTTAGGCATTCATGTTATATGATTGCCTATGATGATGCTCTCCTTCTTTTTACCTTCTTATGTCTCTATCAGGTCCATCCCTAAATTGGTATAGTGTTATTACAAAGCACTATGTCTTTTCTTTTGCACAACTAGCTTATATTTTCTTAGATCACTTTTCCATAAATAACTCTAAGAAAGTCTTCATCACTGATCTTTACTCCATTTGGTAATATGATGATGAATCCATCATTGACTTTGTATCCCATTAGAGAAGTCTAATAAACCAAGTCTCCTTCTCTCTATCCCAACCTGAGATGATTGAACTATTTTCTCAAGCTTGTGCCAAACACATCTCCTCTACTATACAGGTCTAGAGATTCAAGACCTTTAGTGGGGCTTTTACCATGGCACAAAAACTAGAAAATAGATCTATCGATGAGGCAAAGTTGAAATTGAGAAACAAGAATTCTACTTTCAAATCAAATAAGAACCCCTCCTCCAAACTGAGTAATCAGACCAATACTAACTCCAAAAACAAGGGAACCATGAATATGGTTGTCCTTAAGACTTCCCCTCTGCCCATTGTCAACCAATCTAACTCTTCCAATTTCTTCAATCAAAACACCAAGAACCCAAACCATAACACCCAAAATAAATTTACTCTACTTGGAGAGTCATATGCTTTGGTCTTGGAAAATTTGTTAAAGGCTAATATTGTACAACTTCCCCTGATCAAACCTCTATGGTAATTTGATTCCTCTCATATTGTACCTGGTTGGTATAAAGAGAATGAATTATGCACCTTCCATCAAGTCATTAGACATGATGTTAGTAGGTGTAACACCTTCAAGAATGTTGTCCAAACTCTCATTAACAAGGGGAACTTATTCTAGATAACTCCAATTCACCCCCAAACCAATCACTTGACATTTTAAAACAACCATTTCCCAACCATGCTTCTTCTGCCAATAATGAAAACAAAGAAGAATCCTCTCCTAATCATGAGGCCCATACTATCAATATGGTTCTTGGTGTACTCACTACTTATAAAACCATCAACCAGATCACCTTTTCCCCTACTCCACTAATTGAGGTAGTGGATCCACCAACCTCCTCTTTAATATGCACATCAGAGGAGGAAACCATTCCCACTTTATCATTTTCCATAATCATACAGCAATCCACTCTCCCTTTAGTAATCACTCCTAAGGAATAAACCACTTCACCTACTCCTCCAATCGAGGAGTTACTCTCCCAGACCTTAGAACATGGTAATTAGGAAATGGATGAAGCAACCATTACTCTCCCTCAACCCCCAGGCCAATCCTTTAAATCCACTACCAGAGGGTTGAGACCCATCTATACACCTTTCTCCAAATTGGTTAAAAACTTAGAATTCATATCTGACCCTAACCTAGATCATACCAGCTTTTGGAAATAGCTTGGGCTCCCTTATAGAACTAAGTAGGAGCTTTCTTTATCATCACAACCTACCCTCTCCACTATAAAATCCACTATCATCACAACCCAACCATTGGACACTTCTACCCATCAAACTATAGCATCACCATCAGAACCAAACTCACCTAAAGTCATTAAATCACATTCTACCATTCTAACCAAACCTACCAAGAACCTTGGCATATTTCATACTCATAACATCACTCACCCATCAGTAAAATTGGATTTAAGCTCACTAAACCTATCAAATGAACCCAAAACTAAGCCAACAAAGAAGGTAAAACCACTTAGAAGCCCAAAAACCAAAACTCTGTCTCCCTTCTCCACTTTGCCCTTTATTTTGGAACCTCATCCCTCTACCTTAATTGGAAAACTAACCATCCCAATCAAAACCCAACCACCACTTTTGGTTATGCCATCACTCCTACTTTCATCCACACCTATTTTCACTAAACCCCCCATGAACATACCCCTATCTCCCAACCATCTATAAAAAAAAACTTATCTCTCAAACATCTACCCCAAAACCTTCTAACCCCAAACTATCAACCCCTATACCAAAGTTAAAACCATCTAAAAAAAACACTCATTTACCCAAACCCTCTACCTCCAAGCCCACTCCTAAAAAGGCTTTCACCTCACCTCTCAAAACTAAGACCCCTATACTTTTTCCACCATTTCTCGAGTCTTACTCAACCATCCTATAGAGGCTATTACAAGCATCTTGCTTAACCTTACCACCTATCAAACCATTTGACCCACACATTCATAAACCATCATAATACAATGATGAACTAGTATTATTATACCATAGGACACCTTGGTATGATATGAAGAACTTTAAGGCTCTCCAAGTCTTAGTCCATAGGTTATACCATGAGGATGACTTATTATCAAATGAGCCTCCCCTAATCTCACCATTAATCCAAGAACCAACATCCACATACTCCTCCACTATCACCTCAAAGTGAAGAGGAATATAAATATCCCTCTAGCTTGAATCTTCCCCAAGTCCATACCATCTATGTGGTCACATGATCATAGGATCAACCAACGGACAAGGAAAAGATAAAGTGCCTATTCCATAGATTTATCCCTCTTCCAACACCCAACCATCCAACCAATACCAAGCACCTTTACCTTTAGCCAAACCTAAAGTGTCCATCTTGGGACCCTCTCACTCTAGTCCATCTAAATCAATCTAATGAGTAGTTCTCAAATAGCTTCACCAAATGTTGGCAAAGATGAGTTTGTACGAACTAATAAATACCTCACCCCATCATTGCCAAGCAATGATAGAATAATTTCAATCTATAGAGGTTAGGCCAAAAGACCCACAACCTTTAGTATCTTTTATCAAAGCTCCATATTTTTCCAACCTTGTTACCCTCTATCCATCTAGATAACCCAGATCCTCCACTCTTCATTACCACATACATCAACCAAACCCACATCAAGCAGGTTATGATTGATGGGTGGTTAGTATCAACATTACTTCTCCCATGCATACAACTAACTCAAATTACCCAAGAACATTATGTTAGAAAGCTTAGTGGTGCTCTGATCATTCAATGATACCATGGCCATGACTTTAGGAACTATTGTCATTCACATTTTCATAAGACCCCACATGATTCTAAGCTCTTCTATATATTAGAAGGAGATTTATAGTACAATGTCTTATAGGGATGCCCTTGGATTCATTCCATGGATTGTGTTCCATCTACCTTACACTAGTGCATTAAATTTGAGCATGAAGGTCAATTTGTTACCATACAAGCTGACTTGAGTCCTTTTATATCATGCAACATGATGTACTAACCCAATGACATTCTCCTTCCTCCATCCAACAAGCCTTCATCTATAAGAGATGAAGCTTCATCTCCCTCTACCACTGAAGCCTCCACTATTTTAATTATTCTTTCCACCCAAATCCCCATAATGATCCATTTAGAATCAACCTTCTAGCATGTTTCATTATGTGAGTATCACCTTTTGACCATGGACACTTTCCCTACTCCTCAAGAGTATGGGAACCTTAACCACCAACCTAGTTATGACCCCAATATCAAAACCATTATTCCTTTCAGAACCTTAACCTGTAAAACTAAGTTCATCTATAAGGGACTTGATAAACCCCTTGAAAATTTTGCCACCTCTTTTTCACCTTGACCATTCACCTCCAACTTCTCCTATCTAGACAAACCTAAATTTATCTAGACATACATTTATAGGTGTGCTTAGAAGGATTTGTTCTAGGTTAGTATGAACATGGGCCATATGGGTTGTTTCCAATCAAAACTCAAAAACCTCATGAAAATCATGGCCTTAGTTTCAAGCCACCAAAACAATAAACCAACCCATCTCCTATTACCGTCATTGATGAGGAATTCGCATCCTCACCATCCACCCCACCATTGATAGCTAAGTATATTGACATCATCCCCCTAAATTTTGATTTCATCAACATGATCAAACTTGACCCCTAACTTATCAAAAGGATGGGGTGACCTTAATCATTCTTTTGACCCACCCTAAGATGATAAGATATGACTTTCATACCATTAATACCATTAGTATCAAGATGATGATTCCTTTCTCACCTATATTTTTATATGATATTCCTCTATCCATAAATCTCTTCCTCTGGAGACTTCAACCATATTAAACAAATCCACTATGGATATTAATTTGGGCACTCTAGATAACCTGTGTATTGTCAAAATTTTCCACTTAATAATTTTTTAGGAGCTTCGAGACTTCCCCTCCTTCCTGTAAGACCGTAGAATAGCATTTGATTAGTCTTACAGTGACATGCCAAGAATCAACCCCTCTATCGCTACCCATAACATAGTCACCTACCAAGATGCCAAGCTCATTAGGTAAAAGCTTTGATGAATGCACCCTTACATAGCCCTTCTCATCAAAGAAGATCTTCAATGTTTCCTATCCATCAATTTCATTCAACCCATTGGCTATCTATAATGGGTCTCCAACATTATACCTATCACCAAAGCCACAAGGAGATTATGCATTTATATGGACTTTTATGACCTTAACCTTGCTTTCCCAAACGATGATTTTCCTCTACCAAGCATTGACTAGCTAGTTGATCTTATAGTCAACCATGAGATTTAATCTCTTATGAAAAAATTCTTGGGTTATAATCATATCCTAATTTCCCTAAAATATCAAAATAAAACTGCCTTCATCACCCCATGGGGGTATTTCTACTATAGGGTCATGCCCTTTGGATTGAATAGTGTTGATGCAACCTACCAGCATGATGTGACCTATATCTTCCATGACCTTATTCACAAAATTATGGAAAACTATGTTGATGACCTTCTTGAGAAATCTAAATATCGTAAAGATCACTTTGTCATTCTCAATATTATCTTCAAATGACCCATCCACTACCATGTCCACCTTAACCCCAAGAAGTGTATTTTTAGGGTCTTATTGGGTAAGATCCTTAGCTTTATCATTTCCCTTCGAGGAATTGAAGTTGATCCTAAAAAAATCAAAGTAATCCTTGACATGTCTCCTCCTACCCACCTTAAGCAACTCTGTATCTTACAAGGGAAGCTCCAATCCATTCATCCCTTTATCTCTCAGCACTTAGACTAGTGCCAACCTTTTCACCACCTTCTTAAGAAGGATGTATCTTTCAAGTGGAACAATGACTATCAAAAATCCTTTGATTCACTTAAAAGGTACCTTTTGTCTCCACCTATCCTCATTCCTCCCAAGGAAGATCAACCTTTTAACCTTTATATCTCTACCATTGAACACTCCTTAGGGTCAATGCTTGCCCATTGGGATGAAATTCATAAAGAGCAAGCCATCTACTACATTATTTGCATGCTTATAGATTACAAGACTCAGTATACCCATACTGAGAAATTTTGCCTATCTTTAGTCTTTGTGGCCACCAAACTTCACCACTACCTTCTCAACCACAAGACCTATGTCATCACCAATATTGACCCACTCAATGATATGCACTCCAAGCCAAACCAAAGACAATGTATGGCCAAGTGGCTCATGTTTTTGGTTGAGTTTGAATTTGATTTCCTTTATCAAAAGTCAATTAAATGGAAATTCATTACTGACCAATTAGCTGAAGCACCCTTAGCAGAATAGCAACCTCATCCTCTTGAGTTTCTCGATGAGTTCATCATGACTCTCTCTTAGGAAAAAATTTCCTATCAAGTCACCATGTTTTTCAATTGATCAAAATGTCAATGTGGTGGGGGAGCTAGCATCATCTTTATCCCCCTTCATATTAAACCTCTTCCTTTATCTTTCAATATAGATTTTTAATGTACCAACAATATGGCTGACTATGAGGCTTTAGTGATAGGCCTCCAAACTGCATTAGCCTTGGGAGTCAAAATGATCAACATTTATGGTGACTCTCAACTTGTGGTCAATCAAACCACTAGCTCTTACCAATGCAAAAATAATGTTTTGAAACAATACAAATAATTAGATAATATACTCTTAGCATCATTTGAACACTACCATATCCAAACCACTCCATGATCTATGAACAAGTTTGTCGATACGATGGCTTCCCTTGCTTCTCAAATCCTATTTGTACCCTCTGAATCTAAGCTATCTACCATTATCCACTAAATTACCCAACCATATTATGTCAAATTAGACTCTCCCAACATCTTTAATGTGGAGAAAACCCAACCCAACCTTTGGTATTAGTAGATCTTCGACTATCTCAACCTTGCCACCATTCCTTTTGGTCTTTCTATAAATACCCGATGAATGTTTATCCAAAGTACCTCACATTTTACCATACTAGGGGTAATTTTTAATAAATGTGGCTTTGATGGTCTCCTCTTCTATTGCCTACATAGTCATAAAGCTTTTCATACTATCAAGTAAATACATGATGAGATTTGTAGGGGACACTTTAGTGGCCTAGCCATCACTAAACACATCATTTGCCTTGGCTATTATTGGTCCACCCTTAACCAAGATTGTTGTGATTATGTGAAAAAGTGTGTTAAGTGTAAACAACATGATAATTTATATCACGCACCTAGCCATAGTCTTCACATATCCACAAATTTTTGGCCCTTCTCACAATGGGTCTGGACCTTATTGATGAAATTAACCCCCATTCTTCATAGATACATCATTCTATCATCACTACGACCAAATATTTTACCAAAGGGGTAGAGGTTATTCTTCTTATCTCAACCAAAGTTGAAAATATTTTCAACTTTATCAACCATCACATTATCTATCATTTTGATGTTCCTCACAAAATCATCACTGATAATGGTAAATCTTTCAAAAACAAACAAGCCCAAAGTCTTTGTGATGCATTCAATATCAAGTTAAGTTTCTCACCCCCTATCATCCTCAAGAAAATGGATAGGCAAAAGCCTCTAAAAAAATTATCAACAACATGCTAACTAAAATGGTTAATGCATCTGGTCAGGATTGGCATTTACACATCCTCTTTGCCTTATGGGCCTATCGTACTAGCATTTGAACCCCTACAGGTGCTACCTCTTTCTCTCTAGTTTTTAGAGAAAAGGTTGTTTAGCCTCTTGAAGTCTAAATTCCCTCTCTTTTCATATCCTTGCAAGATCTCATCTCTGAGAGTGATTATCATCAAGAACATTTAACCCAACTTGAGCTACTTGATGAGCATCATTTAGCAGCACTCATCCATCTTCATGTCTATCAATAATGAATCAAGCATGTTTATAACAAACACCTTAAAGTATGAGAATTCAATATCGAACACCTCATCCTCAATTAAAATTAACATGTCACCAATATGGAAAAAATAAAGTGAGGCAAGTTTGCTTTCAATTAGCTTGGACCTTATATCATAATGCACAAGTATGGATCAAGAGCTTACCGATTATCCTCTCTTGAAGGGAATCTAGAACCTGAACCCCTCAATGTTTCACATATGCATCCTGTGTTTTGTTAAAATAGAATCAAACTTATCTTTTGTCTAATTTAAGCTCATCCCTTCTTATTTAAACTGCATTCATCTCCTTATTTTAGGAACAACCGATTAAAGCTAATCATGTAACTATCTATCACAACCATATCCTAATATTAAACAATGGGTACCATGACTCTACCTATGGCATAATTCTCATGGTACTTTCTCCCCCTTTTATTGGATGGATTCCAATGGTCATTATCACCTAAAACTCTTTTACACCTGATCAACCTTCTTGTGTTTTTAGTTTTGCCTTCATAAAAGGTGACCCTTTTAGCTTATATAATCAAGTCCATGACATCAAAAGTAAACATCAAAATAAAAATAAAAATAACATATGGGTCACTTTATAGCATTCACAGACCTCTCCCTCAAAGGATAGCTACATAAACATATCAAAATTGCTCAATATAAGGTAGATTGATCCTTTGAAAGATAGCTATCAAAAATCCTTAAACAAAGCACACAAAACTTAGACCACTCCTTTGAAGGATGGTTGAGTAAATCATTTGTAAAATCATAAAAAATTCTTAGAATCTTCAAGCATCAATCAACTTCCCCAACCTCACTAAATAATAAAAAATGACCAAAAGACCTATTATCAAACATAAAAAAAGAGTACAATAATTTTTATAGCCACAATTAGCTTTTATATGTAGACTTCCCGCATTGATCATTTTACACATCATATGACATGGACTTTTTTTATATTGACTCTTTGGTAACCTACATAAGAGGCAAACTAGTCTCCCAAGAAGGTTTCATTTTCATCTCCCCCTATACACTATAAGCAAGGGATTTTGAGCTTACTTGACATTAATGTGATCAAGACACCTTTTTAACCAACTAATATACATTGATACAAAAAATTTGAAGGGCTTATATTGCTTAATTTGATCCAAATTTGGTTTATTCAAATCCTAGACAAAGAAGAAGCATTATGCCTTCTTATTCTCGCATACTTGTTGATATATTCACTTAAATGTTTGTCTCTGGTTTGTCTTCTCTTCTTCACATCTAGTTTTTTTATTTCACCTACCTTATGTACTTCACCCTACTCTAAAAAAAATTACCCTAATTATAACCATATCACATACTATCATCATCACATCATAAACAAAAATAGACATCATTAGCATAATCACCACCTCCATAAACACATCAACTATCACCATCACGAAGTCTACTTACATATACCATATCCACCACATGTCTAAATCTAAATGAGGAAGCATATATTCATAAAAATTAAGAAAGAACATAATCATCACTATCATCCTAGTCATCCATAAACCATAACAATAATCACATCATAACCTTGTCCACCTAGGCATAACCAGTAGCCATAACCATGATCATATCAATATCCTAAACATAATCATCTCAAAACATGAAATTAAATGATCAAATCCATAAAAAAAATAACATGATCATAAAAATCATAACCATCATCCTAATCATACACAACATCACATTAGTATCACATAATCATATTAGGATCAACATAGTCATCCATACCCATCATATCATAATCACATCAATAACATCAATCAATATCAAACATCATCATGAACATAATTTAAAGAGATGTATCATCACATGCCTAGCTAGGTGAGTCAACATCAATATCATCATGAGCATAATAATAATCAACATGACATCATCAATAATCAACATGAACATCACAACCATGAGCCATAAACCATAAACCAAGGATCACATCTATATCTCATAAATAATCATCATAATGTGTATGCAAAATATACATATCTCTCAAAACATAATATACATCTCATTACAATAGTTCAAGGCTGGTATCAAAATCATGTCAAAAATCAAAAATATAATGTTTCATCATAAAATCAATGATCTTGGGGCACCACTACCTCATAGATCCTACCCTCCTCTACCTTCATATCTACCTATAGATATGGCTTACTAACCTAGTGTCATCGTCCTAGCACCAACTACAATCTTAACCCTATATTCACCCCATTAGGGCTCATCTAGTAGGTGCCTAAAGACTAAGGCCTCATAGTATCATAGATCTTCCACAATCACTACATACATCTATATTGATATAGTACATATGGGTCCTATAGTTGTTAGTACTCCACCTCCTGCTTATAAGAGAGAATCTCTCTTCTGCATTACCAAGGCTAGCTGAGACCTAGCATGATCTCTCTCCCCTGTTAGAGTGACCAACTAACCCTATGATGCTACTGAAAATGCCTATATTGTGGCTAAGGTTATTCATGCCTAGTCCCTCTCAGTGGTCACCTTTATATCTAGGGTAACCCCCAACATCTAAACCTATTGATCATTTTCTCCTACATCAACATCCATATCTTGTTGACCCCCATCCTCAAGACTAATATTGGTTATAGCATAGTGTTCTTGATACCATGTAGGGCATCCATGTGTAACACCTACCTCATCTATCTCTATCCTCATAGAAAACTCCTCATGGTCAATGAAATCATGTACTAGTTATGGAGCAGGTAGTGGAAACTCTACATCCTCCTTCCTGTATCTTAAGAATGTCTTAGGTATGTCCTGCACAAGGCCAAACAACCTACTTACCCTATCAAATGGGATCATATCTATCTACTAATCTTGTCAACCATATATTCATCTATAGCTCTGAAGAGATAAAGTATGCCTCCTATAATGTGCCCAGCCTAGAAACCTCACATATGGTCTCTAGATCATGTCATCCATGACTAAGGCATCTAGCTAGCCCCTATACAAGTCAATGTTATGTGATCCTCCTCTTGATCTTGAGGGGGCATAGTTTCCTCTCCACCTCATATATCCATCCCTGTAATCCATCTATGCAAATCCCTCCCATGATAGCCCCATAGGTATCAACACCTTGATGTACTTGTACACCCAAAAATGAAGAACAAAATTGACACTGAGCCCATATCTCTTATGGGCTCAAAATCCCCACAACTTTTGATAAATTTGAACAAGCAACATAGGTTCCTATAAAAACACTAAGCAACCTAACCATATCTCCACAAGCACCCCTAGAAATAAGTATAGGAACATCCCACTTTTAGAATCTAGTAATGCATAACATGCCACCGCTATCATCATCATAAACAACCATCTCGCATCCCTATCCCTTTAGCATAGTGGTGAGTAATGGAAGTTTCCTGAGTACCACCTCACAAAATCAAGGTTATCTCCATATAAGATCTTTATCTATCTATCCTGCTCATCACTCTCAATGTGTTAAATAAGCTCACCCTATATGGGTAGCCACATTATCCTGTGGATGTCCTTATGCAAGATCATCATCTCACCTATAAGAATAAAAAAGGTGTTAGTATCAGGATCCCATCTCTCAATAAATGCCACTAACATCATAGCATTCAGAGGTACATGTTGGTAGTACCTCATGCCTATAAGGCCCATGTCCTCCATATGGTCCTAGTCTCCATCATTTATCCCATGATGGATCTCATCTAAAATATGAAGAACTATATCCCTCATTTGTATCTACTCATGTGTTTGTAAGGTTCAATAGTAAAAACAAAAACTTAGTTTACTATCATATTTTTCTTATAAACTCTACCTATTACCCCTAAATCATAATCACCTTATAAAAATTACCTCATCTGACCCATAACCAAGACTCATAATCAAATCCACCTATTCTACCTTGTCACATCTACATCGCTCCCCTTAGCCCATATTGTCTTCACTTATCTCATCTTAACCATTACCTACACCCTTATACCTTTACCTTAAAACAACCATCTATTGTGAACCCCTAAGCTATACTCATTGCCTTTACCCTACAACATCTAACCAAACATAACTTCTACCCTTAACACCCAATCTTAACCACTACTTATCAACCAAAAACATTACACTTGACCTAACTATTTATAGCATTAACCTTAATCTTATCCATTTGCCAAGCTTTTAAACATATCCATTAACCCTAAACTATTCCTATAATTGACCATTGATGGTCAGGACACCAACCATCAATGATCACCTCATAGTGACCTATTGACAGTCACTTATCGATCGCTAATGGTCATTCATGAATAGTAACATTTAAAAATGACCACCGATGGTCACTATGTAGTGACTGCCAATGATCACACAAGCCCTACTCCCTAAAAATAACACCTCCCACACCACAAACTAACTAAAAATTTCTACCTATACCTACTTCTACCCCCTAACTATCTACCCCACCCTTCCAATTTTATTCAAACAAACCCATAGATAACTATAACAACAACAAAAATTCCAACTAACATTCAATTGCCCAAATTGAAATTACACTATGAATTGGAAAATAGTACCTACCTTGTTCCTCAACCATCATTAAGGGGGAACTTTGGGGAACACTACATATCCCTGTGTTCTCTCTCGTCTATGTTGTATCCTCATAAAGTCACCCCTCTAACACTCGGTTAACTTAATCCACCTCACCCACAAAATTAATTGCTAGCATAAAACTCCAAAAAGCTAATCATCATAGGTCAAAGTTCATAATGAAATATTAAGACCCACTATGGCTCTTTTATCTTCCCCCTTTTAGGATTTACACTTAAACATCGACAGTTAGGGTGACCATTGATGGTCGACCCTAAAGGTTGACCCTGACCATCGACAGTCACCTTCTTTGGGGTTTTTCCCTCTACCTAAAAAATTTTCAACCAAATTTTGAGCACAACACCAAACCAAGTACCTACCCAATCCAAACTCATACCAATGGAGATTACCTTGTCCACCAACCTTTATACTTCTACCAACCATTTCACTTGCCACTGGCAATTTTGGCTCAACATTGGAACTTTTTTGTAATGACCTTACCTTAGTCTTTTTGATTACACCAATTAAATTGTCAAGTTAAACAATTTTGAATTTATGCTACCTTGCACACACCTAACTATTTTTTGTCTTCATGAGAGCACTTCTTACCTTGGATACCCATGAAAACACTAACCTTATCTAGGAGACTTGCATTTACAAGTGCAGATCAACCATCACATATGGTCATGTATTATACTTGTCACTTATTTTTCTAGTACTAACCTTATTTTTACCAACCATGGCAACCTATTCATTGCACGATCTTGGCTATCACACTTAGTCACACTTTATGCACATGTTTTCACTTCAAAATAACCTATCACCCACTTCATCACCAACTTACCCACTTATCAAACCCTGACCTGACTCCACTTCACCTCATCAACTCCTATTTTGAGGGGGAACACCTCTTCCCATGCTCAGGGTAACCAAACCTTCAACCTGTAATCCATTTTTGTTTTACAAGTTGCTAATACAACTTGCATAACAAAAAGGGGAAAAATATATACACTATAAAACCACACACAATGGTTTTAGATTTTGAACTAACCCTTAGACCACCTCTGGACCCCTTAGGGAATCTCTCATAACCTATCAACCCCAAACCTAACTCAGCTTGACTAGTTTTGACCAACTTAAACCTTTGACCCTCAACTGCTGATATCACCCTAACCGTTAATGGTTAGGCTTTCCTATCAATGATCAAGTTCCCATCGCCTGAACAATCAACTCCAATCAACTCCAGCTTGATTTTTTAAATTTATCTTATCTAATTTATGTGCAATCCAATACATGCAAAACTAAATTTAAACTACTTGTTGAACCTCTTAACAACCTATTATTTCACCTCTCCTTCCTTCATATAAAAAAAAGGAGGAAGAGTTGAAAAGGATCTATAATCAATCAATCCATCATCATCCACATTCAGAATCAGAACAAACTAGCAAACTAACAAGTATGATAGATATTCGAAGTGCTATCATCTATTGACCAATAACCAAGTATCATTTACCAAAATTACTCTAGTCTCCATAGACAGATCCATCGACCCTTCTTTAGATCAGTAACTAGTAAGATAAGTATCTATTTTCACTAATTAGTTACTTTGTTTTTGTTTTACAATTAACTCATCCTACACCAACTTTCTAGAATCTCATTCTATAACCTCACCAATCAATTTTCTTGAACTTGACCAAAACCATAGTAACCATCGATGGTCTATCCATAATCATTGATAGTTGTGCTAACCATAACTATTGATGGTCACTGTGTGACAAATAAACATCAAGTTATTTTCACCCACCAGACCTCAACTATATCCCAATCTCAAACCTTCTACCTGATCACAGAGCCTCACCCTATTTTTTGGACCATACCTAATTTATTTAAAATTAATATCAATTTGTTTATTTCTATAATTAGTCAAATTCACCTATTCATTTATCAGGCACTTCTTGTATTTTATTTTAGTATCTTATGTTATTTATACAAGTAATTTATCTTTTGCTTTCAAAACTTGATTATCTAAAAGTGTGGATTGACAGCCTCCAAGGAAGCTTGTGCTTCTTAGATATAGCTTGATAGGCAATCCACCCTGCTATCCAATTAATCAACCATTTATTTCAATACTTTTTAATCTACAGGTCATTCCTTCTAAGCCAAAGAGGAGCATCTACAACCATCTAGATCAATGTATGCATAACATATCAAGTTTTTCTATCATACCCTTCTCAAGTTTCTTTTCTATTTCTTCCAAAAAATATAAGTGAAATTTATCTAAAACACTTATAGTTTTACCCAGTGCAAACACTGCATCACTAGTCGACATCATATGTAACAATGGTACCCAGTCCAAATTTAGAAAATGGATGTTAGGCATTTTGTAGAGCTTGTTGAGTAGTGCCATGCCAATCTACACTCTTATCCTAAACTTATTGATTGGAGTGGTATTCTTGCCTTTGTATGTCATGGTTTCCTTAGGAATAAGCCATGAATTCAACACCTTTTCCATAGTATTATCTTGATTTCATGAAACTAGCTTGTGTTTGTTAAAATAATCATTTGGTGTTGGTAATGACAAATAACTTTGGAAATTTGCTCTAGATATGCACGTCACAACTATTTGGTTACCCATATGGTGCATAAAAACATCATCAAAATATCCAAACAAAAAACCCAAAGACTAAAATATAATAAGAAGGCCTGATCAAAATGTCTAAAAACCAAATCCCAAATATAATTCCTCCAAATAAAACTAATTCCCAAAAATGTCCTTTAATTTATCACCCAGTAGTGCCTTCAAGGTCAAGGAAAATTCTCACTCATGTGCATGTTGCAGGTGTCTCCTAGGAGATAATTTCAATATTCCCTTCAATGTGTGACAACACAATTTAAATTATCTATTAGGATATCCCTTTTAAGGGCCTTGTATTTCCTTGAAGGTATGTAAATGCTCTTGAGTGTAATTCTTGTTCAATACAAAATGATGCAATTATGGATTTTCCTTGTTCAACTCTCTCTTGATGATCTTATGAGGTCTATAATTTTTATGGGTTTCACATTGAATCTTGGAATTAAGACACCTTTACCCCTTGATAATATCTACATAAGACCTTATACATAATAATCAATGTATTGTTAACTACTTTTGTTAATTGAAACACTTATTTACTCATTGAATCCTTTCTATACCATAATAATGATGTGCAAGTTCAACCTCGAGGTATCTACTAGGAGATTCATTCAAGGGCCTTTTAATACCTTAATGGGTGACTTAAAATTATCTCTTTGAGGGTAATATGAAAATATCTTAATGGGTGACTTGAAAGTATCTCTTTTAAAAAAATTCACTCTAAGAAGTTTTCAAAATAGGGGGAAGGGTAGAGTAGAAAAGAAAGACTCTATGGTCTAAATATTTACGTTTAAAGATGGATTCTCTACAGACAAGTGTTTTCATAATTAATGTTTATTGCAAGTAGTTATTGTACACACAAGAAAACACAGTCAAGTAGTATGAGAAATTTTGATATAGAAAAACTCAGAGATCTGGGCCAAAGGTTTCTCTTAAGAGATACCTTGAAGGAGAAATCCACTCTTGTACCTATTTGAAATGTATCTCATTGAATCCCTTATACACCTTAATAACATTGAGAAAGTTTAACCTCGATGTATCCACTAAGAGATTCTTTCATGGTTAACTTGAAGGTATCTCTTAAGAGATACTTTGAAGATATTACAAACCTCAATAACACTAGGCAAGTTCAATCTCAAGGTATCCAATAGGAGATTCCTTTGAGGTCCTTGTAATACCTTCATGAGTAACTTGAAGGTATCTCCTAAGATATATATTAAAGTTATTATAATGACCTTCAAGGTAAAGTAAAATTTTACTCATACAACAAGGTAATTATTCAGATCTGAAACTATTAACGTAATAAGAAAAATTGTGAAATTAAATTAAGGTGAAAAGAGCATGTGTGTAGGACCTAAAATGTGTGCTCTTATATTTAACCTATCATCACCAATGCATGCTCTCCCAAGTATTATAAGGCCCTTCAAGTTATCAAGTTATCACCCAGTAGTGCTTTCAAGGTGAAAGAAAGTTCTACTTAGAAATACATTCAACGTCCCTTTGAATGTATGACACCACCCTTCAAGGTGTCTACTAGGGGATTCCTTCAAGGGCCTTGAAATACACTTGTAATACCATCATGATTAACTTGAAGGTATCTCCTATGAGATGCCTTGTAAGAAAAATTCACTCTTGTGCATGATTGAAAGGTATCTCCTAGGAGATACATTGAATGTACCTATTGATGGGTGTTTTGACACATATTAGAAATATACTTCTCCCTCATCTTTCCCCTTTGAAACAAATGTTTATGAATTCCTTTTCCCATTAGATTATATTGGTTGGTGCACATATTATTTATTTTTGGTTTGGTTATACCTTATTAGTTTAAGTTCGAGTTAAGGTATATATTACAAATATTTAATATGTATTTTATATTGTAGTTAAGAATTAACATTTGTCTATATACGATTAATCATTAGTTAATTACAAAATAAATTCATGAACCGATGTAATATGCAACTTGCATTTTACAAAAGATCAATATTTAAATCATTTTAATTGTTTGCAAAAAAAATTCAAGTGAGAAAAAAATCCCACATTTATAAGGCATAAAAAGGTCTCACTCCAAGAGAATTCAGATAGAATTTAGAAGAAGGCCTTGCTCCAAGAGAATTTGGATATATTACCTTTTAAACTATCAAAACTAAAATTATATCCACATCAACATCTTCTATTTTATGGTGGTCACAAAATTCTTCTTGTTGATTGGTATTTTAAGTTATTCAGTCTGCCAAACATGCATGCATATATATACTTGTTTAGCACTACATCAAAAAAAAATCTTCTCCGATCAAAATAATATTTGACTATGATAAGGATGAACTTGAAGATTCCCTTCAATTCCAATTGGAAGTATAGAATGGAGAAGAATGAATTATTCGTCGAGCTACAACGAATTTTAATAAATTTACACATAGTAAAATAGAATTGATATAAAATCATTTTTCTCATTGTAAAATATTTGGATTTTATTTGAATAGCTATGACAACCTTCAAATGTCTAGGTTGATAAATAAATACAATTTGGTCATTAGAATATAAAATATGTTGAAAGAGAAACATGAACAAGGAGTAACAACTTCTTCTACTTGCCACCATACAAATATGTATTTAAGATACTCTACAGTCATGATAGGAAAAACATTGAAAAAAACAAGATAAGCAAGGGCAAAATATTTGTATGCAAATTTGAAAGAGGCTATACAAATACTCACACTAGTGGAGAAAAATAAGATCGAGCAAAAAGTTGGAACACTTTTATTAACACAAACTTCTAATCAGACACATAGTGAATTCTCTACATGGTATATTTTCTCTAGCATTTATGCTTTGAATATTCCTATAGAGCTCTATGAATTGGTGGATGCCAATATCAAAATAAAAAATATAAATGAAAGATGGGTGAATGATATAATTCATTAAATTGTAAAACATAATGAGGTTCCAATGAATGATTTTTTTTTAATTCCTTTTTATCCAAGCAACCCTTAATGTATTATCGAATCGAAGGAAGTCCTAGAAGATATGATGGAGAAAAAAATCATAGGGTTCAAAATTACAAATGGCCAACACATAATTATAGCATAATAGAGATTTTTTTCAAAGGAGGGATACAATTCACTATCATTGAGAAATAAATGTTTTATTAGAAGGACAATATTTTTGAAAATTTGTATTTCATTCCATATTGTACACAAAATATGTAACCAATATAATGAAGATAATGAAATAACTTATAAAGCTTCATTTGTATAAAGAGTTTGATCTAAACGTGACCTTATCTAATTGAGAGGTTGGAAGAATCTTAAAATAGAGAAAAAAGACAAAAAAAAGAAATACATGAATAAGATAGACACTTGTTCACACAAATGAATTGTTCGGCACAACAACTGCAAGAGAGAAAATGCCTTCTTTTTATGAAACAGTCTATTTGAGATTGTCTTTATAAGTCATTTTATTTGTTTGAAAGTGATACTTTAATTGGTTTAGATAAATAAGATTTAAATATGATTGGTATAATAGTATTTAGAAATATTCAAGGGCTTTCAGACAAACAAAAAATAGAACTAGCAAATTTATTAGAAAAAAAGGTCCATTTCTTTCATAAAAACCCTTGGGTACAACAACATAGATTATTGGTGCAAAAAGGTGAAGCTAAAAAGTGACATATTATCAAAAATTGTAGATTATTTTATCAACCATGATTCAACACTATCACTAGCCAAAATAATCACACCTGAAGAGGTAATGCAATATTATACAACTACGAAAAGATTTAACGATTTGTGTGTCCTAAATGAAGGTATTTAAAAAAATAAAAAAGGTTGGGAAGCATTATCTCAAGATTCAATAATCATATTGAAAAAATATCTACATAATGATGGAGGTCAGATTCTCAAGACAGATATAAAAATATTCAGCTACCATTATGGGACCTTATATCTTTGACCATCCATTTTAAAATATTTTAGTGAAATGTTCATTGTTGGTGTGATCAATGATTTGACAATTATTGATATTTTGAATTTCATTAAAGTTTTTGAGAGAACATCTTTGCCTATTTCTTCAGGCATTGATTGATAAATTTATTGTTGAGACCTTCAATTTATTCATCATGCACAAACTAGAATATTTTTTTTAGCATTCAGACCTCTCAAGAATATGTGTGTTGGTGATTTCTATTGTATGCAAAAAATAGGTGTCATACTATGAGGTCCAGATAGTGATGGATTTAATTAGACTCATATTATAGGTATCAATTTTTATTAGTATCCCACTGATTTTTAGCATCAAGATTTCATCCTCCATTCACAACAAAGTAAATTAGATGAAGGTTTTGACATCTACAAAGATGTACCAACATTTCAAATGACTGGTTCACAAAAAATAGAAAGTCCATTCAAAAATTAACTAGATAACTTCTTTTGGAAGAGACTTATCTCTACTTTTAACAATTTGGATACATGTGACATGTAAGGGGTATATATAGGAGCTAGATTGGTGTGTGCTTGTACAAAATTACAAAAAAAATTATCTTGCATTACAAAAATTGAACAATAAATAATTTTTAATGTTCAATTTCAAAATTATTTGACAAATTCAGAGAAATCAATATAAGAACAACCGCTTCAATCAATACCAGATGCATAATATTTTTAATTTGTTTTATAATCATGATTCATTTTTCAAATATAACATCTTAACAATCTTTCAGTGTGTATGCTTTATTTTTTAAACTTAATAGCTTAGCAATCTTTCGGTGTGTAGCACTAATGGAATTTCATGTAAATGAAGAAACAATAATAACAAAAAATCATATCAATGAACATGACACATTTCAAGTTAAAGAAGGTAAGATAATATCATGCATATTTTTTTTCCATTATATAATATTTATTTATAAACTATTTATAATACTGACAAAATATTTCTTCATCTATTTATGTCTCAATTAAAATAGTTCACAATGCAGCTCTAGAACGTTGTGTCTCCAACACAACCCATGACACAGCTCTGCAGGTTGTTGCCTCCATGAAAACAACACAAGGTAAAATTTTACAACAAAACACTTTAAAAATACAAATATCAAATCAATTGATGACAAGAATTTTTAGTTACTACATTATATAATACCTTATAGGGAATAAAGAACCAAAGTTTTAACGAAAGAGTGCACCCATACAAACTACAAAAAGTCAAAAAAAAAAGTGAAAACCCCTTTCAATAAATGTGTAATTATATAATTTCATACAAGTCTAGAATATATTAATTATATATTTATTTATTTAAACACATTGCAATTGAATTTTTCTTCATGGATAAGAGATTGTAGAAGATAATAAAATATAGACTTGCATCAGCTTGGGATTTGGATGTGTGGATTCATTTTGTTGTTGTGTAGACTTGAATGTGGTTGTATATACCCATTAAAATATTATTTATATGTTTAATTTATCCATTACAATTTTGTTTACATTTTTAATTTATCTAGTTTAAAATAACACAATATGTGTTATACTAATGTCTTCAATACAATCAATTTTGATGTAGAGTATTAATGTGATATTTATCAATGAAAAACAATAAAGTCTATTGTTCTCGAAACAATTATATTGTTATTGATTTAAATAGTTTTTAATTTGATGTATCTTATTGGAAGTATATGAAGGGGGTTCAACTATTAAAGTGTATATTCATTTGAAATTAGTGATAGTGAACTTCGGCTTAGAAGAGTAAATTATATTTTGTTTTTTGTGATAGGATGTATAAACATAAAAATATGTATTGGTATGCATAAAAATAGTTGATATTTTCATTAATACAATAATATAGATGTTGGTTGATCAATGTTAAATTTCTATCAATATCTATGAGAAATGAGTTATGACAAAATAAGATTGTTTCAAAATATAATAAAGCTATGGTCAAATTATAAGGATTCAATATGAACATTTATAGGCATATGTATGTTACAAAACTAACAATAGAAATGGTACATCCATGTATAGTGAGTATAGTTACATGTGCCTTAGCATGTATTTATTTTTATATATGTTTATATGAATCTTTATAAGATTTAAGGAAATGCATCAAATGAAACTCATTATGTTTATATGTTACAATATGAAATACAAATCAAAAGTGTATCAACGATCAATCTAATAATATGTAAAATATTTTCTTAAAAAATTTCCATGTTATATTTCTTATAATATAATATTTTTAATAAATGATTCACTTATTTTTTAACAAATTGCAGACATTTCAAAAGAGGAGCTAAAACTGACTTCTAAAAAATTATTGATTTGAGGGTTGGATGGCTTATTATTTGTTGTGCACAAAAAAAAAGATATGCAAATGAATGATATGAGAAAAAAAGAAGATTATAAAATAGAAAACATATCATACTACATTTGAGATCATTCCAAAGAAATTTTGAAGGTGGCACTGTAGTCTTTTTCTCACATTGCCATTTGGTCAATTATAGAGGGCAATCATTTGATGATACTCATTCAAGCCATAGATTACATAAGTTCAAATTTCATGTTTGTTTGGTGGAAAATATATTCTAAGCCTTTAAATATAAACACAAATAAATTGGATGAAGTTATTTTTAAAGGGGCCTTTGGAGACGATTTTTCAATTACCAACACATTGTTCACTGATTGTAATTCTCATAATTATGTTACAAATCAAAAAATGAAAATGAGTTGTGTTACGTCAAGTAGATATATTGAAAATGGTAGTTGAAAAGATGAAAAGGCTTAGAAAATGAAAATGATGTCTATCATCATAATCTTGGGAGAAAGCAAAAAATTCATGCCAATAACTGTGAACCAGTGTTTAGAAAGATGTAACTTCACCATATTATGATTCTTTCAAGTGTATTTATTAATTATAAACTATAATTCTAGTAATAAATATTATCATCATTTTCATATAAATCAATTCTAAATTATTTTCAAATATAGTTCAATTAATTTCAAATTAATCGATTCTAATTTAGAATTACTTTGATCTAGTTAAGTACAATTTGATTTATAGTTGGAGATACCTTGAAAGTATTAAATCATGTTCAAGTTCAAAAATAATCCCCTTGCAAGTGGATATTCCATCAGTTTAACTTGAAATTGCACAAGTTGATCCATTAGTGTATTGACACATACGCATGAAGATCTTCCTAATGAACACCAAATAATTCTCAAGATATTTTATTATGTAGATGAACTAATTGTTTATCATGTTTTCATCCATAATTTGGTTAGTCAAATGGTATGTTTTCATCCATAATTTGGTCAGTCAAACAGTGCCATGTGTCCTAGCAACATAATCTACTTCAAATGACCAATGATCGATCTGAAGGCCCAAAAAGGTGCCATGAGTTTGAAATAGTTCAATCTATTTGAAATGATCTGCTCCCAGATGGTTTGAAATAATTCGATTTATTTGGAATATAGAAAACATATTTATGGAGAAAATTTTTTCCACTCCACTTTTATGGGTATAAGTTGAAATTATTTAAAATATCCTAATTTAATCGAAATGATCTATGCTCGAATGGATTGAAACAGTTTAATTTATTTGTAATATACAAAATTTATTTTTGGAGAAAATCTTCTTCAGACCACTTTATAAATATAAGCCTAAATTATTCAAAACAACCCAATTTATTCAAAATTATCTATGCCCAAATGCTTTGAAATAGTCTAATTTATTTTGAATATAAAAAAATTATTTTTATAAAAAAATTATTTTTATAAAAAAATCTCTTCAATCCATGTAGACACTAGAAAATTACACACTTATAGTTTTCAATGATTAAATGCCGCAAGACCCCATAAATACCCCATAAACCTTCTTAATCTTTAACCAACCTCTCTTAACCCAACCAAATCACTATTCTCTTATTCATATAGTACTACTCAAAATTATTATTTGAAAGTACTATCACTATTCACTGTGGGACCTACTATCATGATTCATGATGACATGGCAAGTGACATGGTAAGTGACATGGTATGTGATATGGCATGTGACATGGAAAATGACATGGTAAGTTACATGGCTTAGAAGTGAGGTGGCTTGCTGTAGGAAATCATACCCCACTTGGGACCCTTTCCTAAGGTTCTTAATGACTTCATTTAAGCATCACAAGGGGCCCCCTTGAAATATGGCAAATTTTTTCTTAAGTGGCCATCATTCAACATGTATTTTGCCTTCACATATGAAAGTAACTTTCAAAATGAGATACAAAAGGCAAATTTCTCTTTAGTGCTTTGGAAAAGACAAAGGGTACCCATTTTTGACTTTTTAACCCAAATGGGAGACTCACCAACCCAAATGGGAATCACCACCAACCTCATTTTTTACTAATTCATTCACCACATGGAAAATGGCTCCACATTTCGTGTGCCATCTCTTTAAGTACTTGAATGAAGACAAGTAAGGGTGTTGAAAAGTCTTTGGTCTCATTTAAACTCATGTGCATGATTCCCATTCAAAATTGGATTCATGTCAAAGGTGGGAGACCACCAACCCAAATGAGAATCCTCATCAACCTCATCTTTGACTCATTCATACACCACATGGAAAATAGTGCCATACTTCTATTATTCCTCTTTTGGCATGATTCTTCACAACAAATTCTATAAATACCCCCCCTCCTTCACTCAAGGTTAAGTGGGAAGTTAATATTTTTTTATTAACATATTGTTGCAGGTTTTTAAAGTAGGTTATCATTTTATAATTCATCCACATCTTGGATGAAAAGAGTACGAAGCAATGAAACTCTGCCAAAATCATCAAAGATCTTCAACAAGCCAATCTTCATCAACAAATATCTTCAAGCATTAAGGTAATCTTGTTGTTTAGCTATCTTAATTTATTTATTCCTTTCTATTTGGCCTTATTCTTTCACTTTCTTCCTTCCTTATCCTATTGTCATTTTATCCTCTTACCCATATATATTTTCCCTCTTGATCACCGTTTACCCTTTTGCCTCCTTGACCTCATTTTGACCATTTGCCCCTTTGCTTTCTTGGCCCTCTTTTTGACCATTTATCCCTCTTGTTTTTTTGAAAATATTTTCCTTCACCATCCCAAATATTTTACAACCCCAACCAAATCATTATTTTGACCTTTATCAAATCAATCCAAACTAAAAACCACAATTTTGTTCTAATCAATTTTCAGCATTAGCATTATTTAACCTAGTTGCCTTATTTTAGACATCTAAGCAAATCGTTTAGTTTTCTTAATTAATTCATTGTTATTTGTTGTTCTTAGTTTCAATTTATTGTCATTTTATTTAAATATTTTATTTTAATTTACCAACTTAAGTGTTTAAATAAGGTGGATTGACAACCTCCTACAAAGCTTTCACTTCTAGGATCTAGCTCACGCTAGGCAATCTATTCAACTACTTGTCTAACCAATAAGTTTTGTGATAGTGATTTATAATTTTAAGTAATTATTAGCTAGCCAAAGAGGATTTATTATAAATTTTGGATTCAACATGTGCACATTCAACAAGTATTCTTCTACACACCCTTCTCCACTAGTTTCTTCTTTTCACACTTAAAAAAAAGCAAAAATTAGATAAAAACATTTTGACACGTCTAATGGGACCCTTGAGTTTTCTTGGGTTAATAGATATTTTAGGAAATTTATAATTGAATTATTAAAAATCATTTAGTTGTATTTTAGAAAAAATAAGCTTTCCTTCTTTCTTAATAAAAATAAAAACACAAGTTTTAGTTAGTCTATTTTCCTTGTATTTTTAAAAAGAAATAAAAAGAGAAATCATATTACGATTAGAACTCTCATTTAGATTGTATTTAGAGATTTTTTATGCATTTAAATAAATCTAAAATTTTATTTTGGCTTGTTTATTGATTCTTTTTTACTCTTAAATTTTTTAACACAAGGAACCAAAATTAATTTTCATTTACATAAATATTATTGAATTGTAAAATAAAATAATTGAAATAGAAAAATATGGAGACTTCCAACCCCATAGCGATTGAGGGAGGCCCCCCTCTATTTAGATAGGGATATATAGGGGTGAGATAGATAAATGTCTATTTATCTATCTATCTATCTATCTGTAATCTATCTGGACCCTTGCTTGACCTAGTGTATTGATACGACTCTATTGGGCATCAACTCCTCCCCGTTGTATCACGTATATAATAGAGAAGGTGTAGCCCTTTGCTTGTATGGAAGGTGGCGAGCCCCATAGATTATAATAAACCTTGCATTCATTGTTTGCTTGCTTATTTTTAATTCATCTAGATTAATTAAGCAAAGCAAATTAACCATAATTCATAAATGTTACACAACCAAATCACTTGCACCAAAAAAACATAAAAATCACTTGAGACAAGGCTTAACTAATATTTTATCACCTAGCAGATCACCTTACCCTTTTTCAACTATCATACTTGGATTTAATCACCAAGAGGATAACCAACTCAGCTCTCTGGTTGAGTATAAACTCTGGTAATCAGTATATATTGGCTAAGCGCCCACAATGACTGTGGGATCATGAAGTGAGAGGAGCAAGCCCCAAATACCAAGCCACATACTCAATCCAATATAGACTTCTTCTTGAGTGCCTAAACATAACCTGAAACTAAACATATACTACCTTGTTTAGGACCTATTCAAGCCAATTTCTTCTTCACATTTTTCTAAGGCATAAGCCAAAAGAGAGATCAAAAAGAATCCTAAAATTTAATGCACTCTTAGTGAATGCATTTTTTGCCTTGAGTCTTTTTTTTATTTCTCTTTATTTGAGGTGTGAAAACGTATCATCCTTTTCTTACCTTCTCGTATGGTTCTCACTCACCAACAGCAAAAGGACCTCGAAGAACAAAACCCATCACCAACTTCCACCTCTTCATCTATGGAACACACTTCCGAAATTGTAGACTCCCCTTGCTCTTTGAGAAGTCCTACTCAGGTAGTTTTAAGAGATGCAAATTTTATCACTTTCTTAAACAACAACCATGTAACCTTACAACACTACCTAAAAACCACATCTTACCAAATCTTGATTTCAACCCCACCCATAGATTCACCTTATGGTATGCCTCTCCATATTATGAGGAATACCTCCACTACCATGAAAACTACTCAACATATAGTTGCCCAAACATTATCATCAACCAACAACTCCCTAGAAACTAACCCACTGACCCAAACTACCACTTCTCTTGTACCTGTTACTAATCACTCCCCTATTATAGGAGTACCTACCTATAACTCTACCCATCTTCCTCTAGTTAACCCCAATCCATCAAACACTACTCTACTTTCAAGCCTTGTGGTGTCCATACCCTCCATGTTACCACCAATCAACACAAGATTCACCACCCTTTCATTAGTCACTAACCCAACCACCACTCCGACCCAACATGCAACCTTTATCTATCTTCATAACCCACAAGGACATATGTCCGTTATCCAACCACCCACCTCTACCCAACAATTAACATCCACATACTAATATATATCTTCCACCCAACCTCCAAAGACCACATACCATTATGTGGAGTCATCTCAACCATCTAATAGGTATTCACACATTGCTTAACCTCAACAAAACATACCATATAACTACACATCCCAACAACCTCACGCAAACTTCATGAAGTTGATAATGGAAAAAATGACTACCCTTGAGTCATCCATCTCTGAAGCCCATAATCTCCTATCCTATGATCAAATTTATAATGAGCCTATTCACCCTTTAGTCCCCATCAGACCTTATCTAACCCAGTGAGAACTTCTAAAATTTACCAAGTTTAATAGTAAAGAAGACCCTTAACAACATTTAAGAGTATTTACGCATTCGTGTTACTTGATTGCCCATGATGACACTCTTCTCCTCCATACCTTTCCTATGTCATTATCTGGACCAACATTGGATTGGCATAGTGTCATACCCAAACATTCCATCCTCTCTTTCATCCAATTAGCCCAAAACTTCTTGGATCACTTTTCGATCAATATATCTAAGAAAGTTTCTATTACCGACCTCTACTCCATTTGGCAATTTGAAGATTAATCTATTTTTGATTTTGTGGTTCACTAGAGGAGCCTAATCAACCAACTTTCCTTTTCATTGCCTCAACTTGAGATTATAGAGCTCTTTACCCAGGCATGAACAAAACATATTTCATCCACATTGTGTGTCTAAAGCTTTCAGACCTTTAATGAAGCTTTTACCATGGCTTGTAAACTAGAGAAAAGAGCCATTAATGAAGGTTAAAGTTGAAAATCAAGAACCCAACTTATAAACCCAATGATCCCTTTTATTCGAAACCAAACAACCAAAGTAATCTCAACACTAAAAACAAAGCAACCATCAATGCCATTGTCCTCAAAGCTGCACCACCACCATCTACCAACCAACAGAACCCAAGGAACCAAACCTCCAACTCCTCTAATTATTCAAACCAAAACCAAAGGAACCAAACTTGGAATAATCATAAGAAATTAAATCCACTTGGAGAGCCATATCCTTCTATTTTGGAAAAGTTACTAAAAGTCAATATCATACAACTCCCACCAATTAAACCATCCTAATAGTTTGATGCTTCTCAACCTATACCGGGGTGGTATAATGAGAATGACCATTGTGCCTTTCACTGAGTCATAAGACATGACATCAATAGGTGAAACACTTTCAAATACCTTGTCTAATCCCTCATTGACAAGGGGGAGTTTACATTGGACAATCCCAATGCACCATCGAACTAGGCCCTCTACATATTCTGCAAGATTTTTTCTAATCATATTTCTTCTACCCCTTACCATGACAATAAACTAGACCCATATCATGAGTTACATATTATTAATGTGGTTACTGACGAACCTGTTGTTGAAGAAAAAATTACCTCAACCGCCTCTTTCCCCATCCCCTTAATGGAAGGGAAGAAACTACCTTCTATTCATTTAGACACCCATAAAAAGGAAGCCATCATACCCACACCTCCATTGGAGGATACCACACCTACCTCTCATATTATAAAAACATACACTCCCTCTTTGGAATCTATCTCATAAGAGAAGATAACTCCATCTACCAAACCTCTAATTTCAGAACCTTCTATCAGATGTCAAGACAAAAGTAAGGGAACCAAACTAGAACTTTTAACCCTTTCTTTAAAAGATCATCCTAGAATTTCTAAACCAACTAAAACCTTCACCCAACCAACCAAAACCTCCTCCAAATTAATTGACCCTCAAAAACTCAAACCCACCAAGACAACTAAAGTGACCAAATCCCCTCTAAAATCAACAACTAAAACAATTAAAGAAGTAAAACTACTAAAAGGCCTAAAGCCCCAAATTTTATCTCCCTCAACCTTTCCTTCCATTTTGGGTCCTCATCCCTATACCTTGAACATGAAGTCTATCATTTTTACCAAAACCCCACCACCTTTATTGGTCACACCTTCATACTTGCTTTCTAAGACACCTTTCCTCACTACCTTGACAATTCCTAAGTTACCTACCTTGCCCTCCTCTACCTCTAGCTCATCAACCATCTTGCCTAAACCAAAACCATCAACCAAGAATAACACTTTATCCAAGACACCTAACACCAAACCTACATTCACACAACATTCTACTTCAATACCCAAAATAAAAACTATTAAACCTCTACCACCTTTAGCTAAATCCTACTTAACTATTTTGTAGTGGTGATTTCAAACTTCTTCCTTGAGCTTACCAACCATAAAACCTTTTGACCCTTCACATACCAAACCATCTTGGTTCAATGATAACTTTATATGTGCATATCATAAGGCACCAAGACATGACAAAAAATTATAAAGCTCTCCAAACACTTGTTCATAGCCTGTATGAAGATGATGATCTATTATCAGACAAACCTCTTTCATCTACATTGACAATCCAACCACCAACTCAAACCATCTAATCTTCAATCTCACCCAAAATTAAAGAGGAACCAAAGTAACCACCCAATCTAGAAAACCCCCTTATCCACACTATTCACATGGTTACCCGATCTTGGGCCCAACAGAAGGATAAAGGGAAGGCTAAGGCATCCATTCCTTGGACTTACCCCTCCCCAAACTCTTGAGTAAATAAATACCCATCCATTTATATCTTCAAACAAACCTAAGGTGTCTATATTAGGTGCCTCCCCATCTAACTCTCCATACCCTAAACCATATGCAATATCCATTCAAAAATCTATCCTCAAACAGCTTCATCAAACTCCAACAAAAATGAGCTTATATGAGTTAGTCTCCACCTCTCCCCATCACTATCAAGCACTCATATAAGCCTTGCAATCCATCAAGGTCCAACCCAATGACCCTCAATCTCTTGCCATCTTTTTTGAGGCCCTTCGAACTTCTAACCTTGTAACCTTCAAAGATTCAAAAATACCTTCTATTCATTCAGAGGATCCTAATCCCCCCTCTTCATTATGGTATACATTAATCAAACCTGCATCAAAAAGGTAATGATTTATGGAGGAACCAACATCAATATTATCTCCTTCCATGCCTATGACCAGCTACACTTACCCATGAACATCATGTCTGAAAGCACAATACTCCTTCATTCTTTCAATGACACCATGGCTACTATCTTGGGCACAGTTATCCTTCATATCTGTGTAGGACCCCGTACCATTCTTAAACTTTTTTATATTATAGAAGGATAATTCTAATACAATGTTTTACTCAGGTGCCTTTAGATTTGTGCCATGAATTTTATCCCTTCTACCTTACATCGATGTGTCAAATGTAAGCACAAATGGCAAGTTATGACTATCTAGGCTGACCCTAGTCCTTTCACATCTTGTAATATGACATATTAACCTAATGAGGTCCTCCTTCATCCACCTCACAACCATCTGCTAATGACACAACCTCACCAAAACCTGTGACACTTCTCAAAAAAAATTATATTATGGAAGGAGAATTCTAATATAATGTTTTACTCAGGCACCTTTAGATTCATGCCATGACTTGTGTCACTTCCACCTTACATCGATGTGTCAAATTTAAGCATGAAGGGAATGTTGTGACTATCTAGGATGACCCTAGTCCTTTCACATCTTGTAATATGACATTTTAGCCTAATGAGGTCCTCCATCGACCTCACAACCATCTGTTAATGACACAACCTCACCAACCAAAACCCCTAACACTTCCACACCAAATGTTGATGAAGCTTCTACTAGCTCGTCTATCCCTTATTCCTAGATTCCTGTAGAGAACCCCATGGAAACCACATTTTAGCATCTTTCCCTTAGGAATATAGACTCTTTGCCTTGGATGCCTTCTCTACTCCCTAAGAATATGGGAATCTCAAGCATGACCCTTTTTACGACCCTAACATTAGAACCATCATCCCCTTCAAGCTCCCTAACCATCAAACTAATTTCATTTATGGGAGACTTGATTGACCACTTCTAGCCCTTATCACTACTTCATCCATCCAACCATTTACCTCTAACTTTTCTTATCTTAGCAAACCAGAGTTCGTTAAGTTGTATCTTCATAGATGTACTTGAAAAAGATTTGGCCTTGATCGCTATGAATAAGGGCCTCATGAGTTACCCCTTATCAAAACTTTGCAACCTCATGAGTCATTTGACCTTGGGTATGAACCACCTAAAGAACCCACCAATTCACCCAAACCCATTGCCACCATGGATGAAAATATCCCATCCTCACCAACCCAACCACTTTCCTCCCTTGAAGATTCTGACACCATCCCCCCTAACTTTTTTTTCCTAGTCAATACCATTAGTTTGGGCCCTCTCATCTACCAAAAGGGTGTTCAAACCAAAGTCCTTCCACTCGTACACCTTGAAATGGTAGAAAATGATTCTCCTATCATCAACACCATCCAACATTAAGATGATGATTCAATTCTTATCTACCTCAGTGCGGGGGATTCTTTTATCCATAAATCCCATCCTCCTAAAGTCTCAACCATGTCAAATGAATCCACGATGGATATATACTTGAGCACCCTATACAACCCCCATATTGTCAAATTGAGCCAATCACTGAATGCCAAGGAACTTCTATACTTCTCCTCTTTCCTTCAAGACCACAGCATAGCATTTGTTTGGTCTTACAGTGATATCTCTGGAATTAACCCCACCATTTCTACCCATAACATAGTTACTCATCATGATGCCAAGCCTGTTAAATAGAAACTTTGATGCATGCATCCTCCCATAACCTTTTTCATCAAAGAAGAGCTTCATCATCTCCTCTCTATAAACTTCATTCAACTGATTGACTACCCCCAATGGGTCTCGAATATTGTACCTATCACCAAAGTCACTAGGGGTCTCCAAATTTATGTGGACTTTTGTGAGCTTAACCTCACATACCCTAAGGATGTCTTTCCTCTACCTAGCATTAACCAGCTTGTTGATCTCATGGCCAACCATGAGATGTTATCTCTCATGGACAAGGTTTTGGGTTATAATCAAATCTTGATTGCTCCTAAATATCAGCATAAAACTGCCTTTACTACCTCTTGGGGGAATTTTTGCTATAGAGTCATGCCTTTAGGGTTAATTAACACTGGTGCAACCTACCAACGTGTCATGACTTATATCTTCCATGATATCATCCATAAGATTGTAGAAGACTATGTGGATGACCTTCTTGAAAAATACAAACTCTAAATAGATCACTTGATTGTTCTTACAATCATATTTGAATGCCTCATCCATTACCATGTTTGCTTTGATCCTAAGAAATGCATTTTTAGGGTCATTTCAGAAAAGCTTCTTAGCTTTATCATCTCTCTTCATGGAATCAAAGTAGACCCTGCTAAAGTCAAATAAATTTTGGACATGCCTCCTCCAACCAACCTTAAGTATCTTCGTAGCCTATAGGAAAAACTTCAATCCATTCATCATTTCATTTCTCAACTTTCAGACTAGTGCCAACCTTTCCATCACCTTTTGAAGAAGGATGTCTTTTTCAAATGGAATGGTGATTCTCAAAAGGCCTTTGATTCTCTCAAACAATACCTTTTATCATCACCTATCCTTACCCCTCCTAAGGATGACCACCCCTTTTACATATATATCTCTGCCATCGACCAATCCCTAGGGGCAATGTTGGCTCACCGAGATGAACAACATAAAGAGCAAGTTGTTTACTACATTATCCACACACTTGTAGAATACAAGCCTTAGTATACACATATCAAGAAACCCTGCTTGGCATTGACCTTTATGGCCACCAATCTCCACCACTACCTTCTTAACCATAAAACCTATGTCACTAATACCAACCCACTCAAGTACTTGCAATCTAAACCATACCAAAATTAGCATATGGCTAAGTGGTTCAGGCTCTTAGCTGAATTTGACCTTGAATTTCTCTAATAGAAATTGATTAAAGGGTAGGTCATTGCTGACCAATTGGTTGAAGCTTCTTTACCAAACAACCAACCACCTCCTCTTGCCTTTCTAGACGAAGCTATCTTGACTCTTTTTCAAGAGGATGGCGAATCCTACCAAATGGCCATGTTCTTTGATGGATTAAAGTACCAACAAAGAGGGGGTGATGGATTTATCCTCATTCCTATCAATGGTGATCCCCTTCCTCTATCCTTCAAACTTGATTTTGAATGTACCAATAATATGGCTGAGTATGAAGCCCTTGTGATAGGTCTCCAAACTACTCTAGCCTTGAGAATTAAGACAATCCATGTCTTTGATGATTCCTAGCTCATGGTCAACTAGGTCAATGGATCCTATCAATGTAAGAATGATGTCTTGAAAAAATATAAACTTTTAGTTGACAAACTCTTAACATCATTCGAATATTACCTATTCCAATTTGTTCCTCAATCTACCAACAAATTCACATATATGATGGCTTACCTTACTTCTCAGATCCCTTCTTAGCCTTTCAATTCCAAAATATTTGTCACCATTCATCATTTTACCCCTCCTTATAACTAATCTGATCTCCCTACCCTTTATAGTGTAGATAAATTCTCACCTGACATTTGGTATGACCAAACTTTTAACTACCTTAACCTAGGCATCATTCCTCCCAACCTCTCTAGCAACGCTCGTAGAAATTTTTTTCAGAGTACATTTCATTACACCATACTAGGGGCACCATACTAGGAGTAATCCTTTACAAATGTGGTTTTGATAGTCTCCTTCTTCATTTCTTACACAACCATGAAGCTTCACATGCTATCAAGGAAACACATGATGGGATATGTAGGGGACACTTTAGCGGCCTAGTGGTCACTAAATGTATCCTTCACCTTGGATGCTATTAGCCCACCCTCAACCAAGATTGTTGTGATCATGTAAAAAATTGTGTAAAATGTCAACAACATGCTAATTTACATCACGTGCCATCCAATAGCCTCCAAGTATCTAGTAACTTTTGGCCTTTCTCTCAATGGGGGCTCAATCTCATTGGGGAAATTAACCCCTATTCTTCACAGTAGCCTAGCTCCATCATCACAGCTACTGATAATTTCACCAAGTGGGTGTAATTTATCCCTCTTATCTCAACCAAAGTAGAGAAGATTGTTGACTTTATCAACCATCATATCATTTGCCGCTTTGGTGTTCCTCATAAGATCATCACTGATAATGGTAACTCTTTTAAAAACAAGTAGGTCCAATGGCTATGTGACATATTTGGCATCGAGTTAAGATTTTCCTCACCTTACCATACACAAGAAAATGGACAAGTAGAAGCCGTTAACAAAATCCTTAACAAAATACTCACTAAAGTCATCAGTGCTTTAGGTCGAGATTGACACTTGCACATCCCATTCACTTTATGGGCCTATCATACTGGCATTAGAACCTCTACGGGTGATACCCCTTTCTCTTTAGTCTTCAGAACAGAGGTAGTATTACCTCTTGAAGTCCAAATCCCCTCTCTTCACATATCTTTATAGGAGCTTATTTATGAGAAATATTTTTGTCAGCGCCATTTAGCTCAACTTGAGCTACTTGATGAGCGTCGTTTAGCAACCCTCACCCACCTCCATATCTATCAAGAGCATATTAAATATACTTATAAAAATCACCTCAAATAATGGGAATTCAATATCAGAGACATTGTCCTAAAGTAAAACCAACATGTGACCAATATGGAAAAGCGTAAATGAGACAAGTTTACTTTCAATTAGTTTGGACCCTACATCATTACCCATAAATATGGATCAGGAGCTTATCATTTGTCCTCTCTTAAAGGCAAACTATAACCTGAACCCCTCAATGCTTTGCATTTGCATCCATTTTTCTATTAAAGAATGATCAAGTTCACTCCTTTTGTTTAACTTAAGCTCGTCCCTTAATTACAAGATTTTAACCTTCACCCATCTTTCTCCTCTCCTTTTGAGGACAATTGATTACAACATAGAACCATGTGATTAACCATCACAGTCATAGACTAATCCTAAATGTATGTACCACTGCTCTATCCACAGCATGGTTATCATGGATACTTTTTATTTATAATAAGATGAAATCCCATGTTCATTATCTCTCAAAACCACAGCCTTTAACATATCATTGACCTTCATGTGTTAAAGTTTTTTCTTCATAAAGCAAACCTCTGAACTTAATTAGACTTGTCCATGTCTAAACACATTGCATCCAGACATAATTTGGATACCAAAATATTATTTGGGTCAATATCTTAAGCATTGCAAACTATTCTCTTGAAGGACAGCTGCCCAAAAATAAAATAAAAATTGTCAAATGTAAGTTAGACTGCTTCCGTGAAGGACAGCTATCAAGAACATTAACAAAACCAATAAGCTTAGACCACTCCCTTGAAAGATGGATAAGTTAACTTTATCAAAATAATATCAATTTATTGGAAGCTTCTTGCATCGATCAGCTTCCCATATACAATAATAAGGCAAAAGACCCACTATCACAACAAAATCTAAAGCCACAATCGACTCTCAAACAACATAATAAATTGGAAGTCGTAATTGATTTTCATATATAGACTTTTTGCATTGATAAGTCTACATCTAGCATATGACATGGACTTGTTTGTTACCATTATTAGGTCACCTATAGAATGGGCAAACTAATTCACATGAGGTTATCAAACATATCACCCATTACCCTTCACACCCCCTATCACCCATCTTCCCTTTAGATTATCTATAAATCAAAGGATTTATAACTTACTTGACATCTTGTGATCAATAAATTTTTTTTTATCAACTAACGACCGTTCATGCATAGCATTTGAAGGGCTTATATTCATTAATCTAATCCCACTTCAAGTTTGTTTCAGTCCTTGTCAAAAATAAAGCATTGTGCCCTATTCTTATCTTATTGTGCTTGGCTGATGTTTTCATCATAACTTTTACCATATAGTGTTGCAACAACGATAATCATTCTTTTTATATTAAGTGAGCATACAATAACCATAACCATAACCATAACCATAACATTCATAAGTATCCACATAACCTTAAGCATGATAACATTCGATCAGTGACATCTAATGCATTTTGTACATGTTTACAACAAACTATAAAATATTTTATTTAGGGTACGAGGAGTCACACGACATATACATAGTCATCGGATTACACACACATTACCTAAAGCACATGCATACATTATTTTCCTACCTAAGCATTAGATCGATTATCTAGTGACTCTGGATTTGTGTTCATCCATCCTTCTACTTGATTACTCCTTAAACTAACATTCGTAGCATTCCCTGTCTCAGTAATTGTTAAAGGGTATACTATGTTCTCTTCTCCCACATTCATCCCTAAAGGATGAGAATCATATTCCACTCTAGGTCTTTCACTTTGCTTTCCTATCACATCCATTGCATCCCTCTACTCTAGTTGTTCTACTTGTATAGGTACCACCAGTTGGTGCCTCAGCACACATCCCTTTGGACAATGAGGTTTCCCTCCATAAATAGGTTGATGGTCATGTTCTCTAGCCCTACATCTTGCACAGTAAAATTCTCACCTTCTTCACTGTACGAACGTAAGAGTTTAGGTTCACACTTGGGTCGTGGGTGCCTTTCCCCTTGTTATTGATCTAACAATACTTCTATTATTGTCATTACATGTTGCAATACCTGATAGATCTGCACATTCACCATATTGATTATTTTGGGTCATGGGGGGTGTTGATTATCTCTACCATTATTTCCATTGTTCATCATCTTCAACCTTTTGTAGTTCTTTGCACTCTCTATGACCTACAAAACCAAATAATTCAATGATAGACATTTGTCCTTATCATGATTATTTAAATAGAATACCTAATCATTATTCCTCACTGACATGATTCTCCATTCCATCAACTGGGAAGGTCATATGATGACATTGATTCCCTTGAATAGTTTTTCCACTTGAAATGGTCATGTCTACTTACCTTTTCGTATGGGCACATCACCCTCAATCTGATTGGTCATCTCGATAAAGCCATTATGCACCATCATGATATCTTTTTGTTGCCCTTATCATTCGATCCGCATCTGATGTCTTTCCTTGCTTTATCATCTTGCGATCCTTGTAGGCCTGGTGGTCATTTGCATCATTGTCACCTTTAACCTGATTGATGTAAATTGGCTTTTGACCATGGGCCACTGTAATGATCATGCCTTCACAACTGTCACTATTGCTGGTGGTAACTCTCAAATGCTTACCATTATAGAAAATCTTCCATCAAAGATAGGCTACCATGAATTCATGAGAATACATTCACCTTCATATCCACTCTACTGTCCTCTTACTACCAACCCATTACTATAGGCTTTGAACGTCAGACCCCAACCATTGGCAATGCTTGCTCGAACATGGTAGTCTTTTATTTTGTGCCAACTGAGAGTTCATCTATGGCAGGGGAATGGTCACATTCTCCAACTATATAACCAATATCCTTGACCATGTAGCTCCCTAATACTAAGACCTCTTCTAAGTAGAACCCTAAGTCATCGGTTTCAAGGAATTAAGATAGAGGATGCATATATGGCCACTGTTTGTCTAGCCTACCCATGCAGCTTAGGTCAGGTAAGGTCCATCCTCTATCACTTACCACACTTATAACTTTCTTACTTGTATAATCTACTTAGTCATCAAAGAAATTTATTGTAGGTCATCACTTCACTACTACCCTTAAAACCTGGCTCATAGTGGTGAGGAACCTTGGCAAAATTGATTATGTATATCATGATAGAATCCCACCTCTTAAAACTCTCAACTCATAGTGATAGATGTTATTTTCAAGTGTCTACCCTTGCACAATTTTAAAATGCACAACCTCCTCACAAAGGCACCTCTTCTATGGATTAGATCCATTGAATGTCATTTATGGTGCTTAGCATTGTGTTCCCTTCTTGTTTATCCTACCTTATCCATTTGTGTCTCTTATCCTACTAAATGTGAGATCATTATGATAACTATTCACCAATCTACACCATGCACTTTCACCAAAACCCAAAATCATTATTTTACAACACGTTCTCCATCCACCCAAACTGACCTATGTGGTCCATCAAATTGGAGCAGCCAATTTGAACACCACTCACCCAACCCTTGTTGAACTACATTGGCCTGATGTCCATAGACTATGTAGGCATTGCTTCACTTCTAAGGGCAGCTCGACCACTAACCACTAATTCTCATCCCCTTTTTCTTCTCACTCATTTCTATCACTCACAACACCCTCTTACTTAGGGTGTCTTACATCAATGAAGCTTTGAATTCTTTCTTAAGCATCCTTATGTTTTAACACCATCTAATGCTTCTTCTTAGTTTTTCTCCAATTTCTAAGAAAACTACATTTACTTGAAGTCTTTTTAGACTATGTAGGCAGCACTCAGTTATTGAGGTCATCTCGACCGCATCTTTTATTTTGCTTTCCCTCCTAAAATCTCTTTCTCCACTTCTCTACCTATCCCCTCACCACCTCCCTCCCTTTAGCTTGTCAATCTCTTTTAACCACTTTTCTAGTTTGTCAATCTCTTTTAACACAAGGATTGACAGCATTCTTCATTGGCCCCTCTTATCTCCCATAAAGCCACCACCTACTCAGCCTCGCTAGCCTCCCCATCACCTTTCCTTGTGCATACTTTGTAGCTCACTCCCTCACCCACTTTTCATGTTTTTGGTCCCTCTCTCCACTTATTACCAACCTTGTCCTTTATCCCCTTTAATTTTTTTCACTGTCCTCATCATCTCCCCTCATCCTTGGCTATTTGTCATACCCTCTTTATCACTATCTTTTTCTCACCAATTCTACATCATACTGTGCATCTTGCAAGCTTTATGTTTCTTCTATTATTGCACTTTTTCTTTACATGTACCACCACTCTCTACCATTTTACCACTCTTCCCACCTTTCCCATTTTTCATTCTTCTATTTGTTTTATTTTTATCCTTTCATCTTTTTTGTCTTCTTTTTTTGCCTACAACTAGCTTCTAACTGGGTATTTATCTTTTCAGAAGCCTTCCATAATTGTCCTTTTCATCTTATCAGTTCTTGCCTTTTGTCTTTTGCATTCCCCTTTTTCCTTTTTCCATCTTAGTACTCACTTGTCTTTTGCATCGATGTGAGTATCTGTGCTTTATATCCCTGCATCCATTATTTCCTTTTCTTCTTATCATCCTTGATCTTCATCCCTTATTTTCATCTCATTCTCTTTCATTATTTGTTCACCACCTCACCACTTTTCTACTTGACAATCTCTTATAATCACCCCTTCAGCTTGTCAATCTCTTATAACAAGCTGATTGACGCCTACCTTCTCTCTTCACCTTCTTACCCACCCATCCTTCGTTTACCCTTGTTTTTCTTAACCCATTTCCCATTTTTCATCTCATTCTCATATCCAAAACCACCATCTGCTTTGCCTCGTTACCTATCATCCATGCTTACTTGGTCAAAATACCCCCTGCTTCTTCACTCTCATGTCATCCTTTTTGTGTCCTCATTTCACTCATTTTTCCTCATGTTTTTTTTCTTCTATTTATTGCTTTGTTTTTCATTTTCATCACAAAACTATCTTCTCCTTGGTCTGTTTTTATACTTATTTTCAAACCCTTCGTGGCCTCCCATATTTCCCATCCTCCCTACCCTTCATGATTGTTACACTTCTCTCCCCATCCTTTTCAATTCTCCAATCTGTCATTCTTTAGTGCATCCCTCACCCCCCCCCCCCCATCTTCTACCTCTTTCTCTATTTCATATCATTTTTTCCATCTCTCTTGATGACATTCCTTGTTCTTCCTGACCTTCCTTTTGTTTCCTCATATGTGTCCATGCTTGGCTCCTTCCATCCTTCTCCACCTTTGTCTTTATTTGTGACCTCATTATTTTCTCTATTTATCTTTCCATCCCTCTCATGGTCCGTCTTCACCTCATCCCTTGTTGGATCTCCCTTATTTTCTCCCATTCAACCTCCAGCTCCTCAGAGTGCGATCACCCATTGTACCACTTTTACTGCTTTCTTGTGTCCTCCACACCCTTGTTTTAATGCACAAAATTTGGTCAGGGTTGTTACTTCAAGTGCATCCCTTTTTTCCTTTAATGTTTTTGCATGTTGAGCCTAGATCCTTTTGTTTGGTCCTCTCTAGCTACTCCCTTCACCCTACCTATCACCTTTTTCCCTTTTTAACCCTCTACCCATTTTGCTCTTATATGATCACAACATCTAGCATGCTACAACCTAGAAGGTATTTCATTCAACTTTGGTTTATTGTAAGATATATATCGATACTATGGCTTTATAACATAATTGGCCAAGGCCGCAAGCTCATACGACCAACCAGAAAGCCTGAGCCTTGCTAAGCCATCAGGATGAAGAATCTTTCCCCGCCCCCTCTGGTCTTACCTATTTCAAACCCCTTCTATCCCGACCTTCGAAGATATTAGAATCAAAACTAAAACCATCTTCAATCAAATGATTTGGGGTACCCATGCGTGGATGTTAGCCATACCCTCTCATGTGACTTACCTCCCAACCCATAATTTCCATTTATTCTCCCTACCCAGCCTACATCCTCCTATGCACCATAATTGCCCTACTCTTTTATTGCAAGCTCTTATAGAAGTTGCCTCTTCCACCACACTATTTTCTCTTTAGACCTCTTTATCCCACCTTCCTTTTCAACTCCCTAATCTATCTGTCTTTGTACATTCTTATTCTATTTTCCCTCTCAGTTTTCCATTTATACCATTTACTTTCCTTCTGCTCCCTCATTTCATTAATATTATTATTATTATTCGCCTCGCTCAATATTTCAAAACCCCTCAGAGTCTTTCTTTGAATTCTCTCAAAACTCAACGCTTACTTATTTTGAGGCCCCACTGACTCACAGGTCAAGGGTTCAAATCTTTGCCACTTATTGTTTACCCACTCTACTACTTTGTTTCCCTGAATCATTGAATAATACCCTTTCATAGCCTGTTAACGACATTATTGTGGAATGTGCACAATGTCGGCTTATTTGGATGGTGATGAAAGAAATTGTTGGGTCACCATGGCAATTCAAGTAGTGCCAAATTTTCTAAAGCCTGGTAAAGTATATTTCTCTCTCTTTTTCTTTCTCTCTAACAAATAGTGGTATAAATTTCACACTTAAACTTGATTATCCATGGTTGTAGAATCCTTTTGCATAGTTAAAGCAATCATCTTATTGCATCCGAGGTATTCTCATCCATCATTTCTACCCAACCAATTAGAACACTATTTGATAGCCATCTTTTCCACTCTTTAACGCTTCCCTTTCTCCAACGTCCTTCAATCAAAGCTAATTGCATGATATCAAATTGGGACAACCAAGTTAACCAACACTCTCTACCTCAAAAAAATGCACTAACCCTGAAGTTCATTTTGGAATTATATCCATGAAACCATGTAGGAAATGTCCACTTGCCTAGGGCATATGGAGTCCACTCGACTACCCCATTACAATCAACCAACCCACTTGCCCACATCCACCTCAACATTGGCCCCTTTCGATCTAACATTTTTCATAGTTTGTGACAACCTCACCTTGGTCCTTTTGATCGTACAGACCAATTTTACCATGTTGAATATTTGCATTTACACCACCTCATGCAAAACTAGACTATTTATGTTGTTCTTCGAAAGCACTTCCTACCCTAGATACTTGTGAACAACACCGACCCTATTCAGGAGCTTTGATAAGACTAACCCGATCAGCTATGATCAATGTTGGAGACTGATTACCTTATCATTTATCTTAAGACTTGACTTTATTATTACCAACATTGGTACCTTTAGTCTTTGTTTAATCTTGACTATCACGCTTAGACACATTTTGTATACCCATTGGCATTCCACATGCTCAGTGACCTTGTGGCACCATCTAGTGTCTCCCCACCAACTGATTATCAAACTTGCACCCGATTCGATCTTTCCTCATCAGCTCTTGATTTGAGGAGGAACACCTCTTCCCATACTTGAGGCACCCTGACCTTCAACCAAACAATTCATTTTTATTTTACAGCTTACTAATTCAAAGCTGCATAACAAAAAAAGATAAAATGTAGACACTAAAAAACTGCACACTTATAGTTTTCAATGACTAAATGCCTCAGGACCCTCTAAACCTTCTTATTCCTTAATCAACTCCTCTTAACCTAACCAAATCACTATTCTCCTATTCATATAGTACTACTCAAAATTACTCTTCAAAAGTACTATTCACTATCACTATTCACTATAAGACCCATTATCACTATTTATGATGATATGGCATGTAACATGACAAGTGACATGGCTTAGAAGTGAGGTGGCTTGATGTAGGACATCATACCTCACCTAAGACCCTTTCTCAAGGTGTGTAATGACCTCATTTAAGCATCACAAGGACTCCCCCTTGAAATATGGTGAATTTCCTCTTAAAGGGCCATCATTCAACATGTATTTTGCCTTCACACATGAAAGTAGCCTTCAAAATGAGATACCGAAATCTTTAGTGCTTTGAGAAAGACAAATGACACCCATTTTTAACTTTTTAACCCAAATGAGAGACTCACCAACCCAAATGAGAATCCCCACCATACTCATTTTTGACTAATTGATGCATCACATAGAAAATGACTCCACATTTTGTGTGCCATCTCTTTAAGTACTTGAATGAAAACAAGGGTGGTGAAAAGTCTTTGGTTTCATTTAAATCTATGTGCATGATTCTCATTTAAAATTGGATTCATGTGCAAGGTGGGAGACTCACCAATCCAAATGGGGATCCCCACCAAACTTCAATTTTGACTCATTCATGCACTACATAAAAAATGGTGTCATACTTCTATTATTCTTTTTTTGACATGATTCTTCACAACAAATGCTATAAATACCTCCCCTCTCCTTCACCCAAAGTTAAGTGGAAAGTTAGTCTTTTGTTATTAACATTTTGTTCCAAGATTTTGAATGAGGTTATCATTTATAATTCATCCATATCTTGGAGGAAAAGATAACGAAACAACGAAAATCCACCAAAATCATTAAGGATCTTCAACAAACTAATCTTCATCAACATCTTCAAGCATTGAGGTAATCTTGTTGTTTAGTTATCTTAATTTCTTTATTCCTTTCATTTTAGCCTTCTTCTTTCACTTGCTTCTTTCCTTACCCTCTTGTCATTTTATTCTCTTACCCATATTTCTTTGCCCTCTTGATCACCCTTTACCCCTTTGCCTCTTTGGCCTCATTTTGACCATTTGCCCCTTCGCCTTCTTGGCCCTCTTTTTGACCACTTATCCTTCTTATTTTCTTGAATATATTTCCCTTCACCATCCCAACCATTTCCCAACCTCAACCAAATCATTCGTTCGACCTTTATCATATCAATCCAAACTAAAAACCACAACTTTGTTCTAATCGATTTTTAGCATTAGCATTATTTAAACTAGTTGCCTTATTTTAGCCATCTAAGTAAAGCATTTAGTTTTATTAATTAATTTGTTTTAATTTGTTGTTCTTAGTTTCTGTTTGTTGTCATTTTATGCAAATATTTTCATTTTTATTTACCAATTTAAGTGTTTAAAAAAGGTGGATTGATAGCCTCCTAAAAAACTTTCACTTGTAAGATCTAGCTCACTCTAAGCAATCCATCCAATTACTTGTCTAACCAATAAGTTTTATGGTAGTACTTTCTAATTGTAAGTCATTCTTCCATATCCAAATAGGAGTTCTCACAAAGTCTGGATTCAACACACGCGCATTCAACAGGAATTCTTCTACACACCCTTCTCCACTAGTTTCTTCTTTTTACACTTAGGAAAAAATAAAAATTAGATAGAAACACTGCATTTTAGAGGGTATAAGTCCATATTATTTAAAATAACCCAATTTATTCGAAATGATCTATCTCCAAATGGTTTGAAATGCTCCAATTTATTTGGAATATAGAAAATTTATTTTTGAAAAAAAAATTCTTCACTCCGCTTTAGTGGGTATAAGTCTAAATTATTCAAAATAGTTCAATTCACTCAAAATGATCTATGCCCAAATGATTTGAAACAATCCAAGTTATTTGGAATATAAAAAGAAAAAAATTTGGAAAAAAATTTCTCCACTCCATTTTCGTAGGTACAAATCCAACTTATTCGAAATAGTCCTTTTTGTAGTCTATGTGGAAGACTAAACATAGATGTACCTAGTGAGATAAGTCAATAATTTAGAGAAGAACTCACATTTTAAATAGTCAAAGCATGGAAGCACCAAGTGATAATAGACCAAATTTCGAGAATAAAGTTTGTACAAGCACCAAATAGAGTACCAAATGAGTTTTCAAATATGCATTTATTCCACATTGTGGTACTACCTTCATGGTATGAGAACATAGGTAATTTTATCTCAATGTGCAACTTCACAGAGGACGAGTAAGGTAGAGAGAAATAAAAAAATTACTAACTCCAAGTCATCCCAGTTGATGCACACAATCTTGTGAAAAATGGTCACTGACAAAGTCCTTTAGAGATATATGCTCTAACAGGAAATCCAAAGAACCTTAAGAGAAACAAAACACTTTGTAGTCTATGTGGAACAATAAACATAGATGTACCTAGTGAAATAAGTCGATAATTTAGAGAAGAGCTCACATTTAAAATAATTGTCAAAGCATGGAAGCACCAAGTGATGGTAGACCCAATTTCAAGAATAAAGTTAGTAGAACCACCAAAGGGGGTACCAAATGAGTTTTCATATATGCATTTATTCCACATTGTCATACTACCTTCGTGGGATGAGAACATAGGCAATTTTATGTCAACATGTAACTTCACAGAGGACATGATTAAAAAAGAGAAATAAAAAAAATTACTAACTCCAAGTCATCCCAGTTGATGCACAGAGTCTTGTGAAAAATGGGTCTTAACAAATCCCTGTAGAGATATGTGCTCTTAGAGGAAATCCAAGGAATCTCAAGAGAAGCGCACAAAGGAGTAGTTGGAGGATATATAAAACCAGATGCAACCACGGGGAGAGTGCTCCTCACAAGGCTTTGGTGGTGTATGCTATTGAGAGGCACAAAGGAATACCGGCTAGTTGGGTTTGACTCTTGCCAAAGAATGGGAAAACCATTGAAGAGAGACTTAATGCCTCTATACCCAAAGCAACTACAACAATCATTTAATAGGTGAGGCATGGACTTCATAGAACCATTTAAGAAGATGAGTCGATGGAAGTGTAAGCACATATCAACATACTTGACCAAATGGCCCTATGCAAGAGCATTAGTAAACAACACTGCAGTAAGTGCAGCCAAGTTGTTATACATGCATATCATAACACGGGTCAAAATACCTCTATATCCCTGCCAAGCAACTATGGAAGATACTTTGTGAACCAAATAATTCATCACTAACGGAGTTAAATATATTGCATCCCTTATCAAACCCATATTATCCAAAAGCTAATGGTCAAGCAGAAGCAACAGATAAAGTTTTGATCTCGATAATATAGAAGTCCTATTATATACAAGGCATTGATTCGAAGAGGCAATTTCCAATAATGTTATGATCATATCCAACTAGAGTCCTATTGCAATTTGAGTTTGTAGAGAAAGGCGTGAACTATTTAGACAATGAACATGGATGATATAGAAAAGCCATATAGGAAAAAATACCAAATACCAATGGCTATTCTAGTTTCAACGTTTCTACACTTCAAGGTGGGCCAATACTTTCCTACCCCTCAATTGCTCAACTTCATATGTCACTAACTGAATAAATGAATACTTTTAATAACATCCACAAGATTAAAGAATAGTGACTAAGTTGCTTTGTGCACAAACAACATTTTAAAACAAATTGCCGTTCCTACAATATCTATCTCCTTTTTTAATCTTAGATCTTCTACTATATATCTCAATCCAAAAAAAACATTTATTTTTTTGTTAATCTCTCATCTTCAAATAAACGCTTATCATAGATACATTTACAATTGAAACTGAGGCCTTCATCTGACCAAAAGCACAGCCAACTCAATATATTACCGGATTGGGTTGGTTACTTAAGTCCATAAAACTATTATATCCAAACCCACTTTACAATTCACCATTACACCATCTAGTATATTAAAAAAATCATTAAAAATATACGCCCTGAAAAGCCTGTTAAAAGTCATCCAAGGCAAGGCATAACATTGCAAAAAAAAAAAGATTGGGCTCCCATAGAACATTGCACCACAGATATCCAGCAACAGCCTTCACCTGCAGACCATTTTCATCACCCGCACCAAACCTGTAACTTAAGAGAGAGCTAGATAGAAATCCTTCAAGGTGATTCTTTCCGCACAGAAGGCATTAAAAAAAATAATAATAACCAAAAAAACTCCCATAGAACATTGCACATCATATAATCCAGCAACCGCGATCACCAACAGACCATTTCTATCACCGGCACCAAACCTGGAACTGAAAGAGGATTCTGCAGAAATTCTTCAGTAATTTCCCCTGAAAGGATATTAGCAAGAAGGTCCATGAAGTCCGCCACACTGAAGCTGGTAGGGCTCTTGGAATTAACATAAATGGAAATGGTAGGAATGCCAGGTGCAGAGTTTTGCTGGGTAGATTTCATACCATCTAATATCAATTTTTTCATCACAGCCCACTTAATCACCGATCAATTGGGCATGCATGTTGATATCAAGCCTCAGAATTTAATGGTGGACAGTAAGGGATAACGAGCTGGAAATTATAGACTTTGGGTTTTCAAGGCAAGTGGACTGGGAAGGAATGCAAAGGTCAACTCACAGAATAACAGTTACGAGAGGTTAATGGGCTCTAGATTACTACTTCAACGGTCATAATCTCTCCAACAAGCGCGATGTTTACAAGTTTGGTTGGTAATGTGGTGTTAGAGGTGAATCAGGTGATAATACACAAGGCTCAAGCCAGTTCTACGTTCACCTGTTTACTTATTTAAAGATCGAAGTATCCTTATCCTTCAGGTCTAAGGCAGATTTCTTGTTCTTCTTCCTTGCCCTCCGCTTTCTGTCTGTAATTGCAATAGCAATATCATTTGGAAAAAGAGTGCCCCACACAAAGGCGTGCAATAAGGTAGCCACCAGCATACTAAACACTGTAAGAGACGAAATAAGAGCCAGTGTGACAGCTAAGAATTGCGTAAATGGGTGTCTCATCTTGTTTGAATATTTGATTGTTGCAATAGCAGCTCCAGTTGTTGGAAATGTATAAGCCCACCAAGCAATAGAAAATCTGTACAAAATGGCAAGAAACCCTGTTAACATTTGGCAGCTTAACAAGCATTAGAAAAGAAACTGTGAAAACAAAGCAATTTTCCACAATTCAGATAACATTATCAACTTTTTCCGACAATGCAAATTGCATTACCTGAATCCACGAAAGAAATTGAGCCGTACCGCCTGTATATCATCAAAAGTAAATTTGAGTTTATAGAAAGAAGATTCTTAAAGAAACAATAAGTGTGATGAAAATTTAAGATTGAAAGCAAAAACATCATACATACAAGAGATGTATACAGAAAGATGGCAATGAAATAGGAAATCTTTGAAACATAGTCAAAGTCTCCTTGAATTCTTTCCCATGCCACAGATGCCACACTAGGAGCTGCTACAAACAGGAAGAAAACAGGATGAAGCTCCTGCGGAAGAGACTCATTCGTTGGTAATCTTTGGTAAAGCGTCACAAAAAGCACCATGTAATGGGCCAAACCCACAGCAAAGAAAAATATAGCTCCCTCGTTCCATCCAGTTGCTGCTCCTAGCAATGCCCCCACAAAGTTTCCCACAATTGACAAATGATTTGAAGGGTTAGCTACTTTGGATAGCCTCCTATCACCTCCTGACATCCACTGCCCATATATTTTTAGTTCCAAACACAGGAGAGGGGTCATAAAAGCACACCAAACAGCAGGATGTACTGATGTTGCTATGTGTGGTGGCAGCCCAATTGCCAAGAACATACAAGCTATGCATGGTGCAAAGAAGAAGTTTACTCGAACAGGATGATAAATATTCACGTCGTAGAGCTTCAAAGTAAAAAATGCATTTAGATGAATAGACTGCCGAAATTATAATAAATATCAAAAGTGCCACACACCACAATACCAAATTAATAATTTCAGGAACATGCAAAAATCCCATGAATGGTGTTGCAGAAAGTGTTTTCCAAAGTATGGCTTGACTTCCAATTCCAAGACAGACACCAAAGAATGATACTGGAAATCGTAGAAGAAATGGCCACTGCTTGTCACTTGGGAGCACCAACTCCTCTGAATCCTGATCATAAAAAAATTTAATAGTAAATAAGTATTCTCAATACCACAGAAACTGCTTAATAATTAAAATTCATAAATTTAACATCTATCCTAAAGTTTACAGTAGTACAGCCAGTTGTTGGCAACTATTCATACAGTAATGGTGCTAGTATTTAAAACACTACTACTACTCTACCTTGTGAAGTCCAAGATAAGAAGAACCACAGGATCAATCTAATCTTAATTATACTTTAGTAACGTGCCTAACATTGTTAAAAGTTTGAATAAGATCGCAATAGGTACGCTTCTGTATATGTTATGTTTGATAAATTTTTGATTTTCTTTTGCATTTAAATGTGTGACATACTTATAAAACTAAATACTCTATATAATATATAAAATTGATTGCTAGAACATTTCACAACTCAAAAGGATTATTTGAGCCATGTTGAAAAAAATATGAGAGTAGAATGTTCAATGTACAAAGTAGGGCATTGAACCTACATTACATGGTAAATTGTTTACGTGGCCAGCAGAAGGGTTCATGTTCCATCCTTGATCCCAGGTCGTTAGGGGCCAATGGTCTTAAAAGGCTGCTGATGGTCACTTCCATGCCTAGGTATCTCTCACTCCATATATTATTATTTGTTACATTATAGCAGGATTAAGTTAATGGAAAATTAGAAACTAATTTGAGGAGACTGACATTTCAGATGGCCTATAGGGTTTGATACTGTTGAATATATTGCTTGAAACACTGTATTTTGCCAGAGAGAATTCCCAAAATATTCTTCACGCTTAAGCCTGTCATAAACCTAAAGTAGCCTACCGTCCTTTGAATATGTCATTTAGATCGGTGATGTTTCCGTACCATAGTCCAGACGTAAGTGGATTGGGAAGATTCAGTTTATTCTTTAGCTTGGTCGTGAGATCGAAACCTTTGAATACGAAAATTTAGCAATGTACAAGGTGAATGGAAAGAAATCCCGTTGTTGGCTTTCACAAGGGGATCGAAACCTTTGAATACAAAATTTTCGCAATGTACAAGGTGAATGGAAAGAAATCCCCTTTTTGGCTTTCACAAGGGGAATTCATAATCCAAATAGGCATCTGGCTTGTCCATGACCTAAAAAATAACCTTTATCTTTACTTTTTGTGATATAACCATAAAAAAACTTAAAAGGCATCAATTGCATTAGATGCCCATTCATTATGCCAATAAATTGCACACGTCAAAATCAGAAACAAGTGAAGATATACCGCTATGAACAGATTACTAGTGGCATATATTTTGTTTGTATATTTACTATTAGAATGTCAGTTCACTCATATTATTTGAGCCACTGACTCAAAAGCTTAGAGTTAGAACTGAATGTGCAACATGTGTCCACCTTGTAAAAGCGGCCACCATTACTCAGTACTGAAAATCAGATCAAGTCCAACGAAACTGATATTAATATTCGTCCTGGTTAAAACTATAAACTCCAACAAAATATTAACAATTACATTCATTAAGCATTTCTTTACAACTCCTCTTCATAGTTTTGCACCTTATTTGGAAAACTGTTCTAATTAAGCATTGATTTATTCACGAGTGAACCAATTCTGAATGGGAAAGACACAGGAGAATTAATATATAAAGCTTTCTTAAATTCACATATACTAAAGACCAAGAAGACAAAACAATATATCAGACTCTAACAAGGAAGCAGAAAATAAAGTCTTAAAATTTAAAAGCCAAAAATATAGAAATTACAAAAGAGAATTGAAAAAATGAGATAAATTTCTCATAGTGTACCAGAAAAAATATATTAAAGCATCAAATATTAGACAACACAAACTCGTTTGTTTATAAAGACAACTTCAAACTTGCACATAGAAAACTATCTCATGTCCAGAATGTGCAAGACCCCATGCTTGGCTAATAATGATAATCACTACTTGCTGAGAGGCAGGCTTTCATAGATGCAACAAATACGATCTTATAATTGATCTCATAATATTAAATGCTTTATCATAGAGTGTAATGACCTAGAGGAATAACTAGAGAAACACCAACAACAGCTGAATGAAGCCAGAAATTCTATCCATATTTTTCAAGAACAAGGCAAAATATGTGTTATTTGGGTACTGATACATATTTTAAGGCTTAGAGAATAGTAAAAACTTCTCTTTCACCAAATTAAGTATTGACATAACTGTAAGAACTCAAGACATTATCCACCTGTACGATTTAGAATTGTATATTTCTTAATTATGATTAACTTGGTTAATATGAGTTGAACAAACCATGCTTTAGCCCATGCGAAGCCTTCCAGAAAAATATCATAGCAAGGAAAATCACTTCTACTTTATATAAAATGTACAGAAGAAACCTAAAAAGAGAACTCAAGAGTATACTGAAATTTTTCTTACCCTAAGAATCTCCAGCTCAGGACCCTGTAGAGCATCAAAGTAGCGTCCCGCAGGCAAAGATTCTATCTCACAATCTCCTGGGCGAACACCATTATCTCCTTCTGGTGGCTTTCCACGAAGGCGAGAAATCTGGTGTTCAATCTTTCCAGATCTTGTCTTAAAATAGGCATAGCTGTCGTCTTTTGCTCTGTTATCAAAGTTTCGTCTATCACCCGGAACGTTTGGAATGGTTCCATTTGCTATTGCTTCAGCATATGCATTTCCAGTGGGTATAGGTTGTGAATAAGCCTTTACTTGTTTTCGAGGTTTTATTTTAGAAAAGTTAATGGATACATTTGAAGGATTTTGTAATTTTGACATCTCTGCATCTTCTTCAACTTTTTGAGCAAGGAAAGAGACCTTCTTTGCTGGCTCCATCTGAGATTTGGCAGGTGAAGAAGGCATGCTAATGGAAATTACATGAGATGGAAGAGGACTCCCTGATACAATAGATGACCTTGGTTGATAAGAAGGATGGTCAAGCTTATTCTTGCTTGGGATAGCTGCCGCTGCATTAGAAATTCTCTGGACGTCAAGGCAATATGTTAAAACAAAACAAGAAGATGTGAAGAAGTTGCTAGGCATCTTCAAGACATTTTAAGCATAAGAAAAATATTTACAAAACTTCCTTACCACAGAACTTTGTTCTGGAGGAGATACCAAAGTTGCCTTGGGGATCGCTTGATGAGGGTTTTCAATGTCACTGTCATATTTATCAAATGACAGGCTAGTTTCAGATGATATAACCTGCAGTAATCGAGGCAGATTTTCAGGTGAAGCTGCTTCTGCTGAACTGGCAAATTCAAACCGCTCCATGTTGATGAATATTTAAAAATCTGGAAAATTCGAGTTGTGTCACCTTGACCTGTAACTCGTTAGTATGAAAACGAATGCACAAGTTAGTAGCAATCATAAGTGCACTACGCTACACTTAGGGCAATAAAACCAGGATTTCAAGAAAAAACAATGCATGAAAGGCTTGGTCCAAAATAAGAATTCAAGAAACAGAAAAATTAAAATAATTTCATTACTAGAAGAGCAACATGAAAACTGTTAAGTTACATTAAAACCTCTGATTTTCACAAGCATATAAGTAACTATATGGACTTCCTTTATGTCCAAACGTTTATTGCTACAATTTTATAAAGCTCAAGTTCCTTCAACGATTTGTTAGAACACCCAATTAATAAAATATAGTAACATAGTTGTGGCATGTGTCTCCAAATTACTAGCAGAACTAGAAGAGATCTGCTACGTTCATGGAAAATTAATAGAGAGAAGGTGAAGAAACAAGACTAAGAAGCCAATTTTGCTGGATTTGATTTCTTTCCCTCTTAAAACCCCAAAGTATCAATGCCTTTTTTTTTCTTTTTTGGCTAGATGAAATGGGATTTCTATTGAAGGAGGGTCCTACCCAATGAAATAGGAGATGTTTACATGAAAAGTTTTCATCCAAAATATTACAGAACAATTAGGTAGTAACTGAAAACCAAATTTGATAATACCAATCCATCTATCTGAATAGACCAATATCTATATTGGAAAACCCATAATAAGAACTGATCTGGCCTGAATAAATCATCCAACATTGAGCTTTATAAATGCTTCTACTACGACCTGCAAAATGTCACATCTCCCTGCAAATATCATCTTGATGGATGGTCTGAACAACTGACCTGAAAATATAACAGAGAAATAAAATCATAGTAGAGAATAAAGAACATAGGATACAATAAACTAGATTAATAAACCTTCCCTAACTCACAGCACAGGAAGCAAATTCAGTCCAGAATAAACAGTTAAAGGTCTAACAATTTGCCCTGGGTCAGCCTGCCTTTTCTAAGCATCTTCTAGGAAGTTGCCATGGATTTTGATATATGACATTTCAATCTTCAATCTTGAATTGTTTTGTCAACCTGGTATGCCAACACTTCAGCTGCAAAGGTTTATGCAAGAATGTGGATCTTTCTTCTGGTACAAGTAGTATCAGAATCCTGTAAAAGAAAACCAATTTTAAAAGAATGAAGCTGCCTTCTTGCAGCCCGATATTTTTGATTCACAGGGGCACGTACCTTCCATTTTGAGTACTTGGGGGGACATGGACAAAATATCCCCCCGTTGTCCCCACCTACCAGGCAGGGTGCTCTAGCCATCCCTAGGACATTTTGGCCCCTCCTAGTGCCGTTTTGGGATTCTTCCTCTTTTCTTGCACTTTTGGTGACTCCCTACCCAAGGCAGCTCAGAAATCCCTGGACATCCTAGGGGACACTAAGGATGGGGTCCCATGGAGGGCACTCTAGCTCCTATTTTTCATGTGCAGGTGGCCATGACATTTTTTTAAACTGTTACAGAAATAAAAATAATTTTCACCATAAAAAGTGGAGCTCACTGATTTTTAGGAGAGTTGGTGCCCCTGCTGAAGAGGAGGGGCTACAGTTTTGTAGCACCCGCTCAGAAAATTTGATATTTTATGCCAAGTGGAATGACGTATATGGTGAGATTTTTTTAAAATAATTTAACTTCTAAATTTATTTATAGAGCCCTAAAAAACAGGAGCAACTAACTGAATAATTTGTATTTTCATGGACCCATATTTCTGCATATAGCTCCATATTTTTTTTCAACACCCGCAAAGAAAATTATGATAAGCCCCCTGCATGGGACCACTGCCTAAGGCATCCCTCACCCGTCTCGGGTATGATTAGGCATACACAGCGGCTGGACAGAATGGAATAAAAACATAAAAAATCCAAACTGAACAAAAAGGGGTTGCATTGGAGGAACCACATGATTAAGACTGAGAGAGCACTTATGAGGATGGGGCTCATGGAAGATGAATTTGATGATGATTTAGCTTGCCGCTTAGCAATTTTTATATTTATCACTATAATTTATGATACAAATAATTCATATTTTCATTTTGTCATGGATAAATCAGAATGAGAAATTTTAGTCTATTATATTTCAAATTTGCAATGCTTATTTCATGGATATGGATAACTTTAGAATACTTCTGGAAGCTTAATTTTGCAAAATAATCTGTAAAATTTTATACTTTTTCTTATATATTAATAAATAAATACATATATTTGTATATCTTTATATACATTTATATTTTCGATCATCTCCCGCACCTAAAATATTAAAAAATATTTTTTGATATCAAAAACTCATCCTTATTCAAGAAACTTCATTAAACATAGAGATTCTTAATACCATTTACCACCCACCTATAGGTGGCAAGAACCCATCTTCCTCTTTAGAACCCTCCAATACTCTTGCTCCAACACATCAGCACTATAACTAGCTTTAGTTTCCTTTCCATAAAATTCACCAATACTCATCTTCTGAGATTTTCTCGAAGCTGTCATTGGAGGAACCTCTATCTTCTCAAGTGGACGGGTTTAACCTTTACCCCTAGCGTCAATCTCAACAATTCTTCCTTTAGCTCAAACGACATCATACTTCAGTCCATTATTTCTAGGGATAGCCTTAAATCTCTCTCTCATTGCCTCATAATCTACTTTAGATAGTAAAATACAGCCTTCAAAGGCATTCAGGGCACCCTCCACATTTATCCATAGAAAAAAGAGAGCAAGGATATTCCAAAGGACTAAAAATGCCGGGCCAACAGACCTTCCAAAAATTCCAAAACCCTCCTCAAAGAGATACAGAAACCCCAAACCCACTACTAGTAGTCCACCCAATGAAAAATTCCAAATGTAATAGACACATATATGAGCTCCTCTAGAGGATGAGCTTACTTTCATAGTTCACATATTCTCTTTGGGAAACTGTGAAGTAAAGCTAAACAACACAAAAAAGATCATTGAAGAAGCATGCATCAATGGCATCCCAACAATATCAGTTTTCCACAATATTATGTCTATTGGTTGGGGGAATATTCCATGCGGTTTCTAGGAGGCAAGCAAAGGGGAAACAAGATGGGGACATCCTAAGACGTCCCCTTTTCCAAGGAATTGTAAGGGACATATCTCTCATACCCTATCCACCGCTTGAGCAGTAGGAGATGCCTAGAGATTCCTAATTACAAAGATGAAGTTAGATCTGATTAGAACTATAAATCTATTTAATATGGACAACCTCGGGTGAATTCAATGTGATGCAAGGGTATCCGGGTCCACGTGTAACCTTGCATCAACCAAAAAATGTGTAGTTAGTTTTTAATAAAGTGTGGTAACATCTTCAGCGGTTTGGTAATTTGCAGTATGGTTGCAAGCATCAGGTTTTTATTTTAGTCACTGCATGTTCTATTTTATTTTTGCTTTTGCTCTGGGTTATCTATGTTTCAAGGGTTCTTGCATAAGCTGATTTCTTTTCGCAAATGCTCTACCGTAATCTGTGGTGAGTCCTTTTCTAAGGTTAGCTTCAATCAATGGTGCAGTTTCACCAAACTTAATTCTAGACTTTGCCTCTGTATATCTTTCTTTCGCACTTTCTAGAGCTTAATGCTGGCCATTTTGATAACTTGCATTGATAAGTAGTAATATATCTGGGATGAGGCTTGTGATGATATTGGGAATAGGTAAAGGGCTCTGTGATGTGTTATGGGGCATCGATTATGTGATGCATTATCTGGGAATGTATTACCATCGGGACTTACGTGCTTTTAATGATTGTAACGCATCTTGATGTGTCACAGGTATTTAATATTTGTGGCCTTAGTGGGTTGTTGGAAGCAATTAATGTAAATGGTGGATTGTATGTATATAAACATATCCCCTACACTTGAGAAAGGCATTCGATTCCAGATTGGAGAAAGAGTATAAGTGTGGTTGCAAGGAGTACTGCAAGCAGATTTGTGCGCAGATCTGAGAAGGGGTAGGGGAATTGAGTCATTTGGAACCACACTGCAGTGTTGGGTTGATGCTTGTAAGTCTGTGGTCTGTGTTTATGGTTGTGTGTTTGATCATTGTAAGGCTATATCGTTGACAATTGGTTTGATGTTGTGTAATCTCTCTTTGAAGCAATAAATTTATATTATTATTGTGTGAATTTCCGCTGTACATTTGTGGGCTGCACAGTAGAAGACATCTCTTAAGTGAGACCTCTAACTGTGGCTGCATCACAATGTCAAGCGTAATGAGTAAAATACAGGGACCTGAAAAATAATTTTTTCCCACTAATCATATGTGTTGTTTCGAATCATTAACAATGTAACAAACATGTAACACATGTTCTTATTTTCTGACATCAGTGCAGGATATAGGACATGATGATGTGCTTGTTGGGGCACACAATATAGCATGCTCAAATGATAGGCTGATAAAAGCATAAGTGAGTTGAAGTTTCAAATTCCAAGAACTCCCCAAATGATAAACATGTAGAAACAAACAATTGACAGACCGTCTTCCAAAAGAGAAAAATATTGCCAATGAACATGAGGGCGCAAAGGTGCAAGCAGGTTTGATTGAGGTTCTTTTAGATATCTTTGATGAGCCTAATAATAATGATAGTAGAAATAATGGTGGCACTGTCAAGGCCCAAGCATTCAAGGACCTAGATATGTAGTATTGAGCATGAGCCATCTAAACCTACATATCGATGTACTTATTTTGTGTATCCTTCTATCTCTAATATCGTTGTATTTTCACTGTCTACTATTTAGGAAAATCAATGATTCATTCAATCTAAAAAATTCATTTTTTTTTTTGCTGCGGGCCTGATATGTGATTGTGTTCATTACACTAAATATATAGTTTTCATTTATAAAGCATTGTCAGATGATGAACCATATGAGTTTTGAGACTGGAAAACCTGGTGGCTTTTCCAGGAGAAAGACAATCTTCTGCTTCTGGAATTAATTGAAGAGACATATATGGAGGCTTTGAAATGTATTCAAGCAATTGGTCTCTAGTTGAAACATACTTCTGTACTTATTACTTACTACTCACATATCAAGATTGCTCAATTGAATGTCCACAAGAATGGACGAGCCCTCCCAATTGGTAACATATAGCTGAGTCTCTGAAGGAGGACCAACAAGTCATGCAAAGGTGTTAAAAAGTATTTCTTTGCCAAAAGTTTAAAAAGCACCTAACAACAATTAATTTCATCTTATTCAAAAATTAGTGTCCACTAGTAGCCAAGAATGGCCAATGGAACTGAAAGAACTTCATAGTATAATAAGTACATAGCAAGGGAAATGCCTAGCGCATCTCTCATAGAGTAATATTAAACGGAATAGAACAAAACAGAAAGCAATATATTTCAAAGTTGCAATGCCTAAAAATCTAAAGGTAAGTCAAACAGACACTCTCCTGTCACTGACCTTTGAGTCCTTAGAGGACCTCGATGACTACATTAATGGTTCTGAAAAAAGATATTTAGAGATTTCTCTCCTGACTCCTCATAGGACTTTGATGTTAAAAACGGGTAGCAAAAAAATGGAATCCAAAGAACAGAAGCAATCAAACACTTGAAAGAATGTGAAGAGTATTAACGAATTAAAAATTTAAGTAAACTAATTTGTATATAAAATAATGGTAGAAATGAAAAATAATTTGTTCTGGCTCTTACTTCTATAATCTTTAAGTTTTTCGGAGTTTTCCTCCCATCCTATTTTTCAAAACACATGTAGTCTACCTTTGCTTTATGGTACCAGAGGCTATGGTCTGACTTGCAAGAGCAAATAGAGTCTATGATCCAGTAACATTGTAAGCAGCAGGATAAGCATACGTCTAAGAAGATTGAAGGTCAAGACATAACCACAACTGTTGCATAAGAATCTCATAGGCTTGTGGAATGATTTGATGGTAATCAATTTCACATTCAGAAACTCAGAATGACAATGTTGCTGCTGGGCCAAGATACGCATTGAATTGTGGAAGGCAAGGAGGAGAAAACCCAGGACAGGGATAAATTCAGCAGGCGGGAGACTGAACAAGGTAAAGTTCTCACCTGCATATCTTTAAAAAATTTAATGACAATGTGATTTTACATGTACATGATGCAAATACTTCGAATAAGCTTCAGATCAAATGATTACTATTTCTGCAAAGGAAGGTTTTATAGCTGAATAAAAAGGAAACTGAGAGTGCGGGACACCACATTACACAGTTTATGTTCAAAGAACAGCTAGCAGCATGAGAACCAGAGGTTTCAGATAAGGATTTTGTAATGACTTTTTTGGAACCTTGCTTGAAATGTATGACAGAATAATTTTATCAATGGAACTCAGTTTCATTTAAAATAATATGAAGTAATAGAAACATTACTGCATGAAGTAAGAAGGAAATATACAGGACTGAAACCAGAGATAATGGCAAAGAAGAAGAATGAAGGTAATTCCCACCAGCAATGGCAAAAGGACATAAAGAAGGAAGAGAAAAGAGGCATGCATTTTCATTGTGGTGTTAAAAGACATCATCAAAAAGATAGGACAAAGTGGGTTTGGATATATTGCTGAAACGATGAGGAAGAAGGATTGAAGGCAATCTAATTTCATATACTAACAAAAGCAGTTTTGTTTCCAGCCACACCCTTCAAAATGCAGGTACTTGGACCTGGAATCTACTCAAAACGTGATATAGGACATAATTCAAATTGTCCTATATAATGAGATTCCCAAAGTTAATAAAATGTCATTCTTGGAGATGACAGTAAACATGAAACAGTAAGGCAAGGCAATGTCTCGTTAAAGATACCTGATGCATATAAGGAGATTCATAGTATGAGCACCCCTTTTTGAATAAGTTCAACCACTGTTTTTGCACAATTTAATTCCAGTGAATGTGCCCATTAAAAATGCTGATGGTAGGATTAATGGGAAAAACAAAGTAGACTTGCAGAATGTATGTAGAGAGGTGTTACAAGCAAGATTGGGAGATGCAGACAATGGAGTTGCAGAAATCATGTAGCTAAGGAGTCACTTGGCATTATGGAGTTGCAGAACTTGTGTACATAATTGAAGGAGATTTGTAAAATTTATGTAGATAAGAAGTCACATGGCATCATAGGCTTTGGTATGTAAGTTCACAATCTCATTAAATGTTGCGAAGGGATCAACTTGTAGAAGACCTGACCTTGCATTGCCAATCAAGTTGTGCAATTTTATGGATGGTTAAATTAAATATAGGATGACCATCTGAAGTTAGCTAAGGAGTCACTTGGCATCATGGAGTTGCAGAATTTGTGTACATAATTGAAGGAGACTTGTAGAGTTTATGTAGATAAGAAGTCACTTGGCATCATGGCATCGCAGAACTTGTGTACACAATTGAAGGAGACTTGTAGAGTTCATGTAGACAAGAAGTCACATGGCATCATAGGCTTTGGTATGTAAGTTCACAATCGCGTGAAATGTTGAGAAAGGATCAACTTGTAGAAGACCCGACCTTGCATTGCCAATCAAGTTGTGCAATTTTATGGATGGTTAAACTTAAATATAGGATGACCATCTGAAGTTATATAGCATCATAGCTAATGATGGGGAGAGACAGCCGGCTGAGTTTCTCAAACATGTCATAGGTCTTTTGATTGCACCACTGCCTCTTTGTTGAGGTGATTTGCGCAGGTCTCCTGCTTTCCTAGTCCCAACACATTATTAATACAACTCAAACGTTATGTGACATGTCTGATCCTTTTAGCTGCAAAACAATTATGACTATCACGCCCTTGCCAAGAAAGTATATGGTACTGTTTTGGATATATATCTATTAGCTTTTTTAGACAGAGACAGGTTTAGACCCAGAAATCAAGTTGGCTTCAGAAGAGATCACAAAACAGTTGACCATATTTTTAAATTTTGTCAGATGAATCATGAAATCATTAACAGTTAACTGTTCTTTTGTGGATTTGAAATAAACATTCAACTTGTACTCAAATGCTTCCCTTGTGAAAGTTAAGATGATGCTGGGATACAAAACTGGAGTCTTTATGAGACAGATAGGAGGGAGTTACTGCTGCTAATTTCCTTTATGGTGGCCCTCTAAAACAGGGCAACAGGAAAAACTATAATCTTACCCTCAAAACTATGAGCACCCATTTTTTTTGGTACAGTGGCCCCATAAAACCTTGGAAACAGAAAAAACACGACTCTTACCCTTTAAACTATAAGAACCCAATTTTTTAAGCCAGAAACTTCGAGCAGTCGCTGGGGAAGAGGGCCTAAAATTTGCACATATTTTAGGGAGATTCTTTTTGTGGTTATTTTTCTACTCAGTTTTGATCACAAATTCCTAGAGACTGTAAGGAAAAACTAAAAAAAATCATTGACCGTATGGGGTAGCAAGTTAAGTGGGCTTGATTATGGGGGATGGGTGACATCTCTGAAAGTCCTGATGTTTTAACCATGTGTGAGCATCATTTAGATGCAATGAGTTTCAGGTGGACCATTCATGCTGCTGGTGAGAAACAGGTTTTTGTGAACTACTACTCATGAAAAATGGGTCAGTGTAAATTGGCTCGAAACTACACAGCTGAAACCTGAAAAATCATCGCATTAGTTGATCCCTAAACACCACTTGTATAAATAGAAATTTTATGTTTCATGGACAATTTTACTGAAAATAGCTCCATTTTTTTCTCAGAAGCACCTGCTATGAACAATTGCGTTATAGATCATTGTGTGAGCTTTGTATTTTAATTAGGGGCAATAATGGGGTCAAGCAGGCATGCTCACTCTCTTTGAGCTTGTTTGTTACTTTCAGATGGTTTGTAGAGACTGTTGGATTTAACCCAAATATCTGAATATTTGAGTTAAACGTAAATAACTGTATCCATCAATTGGCCCAAGGATTCAAGCCCAAGATGCACATTAGGGACAAAATAACACAAAAAGCTGGAAAATGCATGAATCTTAAACCCAAATACCTGCAATGTACAATAATTCGTCCACTAAATCACAAAATGGTACCAACTTTCCTCAGCATTCAGGACGATCTTCCAAAATTAAGGCGAGATTTATTTTTTTAACAGAAAAACACAATGGTCCTCTTCAAATGATTGTTTTCTTTTCTTGGTTTTTATGCCAGCTCAGAATCGCCACCCAAGCCTCGTGAAGAAGGATAACTTGCGCGAAATATCACTATCCGTACAAATAGATTATCCTCTTGTGAAGCAACAGCAAACACTTATTAATGTGAACTTCACTTGGGCTGCATTAATGCAACTTGGCTGATAAATAAGCTTGTGGAATCTGGAAGGCAGCCAGTGTCAATTGCGACAGCCACTGCAATCATGGTTATCGCCCTCTGCTCCTGACAATAAAACCAGACATATATTTGTGTCTGATGACATCAAGACTGCATATGAAGTTCTATGAGAGAGAATGAATCCAGAGCGATTTTTCGGCCGCAGATCTTGGCGGTCCTCTGGAATTAGGTAGGGTCCTGTGGAGGGGCCTATAGCTCCAAGTTTTAATGAGCAGGGGCGCACAAATGCCACGCATGTTAACAAATAAAACAATAAAATATTGTCATTCAGTTGGATCGCGCTTTCCTCTCCGTATTTTCTGTCAGAAGTCCACATTAAGTTGTACGCATCATCATGGATCTTTTTTATGTTTTTATATATTTTAATCGTAATTTAAAATCTAGATTTAGACGGTTAATTTTTAAAAGAGATGCTAATTTTTTTTTAATTAGAAATTGTAATTTATCTTCTACCATATTATTATAGAATGTATTTTACTTTTTTCAAGTGGAAGCCCAAAAGATATTTTAATATTTTATGACGGTCCTAACATTAGAAGAAAAAACAATTAAATCATAAAATTAAATTTAAGATCTAAGTTGCTAAGTTTTGAGAATTTTTTTTTTTTGTTTTTACAATAATTTTATCTTTTTTTTTTCAATTTTTAAAAAATATTATTATATATTAACTATTCGTTTCATTCATTTTTAATGTAGATTTCATTTATAATAATTATTAACTATAATATTTTTTAAAAAAACCTAATTTTTAGTACAAAATTAATTATTATTTTTATTTTATTATTATTATTATTATTTTATTTTTTAATTTTTAATTTTTAACATTATTTATATTTTATATAGTAATTTATTATTTTTTCTCAACATATCTCATGTGTTAGGGAATATAAGTAAGAAGAAAAAAATTAAGATTAATTTTTTAAAAATGTTAAAATGAATATTATTACTTACATTTTATTCTTGTTACAATATTTTATATTAATTATTACTATGTTTTTATATTAATTATATTTATATTGTATATAATTATTATTATTTTACACTTATAAATTGTTATAATTTTTATTGTGATATTATTTCATTTTTATATTTATTTTATTTTATTTTTAAATCTATAATTTAATTTGTATTTTTCTAAAATTTATTATATTAAATTTAAAAAAATGTAAAAAATATTTAAAAAACTACATACAAGAAAAACACGTTACAATTGGATAAATATATAAATAAAGTAAAAAAATAAAGTTCTAAAAACATACAATGACTCCTCAACACATATGAAGCTATAAATATTTCATAATTTTTTTTAGATTTTTTTTAATAATAATTTAGATGAAGAAATATTACATTTTTATTATTTTAAAGACTAATAAAATATATTTAAATTGTATCTTATATTTTATTGTAATTATATATATTTTATATTATTTAAAATTATATATATATAATATAATAAATTTTATTTTAAAAAAAAATATTTTTAATTTTATTATATCAATTTTTTCATTTAAACGTTTTATTATAATTTTATTAATTTGAAAATATAAAATATATTATTTTAAAGTCTTTAAAAAAATGATATAACATAAATTTTTGTTATATATATATATATATATATATATATATATATATATATATATATATATATATATATATAATTAATTAATAATTCACATTTTATACTACAATAAAGTTGTCCTTTGAAAATGATAACGAATTTTTTTTTTTTTTTTTATAATTTTGCCTACCATACAATATTTTGATTGGGGCATCTCCGATAAAGATGACATGTAAGATGGTGACGTATTCACCAATGATAAATAAAAATAATATTTGTTTAGAATTGAGCATTCTTCGGAGTTTTTTTGGGAGGGGTTTATAGTTCTATGTATTTGAATGATTGAATGAAAGATTTTAACATCTACGAGATCAAGTAGTCTAAAAGATTGAGTGTTGTAATAATACTATCTTTTGTTAACATAACTTTTGGTATGAGTATTATCTTTTTGATCATACAAAATTTTAAACCTTTTTTCGATGTTAACTCTTTTACTGTAAATTTTGGTTAGAAAACTTGTTGTACTATCATTTCCTTTGTAAACAAATCATCAAAGTTGTCGACCCTTAAGTTGTCTTTGTACTTGGTACGGATGTCATTATAGATTGTGCATTCCATAATAAAGTGTCGTTCTATCTCCACTACCCACTTATCCCAAAATATACAAGTTCTCGTTTCTCATTCTTCCTTAGGTACTACCCATCTCCCTGTTTCACACCTAAGATGATGCGAGCTAGTCCTCAATTGAGCAATCAATTTCTTTGCTTTCCATTTGATTTATGCTCCTATGTTTGTTTTTTCATCGTGCTCCCATGTGGGATTAAACTCTTTGATGTAGTATGCTTTCTTCTATCTCGATTGTTTTGTCCACATTGTTGCCCTAAATTTTTGTCACATATTTATTTATTTTACCCTTGGTGTTTGTGCATTCTTGTAGGTTGATGTCCCATTTACTCATACATTTGTTGTTTTGTTTCATCCATGTGTTCTTTCTTCTATTTAGTTCTTCTTTGATTATCATTTTGAGCCATCGATGGTTTTCCATGTATTTTACGTCTTTTTTAAGTAACTTAATGTCCAAGTCATTGTTGATGCTTCCAATGGTAATGTACACGTTTCGACTAATAGAATCTCATGTGGAAGTGAAGATTTGACTTTGACACTGCTTGTCATTAAATGTTTTTGGACTCTCTCTATCTGTGTCCAATTTAGGTTAGACACATTGTTGCCCCAAACTTCACATCCATATATGACCATTGGTGTGATGAGTAGGCCAAATAAAGTTCTCTTAGTTTTCCAATCCCATAATTCTGCATGCTTACACCTGTTTTGCAATGAATATAAAGCCTTTCAACCTCCTTATATTCTTTTTGTCCTACAAGGCTCCCAACTAAACTTATTATGAATGTCAAGCCCAAGATATTTGTATTCTTCCATTACTTGTAGTGGATTTCATTCAAAAACAAACTCAGTTTATTTACTTTTTCTCCATAGAGAAAAGATCATGACTTTTTTTTGCGAGTGTTCCTTTGTGTTCCCACCTCTTGACAGAAGAGCTCTAAAGCCTTCAAATGTTCTCTCAAACTATGGGTTGTTTTTGTAATTAGAATAAGATCATCTGCATATAGAAATAACTTTATAATATAACTAGCTAAGTGGATGCCCCCTCCACCAGTGTTGTCTATCCATTCTTTTAGTTTATCAATGTATAGCTCAAACAAGGTGGGAGATAGAGGATACCCTTGTTTGACTCCAATATCGCTTCCAAAGCATTCTAACATTCCTTTAGTTGCGCTGATTTTGGCCCTGACTTACCCATAAACTCTATGTATTGTCGCTTTATTCTCATTTGGAACTCCAAGTTCCTCCATTCTAATCTAAAGTTTACTTCTAGGGACCGTGTCAAATGCTCTTTTTAAGTCAACAAAACAACAAAAAGCTTCTTCACCCTGAATATTCCATATTTTTTTTGATCAAGTACCTAAGTGTGATGCAATGGTCGACAGTGGAATGTTTCGGCATAAATCTTGCTTGGCCTTTTGCCCTTTTGCCCTCTTTTTCTACCCAGATACTAATTTTGCGCTCTATTATGCGCTCAATGGATGATAGTTTAAAGAAATAAAGGTCATGTAGCAATGTAAACTCTTCAATAGTATGTAATATCAATCACAAGTTCTTATTAAATAAATTATAAATAAATTTAATTAGATATATAGAATTTATTCAAAAAAATTATACATGTTAAAAGAATGGTAATGAAAAAGGATTATAAATGTTGTGATATAAATTAAAGGTTATGAATGTGTAAGTATTGAAAAATTAACCAATTTAAAATAAAATAACATAAATGAAAATAAGGCTGAAATTTTTTGAGGGTCGTAAAATTATCCTTATCTCACAAATCTTAATGAGAAATTAATCACATTATAATTAAAATTATTTTGACTATATTATTAAATTAATATTATTCATCACTAATTAATAAAAAATTAATGAAAAAAATAATGAAATTATTAATCAATATGATATACGTAAAATTTAATTAATGAAAAATCAATAAAAAATAATGAAATTATTAATCAATATAATATATATAAAATTTAAAATTAACATTTATATTATTATCATTAACTCAAAATTTCATTACAAATTTGTAATCTATTAATCAACATAATAAATTAAAATTAATTATTTTTTATTAAAAAAATTGATAACAAACGTATCATGACAACCTCTTGACGTATCCAAGGTTTTAATAGCCTTGACTTCGATCCTTATATTATTGTTTATGAAAATCGAATCATTAATATAAATATAGTTAAAACTGCTTAGATGTTCATTGGATTTGACACCTCCATTGGCTATGACTTGTTTCTTTAGGTCAAATAAATAAAACTATTTGCATGCAAGTCCATACTAGATGTAAAACAAAAGCCAACAAATCTTTATTAAATACTTAGATTATATACGATTTCCATATATTAAGAAGACTAATTGAAATTAAACATGAAATAAAAGTGCTAATCAATAGATTTGTTAAGGAAAATTGTGCAAAGAGAAAGTAAATAATAATACTATAGGGATAGATTTAAAATTAATATGTTAAATTTTATACAAAATTTTATAATTGTTAATATAATAAATATTTTAAATTTTTTTGATTGACTGAATACAAAATAAATAATTGAAAAGTGATTTTACTCGGTTTTATTTTAACAAGTATTAATAATAATCAAGAAATATATTCACAATAATTTGAGTAATGAAAACTATCATATTTATAACATTGTTATTTGTTATAAAACTAACAAAAAGCTTGAAAATAAGTATGCATGCTTGATCTTGGTAGGTTTTCCCTCTTCTCTTGAACTAAGGGGAGGACAATTTTTTTAATCCATTTTTTAGCCTCTACTTTGCTATTCGTTGGTAGTGGGTATTACTTTGTGCTTTAGGGGAGATGAGCTCACCTCACGTCCCACATCTTTTATGAGCCAACCTTCTTATAAGGTTGTGGATTATGGCCGAAATGATGTCCATCAAAGACTGGGCGCTGAAATTCTAAATAGCATTATTTTTTTGTTTATACAAAGGAATCATGGTTGGCCCAACATTCTAAATAGCATTATTTTTTGTTTGTACAGAAGAATTGTGGTTGGCCGAACATTTCGGAGCTGATGTCCATCAAAGACTTGGGAGCTAAAATTTTAAATAGGCTTATTTTTTTTGTTTATATAGAGGAATTGGGGTTGGCCTAGCATTTAGGGGATGGCTGCTCTAGCATACGACAAGCCCCCTATAACCTTTGGGCAGTCCAAAATGGGCCCCTCACTACACATCACAGATAAATTGGGAATTGAACCCACAACTAGGGCTACCTCTACAGGGTGCCAAGACCAAATGATCTAACTTTGGAGCCCGAAATTCTAATTATGAGATCGCAGTGCTCAGACTCGAGACTACCTCTATTGATTGGAATGCTCGATCAACCTTTTTTGTTCAATTAAGAAAATAATTTTTAATATTCCATGTGAAAATTGTCAAAACTTCTTCCTTTGTTCATGATTTGATCAACTTTGTGAAATTTATTAAAGACAAAAAGGTGAAAGAAGACGAGTTGTTGGTTAACTTTGGTTTACTGTCCCTTTTCACCAAAGTTCCAATTAGGGATGCTATGGAAGTAGTCAAAGCATGCACCAATGACGAAACATCAAGGTTGGTAGTTTTTGGTCTGAGGTCCACATTTTTCTCTTTTATGGGTGTCATTTATTGGTAATCCAAATGGATGGCGATGGGTTCATCTCTATCACCAACGGTTTCCAACATCTTTATGGAAATTTTTGAAGAATGGGCTCTCAATTCCTTTCCTCTTAAACCCAAATGGTGGAAAAAGTATGTCAACAACACCAATTTGTGTTGGCAACATGGTAATGATAGCCTTGAGGACTTTCACTCCCAAATCAACTATATGTAGCCAAGTATCAAATTCACCAAGGAGGTTGAGACAAAAGGCAACAATAATAGCATGCCCTTCTTAGATGTCCTCCTTGTAAGGTAGATGGTTCTTTAGGTTGAAGGTTGTACAAAAAAGGTATCCACATATACCTACATTTGCATGCTTCTTCGCATCATTTTCCAATGTAGAAAACAACGGTCTTGAAGACCTAGTTATTAGGGAATATAAGATTTGTGACAATGAACACTTAGAGCAATAAGTTGAGTATTTAAAAAGGGTCTTTAGGATGAATAGACATAAGGGAAAGAGATTTACAAGAGCTTTGAGATAGGGAAGGGAATGTCATAAAAGGTAGCACACGGAGGAGGATTTAATGCGGGGTTAGTGACTTTCTTACCTTAAGGTGTACCTAATAGAATTTTAAGAATCCTAAGGCACCCTAACATTAAAACCATTTTTTTACCAGAAAACATGTTAAGAAAATCTTTGAAGTCAACAAAGGACTATTTAGAACCCAATATAAAAAATGGCGTCTATAGAATTGAGTGCTTGTTTGTGGTCCTTTACATCGAGGAAACCAAGAGATCTATCCAAACAAGGATTAAAGAGCCAATTGCTAATATATGACTCGAGAAGATAGAGAAGTCAACATTAGTTGAGCACACTTGCAAAACCAAATGTTCAATTTACACTAAGGATGCAAAAGTAATTGGTGTGGAAAGTCATTATCACCAACAAAAATTAAAAAAAGCTATTTAAATAGGAAAACACGCCTATAAATTAAATAGAGATGAGGGCATAAGGTTGAGTCGTATTTGAAGACCAATTATTAATAATTTTAAAAAGAACCTTCACATTGAGAAGTGAGCATTTAATGATTTAAACATTACTTAGAATATTTAATTAAATAATGTAATATTATTTTTACATTTAAGTTATTTATATAAAAAAAATTAGTCTAATATTTTCAATAAATATTTTTTAATTTTAATTATTTTATTTATCTATATAATTCAATAATTCTATGTAATATTTTTAAAAATATCAAATAATTTTTATTTATTTTTTGGTAATCGAGGGTGTCCTGCAATTTTTCTTTTACTACATTATCACCGTGTTAAATCTAACGATTTGGCACACGTTTAGGCACGTTATCGCAAGGCAAGTTCAATGGACTAATCCCTTGGGCTTACATAAGTGCCCCACTCGATGCTTGCGGTTCAATTAGGGCTCGAACCTATGACCTAGTGGTCACCATTGTAACGACTTACTATTGAGGTATAACCCTGGGGGCAAAATGTTGGGATAAACACTTTTGATATACCGAAGCTATGAATTGGAGTAATGGGGAAGCACCTTCTTGAAGTGGGACATGTGGGTGGGCCTAGGTCCGTAGTATCCATCTAACGATTTGCATCCGAAACGCCCCACTATGTTTCGCTTGATCCACAAGAAGAAGTGCGACCCCTACCTCAAGGTGTCCACATGACCACTTGTTGAAAGAGTCTTGGGTTGATGAGTAGAAACTATTTGTACCTCACCAATACATGAAACTCTTAAATACTAAATGTTGAGATAAACGCTTTTGATATACCGAAACTATGAATACAAACTACTTGTACCTCACCAATACACTAAACCCTTGAATTCAAATATATATATATATATATTTTATTTTATGTATTTATATCTTATTAATATTATTTATTGTATATATATTTTTTATTATTATTTTTATTTTTTAGGGTACGTTTATCTCCTTCCACATTCACACGTACTGATCGAGCGACGTGATAGACGTCTCTTATTATGTCTTCCGGACTCGGGACATTTCCTTCCCATCCCTTTCCACTGGACGCCTGTTCAGGACACCGTTAAATTTGATGGCCGTACGGCTATTTAAAGCTTTTATATATTTTAAAAAAAATCAGTGTTCAAAACTGTAAAGAAGTATATATTCCAATGCTTCATTTTGCTATTATGAACTGTACTAGCGTGTGAAAGGCAATCCTCAATTTGATGACTGTTCTCAAAATTTTACATCACCAGCAGGGTCGACCGTCAAATTTAGTTACTAATAACGCTGGACCATATTAGCCCTGCGATAGGGTAAAAGGTGACGCTCAGATCTGTAGAACTCCCTGAACGTTTAAAAACAATGCTGAGGGCACAAAGAATTTATATCTGAATAATTATCCGCCTCCGCTATCTAGATAAGTTGAGTATTAAGAAAGCAGATTTCTGGTTTAAAATTGTATAATTTTTTTTTTATCAGTGCTTGAATCACAGTTTTTAACTTAGAAATCTGCTTTCTTATCGTAATAGACTGGAAATATTATTTCTATTAAAGATGAGTATTACCGTCAACATAAACCCTAAATCCGGAGCCAAAAGAATCCACATTAAATCAAATCTGTGCACAGTCAGGGACATTATACGAAAACGCTCAGGGAGAAAATTTCAAATAATTTTACAGTGCAAACTAAAAATACAAATAATTTTAAATAGCAGAGATTTCGAGTTAAATGTTCAGAATCATAATCAGCGATTTGATCAAATGATGTAATCCCCTAAACACGAAATTCGCATTCTAAGAAAAATAAAATGCAAATAAAGCTCAAGTCGAACATACCTGATGAGGAAAGAGGATTTCTTCCACTCGAACACGAAAATTCGTTTTCAGACAAATTTAGTGCAGAAGAAATCTTCGGTTGATCTTTTGATTTGAATGTGGGGAGAAGATGATAATAAATCTGTATTCCGTTGTCTTCGTTAAAACAAATTCATAGCAAGTGTTGCCGGATATTTAATCTTCACACTCACACCGAATGGAGGTTCCCTGAACATTTTTTCGCTTAACTACCTGGGAGGAAGTGGCTATGCAGCCTACAAAATGTACCCGTCACATTATTATTTATACATACGTCCTTCTCCATACTTTTATATGTTTTTTTAACACGAAGGGAGAAGTACGATTACCAAATGTTCATAATTTATAATTTATTTTATATTACTTAAAAATTGTGATTTTCAACAATCATAATATCAATGTAAAAAATATTTAAACTGCTTTAAGTACACGCCAATAATTTTTTTTAATACGTTTCAATTCTTTTATTATAAATTAATTCAAATCATAATCAAAGATTTTATATTATATTTATTTTCATGTCCTTTGCACAAAAAGTGTGTGCTCCTTAACTTTATATCTTAGTTGAAAGTATTTTCAACAAATTAATAAAAATTCTTAAATATTAAAATATTAACACTACCTTTCTTCTAGTTAATTAGTTAAGAATAGTTTTATGATTTACAAAGGACCTTCTAAATCTTAATTTAGGTAGCAGAGTTTATATTGTTGAATGTTCATGTAGTATTTTATACAACATGGAGACATGAAAATTAGTACCTACTAGAATTAAAAAGCATGATGTTGATATTCATTTTGAATTTTTTCTTTTTTTAATTCTTATCTAACATTCATGCAAAACTAAACACACTATTAATATTAAAGATGCCAAAATCATTAAATTAATTTTATAAATATAAATTGAAAGAAGTTAATGAAATTAATAAACACATTTATAATCTTGTCTATAATCTTAGGAGAGATGAGAGATTAAAGATTAATCAAACTTGAAAACATATTATTAACAATTTATTGCTCAAGTTTCTTCCTTAAATTATAATTTTATTTAAAAAAATTAAAAATAACTAAATTTATAATTTTTTTATAATAATTAGTTTATTAATTTATTTAATATCACAAAACTATAATTTTTATTGATACAATTTATTTAATCATAAATTTTTTATTATTAAAAAATAATCAACAATCAATTTTATAATAGTTCTTTCTATACTTGATTTTCATTCAATATTCAAAGTAAGCATTTCTTTCAATGAGAAAAATGAATAATTAATTTATTTAAAAAAAAACAATTTAATAATATTTAATAGCAGTTAGATTCTCCTTTTAAGTTTTTTATTTAAAGAATATGAATCTACCATTCTACATAATTTGTTAATGTCTTATAATAAAAGATCACCAAAAAAATGATGGAAAACAATAATTTAAAAATTAATTTTACAAAATTTATAATTTTATCTTTATTTTAACATATTAAATTAAAAAATATTAAATCAAAAATTATAACTTTATCTTTATTTTAAAATATTAAACTTTTAAATAAATTGATTTTTACTTACCTACATGACAAAGTCCTGTTAAATGACGTGCGTCAGTGTTGTTGGGAAGCACTAATAATTTATTTATTTTTTATTTTTTTCAATTTTGTTTTTGCTCGTAATTGCATGCGGATACAATATTTGCCCTGTTCGTTATTGATGCTATAGTGACTAAATTTGATAGCTGTATAACTGTATTTGTGTTTGTTAGTTATTAAATATAATTATAAAGTGAATTTTTAGATATTTTTTGGCATAATATTATCATTGTGTTGGATCCAACATCTTGACACATACATCGATGTTTTATTGTAGGACGAGTCCAACGAACTAATCCCTTGGGCTTATGCTAATACCCCACTCAACATTCACGGTTTAATCAAAACTCAAACTCGTAATATAGTAATCACCATTACAACGACATACCGTTGAAGTATAACCTTTGGAGGCGATTAAATTATATATATTATTTTTAATATAAATTATCTTAATATTCAAAGGACAATGTTGAATAAATAACTCAAATCAAATTTAATTTTTGTTTGATAAAAGTTGAAATTTTTAAAATGTAATTTAATTGAAATTTTTAATATAACTCTAATAAAAATTGTAAAAAAATTCTTTGGTTAAATTTATCGTGTTATTAACGTATTTGAGGTCTTGGATTTAATCTCCACTTTGAAGCTATGTTGCAATAGGACACATTTGTGTAGATTAAATTTCTCAATTACTACATCGATTAAATATATTAATTTATATAATATTTTAATTTATTTTCATTTATTACCACTTGTACTACCATTTGAGGGTTGATCTATGATATCATTGTAAAATATTAGACTAGTAAAAAGGAGAACCTATTTTTTAATAGATAAGCTCCACAATCAAATTGTACTCTTAAGTTGGTTTAATGGTGAAGAACTTATCATCTTGAAAGGGAGGTCACAAGTTCAAATCCTATAAAAAGTAAGGTATGCTCAGCGTCATGGTCCTTAAAAAGATTCTATTTATTTAGATTCTTTCTACATTTTGTGATTTGTAGTTTTTTTTTATTTCAATATCAATGTTTTAAATCAAAATAAAATCACCAAACACAAAACATGAACCAATTTATAATCATTGATATTAACATAAATATGTCTTATATCATTGCATTTAATGAGTATGTTAAAATAAAATAAGCTTCATCTTAAAATACATAGAAGTTATATAGCTTACAATTTCTCTTTTTTCAAATATGTTTTTGAGAGTGCCCATCTCTCAGCTTCATCTTCAAATACATTTGAGTTACATAGTTTACAATTTATTTTTTCCAAATATATTTTTGAGAGTGCCCATCTATTAGATTCATTATATAACTCATGTGAGTTAGTTTTAATATTTGCAATTATAATTTCACTCTCAAAATCAATGAATTTATTTAGTATGACAAAGGTTCATTTTTGGGATTAATAATATCTTTACAATAAGATAAATTTATATTTTATTTGATATTATCATATTTTTATAAGTTTATTTTTTTTTAGAAAAGGATTTGTTAGGATCAATTATTGGGTAATGGTAGAAAGTCTATCTTGTTCTAAATTATTTACCTTGTGTTTATATCAAATATATTATTTTAAGGCTTTAATTTCAACAGGTAACATATCAACTTTCATCAAGAGCATAGAATAAGGTATATTGTTTTTAATTTAGAAGTTATAAATAATTAATTGTGTTTTTATTTTCACAATTATGTTTCAAGATTATTGATATATTCTTCCACCCCAAACTTCACAATCATAGAGGATTATATGGGTGTAGCCACATATGTTTAATACCGAACATTTGATAATGTCAATTTTGACCTATCTTTATCATATATGATTTATGCGTATGCATTTGAATCTTGCTCACATTCTCTCTTTATCATTCACTTATTTATGAGCTTGGTCTTCCCAAATTTTTTTCATGCATATACAATATTTCCCTAGTATGTGCCTAGTTATTTATTATACTAACCAAACTACCGCCATGTTCTAGAGCATTGTTTCCTATATCTTAGGCAGTGCTATAAATAGTTATACATTTATGATTATCAATAGTGTATGCCTTCATTAGAAGTTATAGGTTCTCTATGTAGAGATGGAATCCAAAGATAGTTAGATCAAACATTAGTCAAGAAAACTCAAAAAAATACATAAGAACATAACTAACTAAGCCAACTCTTTCAATGGGGTTGGAAAATGACAATTAAGAGATATTGAGCGAAAGCACATGCACAATACCTTCCCAAAAGCATTCCATCACAAAAATACAGCTCAAAACATGATTTTTTCCTTGATTTGGTTGTCAAGTCTTTAGTAATGATGCAAGCCAAAGCTCCTCCATCATCTCAAGTGCACCAATGAAACTAAGCTCATGATATTATAATTAATGCTATGCCTATTTTGAAGCTATTATATTGCAAATTAAGAATTATAACACTACACACAAATGAGTTGTGGAGAGAATTATGCATAATAAGTTTACATAAATAAAGCTTAAAAATGGTGGTCTTGGCCCTCCTATTTATATATTTTTAAGATTGATCAAAATCAATCATGACTGTCTCTATTGAGATCAAGATGTGTGGCCATGAATTAATTCAATTTTGGAAAATTAATCCATAAATACCCTCATAAATATTTAGAATAAAGGGGCATTAAAGAGGCATGGGAGGCCTTAAACCTAATATTTGTTGCATTTATGGATTAAGGATGCCACCCCACAAATGATGTCACTTGATGATGCAGATATTATGAATCAATTTCTAATTAAAATATTTTCAATAACTTTCATGGATTTTCCACTTAATCTCTTGATTTGGATTTAATTTATCTAAGTGGGATTAATTAATTTTTTTGAAATTCTTTTGAAATTGGTTGCACACTATTAATAAAATTGGTTAGAATTTCATATTATTGGGTCATAATTTGACTAGAGTAGAATTAGAAGAAGGTGTCAGTTGCATATAGACTAATATCCCATTTGGAACATTGTTGATACAAAATAACACATGCACATGTCATGTGATTTTGAATTAGAAGAATTTAATGGTTTAAGACACCAAATTATATTTTCGTCATTTTAACTCAAAATGATTTGAGAAAAGTTAATAATCATATAAATTTCATTACCCTATTTAGGGATACATTGGCCTAAATCGGCACTTGTATATGATAAGTTTGAAACATTTAATATGTTTAAGTGATTTTGTCCTAAATTATGTATTTTCACAAATTTTTAGTAAGATTGACAATTTTAATACAATAGTGTTAGGAATTGGATGTCTACATTTTGTCCCTATTTGAGAAGGCATAGTGAGAAATTGAGATGAAGTAACATATTTTCAAAGAAAAGAGTTGTCAATAAGAAGTTGGAAGGAAATGACCCATGATGGCCCCTTAAGAGGACATACAAGGATGAAAGGGAGGGATGGACTCTCGAAAAGAGAGATAAAGAGGTGAAATTAACTTGTGGGACAAATTAAATCCATATTGAGCTAATGATTGCATGCATTGATTCCCAATGATGAAAATATAATTAGAATGTAATGGGCCCCAAAGTTAGAGGGAAGTGGGAAATATGCAATCCAAAAATATAATTGACACACTTTGAACACACCCAAAGCTAGGATGCAAGCTACACACTTAGGAACTAATCTACCCCTAGACAAGTTGCACACTAAAACATTACCAAAACGAGGGCAAAAGTCCACAGAGCTTGGAATTAGAAGAAATAGGAGAGCGTTGCTCCAAAGGAAGGAAATAATAATGTACCCCATTAAAGTATATTTGAGTAGTTGATAAAGTAATTTTGCCCCAATAGGATAGATTTTGATCACTAATAATTGATTGTGCACCCGTAGGACTGATTTGATTTAGTGACCAATCGAAATGTTGTGCCCTGATAGGGTAAATTAGCAATCATAGCTCAAGGATATAACCTAATGCATAGATTAAATATGAGTAGGTGCATAAATAGATGCAAGGGTCTAATGACTGAAGAAGCCATAAGAAACTAGGCATATGAGGGTGCACAAAGTGATGAATGAGATGAAAATAAGAATGAAGGTCATCGAGCTGACCTGAGATACATCATGTATTGAATCATTGCCTACATAGTCTAGATGGACCTTAAGCCAATTTAGTTCACCCAAAAGTGGGAGAAATGGAATGAGGAATGAAGAAGAAAAAAAATAGACCATTATTCGATTAGACTCATAATGTATGCCAAGAGATGCACATCTTGCATAAAGTCTGGTACATAATCCATTAGTACTTAGTTTCATTGGTGCACTTAAGAGCTAATATTAAGAGCTGTATTGAATTTATAACTTGGATCCAAAGCACTTGGTGCTTATTATAACAAAATGAAATTATGCGTCATAAGTATGAGTAACCTATAATGACATCACGTTTCAATTATGATGGGATGGTTCAAATGTGAATATTTATAACTAAGGATAATGATAAGAACTACCAATACCAAAGTTACAACTATTTACATTTAAACAAAAAAAACAAAGATAAAGAAAAACAAGACGTAAATGTAACCTAACTTAAAATCAAGATATGAACAATTAGGATTTAAGTATGGAACAAGAATGTATCAAAGCAAAGCCAAAAAAACTTAATAAACAACATGAAAACAAGATATGAATAATCAAGCTCCATTTGTACTATCAAGATGTACTTGGAAAAATAAGACAAAAGAACAATACAAAAGAACAAAATAAAAGACCAAGAAGAAACAATAAAATAAGAGAAGGAAATAAAACAAGATGGGAGAAAGCACAACAAAACACCAATAAAAATAAAATAAACACACACAAACAAGAGTTAATCACAATGTTAGTGCGGTTTGAAAAGAATTATTCAGGCACGCATAGTAGAGGCATTACTTTATACCATAGTGTAACAAGAACAAGGACAAAAATTTATCCCCAAGTGATAGGGAAACAACACAAAATAAAATGGGGAAAAAAAAAGAAATGGAAAGGGGTGGCTGAGCTGACTCCAGATGTACGAGACAAGTAGACACTGTCTAGATAGTTCTATAGACACAAGGTCCAACATTAACTTCATGCCAAATGTAGTTCCCTCAGGAAATGAGATAGAATAAAAGTGATGATAAGAAAAAATGACTAATATTGTAGAGGAAATAAGGAATATAGATTCATAAAATGGTGAAAGCATTCAAATCAGTGCTTGCAAAATGGCAAGAGTGTGGGGAATTAGAATAAACAAAATGTGTAAGATAATGTTTTTGTTCTTTTTGTCGATCATTTTATAATGTGTTTGTGTTTTTGGGGTAAGCAACAAAAATGAAATATTTACAAAATTTCTAGGGAACTACCTAGCTGAGGAGATGCACGTCCATAGGTAAGCATTCAAACAATAACTAAGCTGGCTGTACTAGCCCATGCTCAAAAATCAATGAAAGCAAGATCTTGTTAAGCAAAACATTCCTATCAAACAACAACAAAATAATGGAATAGTATGCAGCATGAGATAAATCTAAATAACCATTTAGTAGGGAAACCCATGAGCTGATGTATCCATGTTCACTTGTTTCTAGAAAAAAGCTACAAAATATTATCCAGGCTGAACTGCTTTGTAGAACTAGTGTTGAATGTATCATGGATGCCTATGAGTCATTATCAGGATCATAATTTGTCAAGAGATAAAAGATGTATAGGTTACAATGACTCAAGCTATAAAATGAATATGGTTCTAAAGAGAATGATCCATAATGAATAGGGTCCAAAAGAGGATGGTCCAAGATGGGATAAAATGAATCAAACTAGAATATAAATGATCCAGATTGCCAACAGTCCTAAACTTTAATTGCCTATATTCATAAAAGAATGTGGTTTTCCATGAGAATGGTCTAGGGTAGGTTAAAACATAAAGAATATGGTCCAAAAGAGGATGGTTCAGGATATAATTGTGGGATAAAATAACTATAGCATAAGTTGCCCCCAAGCAAGGGGTCTTGTAGAAAATAGTTGAAAATTTATCAAGTGTATAACTGATTGAGATGCACAATATTCATGGGCTCTAGAAGTTATTTGCCACCTAAGATATCTAGTCTATATGCCCCTGATCCATAGTTTGTTGTGATAACATATGGGCCTAGCCAATTGGGTTGGAACTTACCCTTTTTCTTGCATTCAACATTTATGTTCTTTTGGTTCTATTTCAAGACCAAATCACCAATCTCAAAAGACAAACATGTTATATACATTCTAACAGATCATTCTTAAGAACATGTAAACATAGGAGGAAGAACAATATTTTGTTTGAGCCCTCTTCGACGTATTGGAATGCATGTAACACTCAACCACTTAGTGGATTTTGGTTGGGATTATCCAACCCATCTTTCTAACCATTTTTATAGGTCGCGTAAGTGTCAAAAGTGGAGCTGGGGTTTTGAAGGGAAAGAAAGACAAATCTAAATCTGTGCACATGCCCAAACATCTAAAATCACACAAAAAACATCTTGATAAGCAAGAGAAATGATCAGTAGTAGAATATATTAACATTTCACATAAATAAAATTCTAGTAGATAGTGGATGGATTCATCAACCACAGGTATCTATTCCCTACTATAAGTGTCTTGGTAGGTTTTGACACTCAACATCTTGAGTTGAGTGATCACAAAGCTACTACAAATAGTTTGAAGTCATTATACATAGACGATGACCAAAACATAATAATGAACAAGCTAAGTAAGTTATCCTCTTGCCATTTCTATAAATAACAAGTTTGATCTCAATCTAATTTTAACATTAAAATATGCATAATATAAGACATATCTTATATAATATAAATATTCACGATTTAGCTTGTTTAGATCATTAAATATAAAATAACTTTAAACATCCTAGTGAACCTAACCTTTATTTCAAGGATGGTAAATATTAGGTTTTCTTTATGTAGTTGGCTTGTGAGAGAAAGGGATAGGATGGTATTAACTTAAATTTTTTAAGTCTCAATGCTTGTTGCACATATCGAGTTCAACGTGATATGACTCTTTTATAACTTATTTTGTCAGGGGGCTCCTCTTTCCATCTATGTTTTTATACTATATTCTCACAATAGGTTATGTTTTTGCTACTCGCTCTCTCTTTTATTTTGCATATCTTATACAATATATTAGTTTTGGACATGGGCTTGTACTGAGGTATTTGGTTGCAGTAAGCTTGAATGGTTATTTATATTCCTATTGAATTGTTTATCTTCATTTCATTCTACTTTTTTGGGGCCCTTAATCATAATATGATAAAATCCTCCCATAGAGTCCATCGATGTTTTTATACTATATTCTCACAATAGGTTATGTTTTTGCTACTCGCCTCTCTTTTTTATTTTGCATATCTTATAACATATATTAATTTTGGACATGGGCTTACACCGAGGTATTTGGTTGCAGTAAGCTTGAATGGTTATTTATATTCCTATTGAATTGTTTGTCTTCATTTCATTCTACTTTTTTGGGGCCCTTAATAATAATATGATAAAATCCTCCCATAGAGTCCATCGATGTTTTTATACTATATTCTCACAATAGGTTATGTTTTTGCTACTCGCCTCTCTCTTTTATTTTGCATAACTTATAACATATATTAATTTTGGACATGGGCTTACACTGAGTTATTTGGTTGCAGTAAGCTCGAATGGTTATTTATATTCCTATTGAACTGTTTGTCTTCATTTCGTTCTACTTTTTTGTGGCCCTTAATAATAATATGATAAACTCCTCCCATAGAGTTAAAGATAGACTTGACACTAATAAACAATTGTACTAGTTTGAAAATAATTTTACTTTTTTATTTATTATATGCAAACAATTCCTCAAGAAAGTATATTTTGGTGTTGTTGAAACTACTAAAATCCCTATTGTGGCCTACTCTGCCTGCTTCCCTCCCCCAATTGATAATTACCCATTGAATCACCCCAAAGATTCTAAGTCAAGGTCTTCTTTGTTTAAAAATAATGTTGTTATGACTAGATTCAATGGAGCTTGGATTAATCTACTTAATATAAAGAACACCATTCATGGTGAGTTGCAACTTATTGTAAAGGATATTACCACCATCAATTTTATAATAAAAAATATTGACTATGAAAAAGTTATAAGTAATGAAATTAACTAATAATTTTAATTTTTTATTTTTTATAAAAAGTACATATTTGAAAACTATGTAGATGAATATATATCTACATATTCATATATATATATATATATATATATATATATATATATATTTATATATTCAATTAAAATTTTAAATTATTAGTTAATTTTTGGTTGATTAATTAATTATTTATATATAATCTATAAATTAATAAATACCTTTAAAATTTAATTTAATACCCAAAAAAACATATCTAAAAATTATATCTATAAATGCAATAAAGAATTATAATATTAATTTAATTAATTTTTTATTGATGTGAAATCAATCTTAAAATCATTATTAGTTTTCAAAATAAAAGGAATTTGAAAACAAGAAGAGTACGTACATCTTTTATAAAAGGGCAAACATCCTTTCAAAAAAAGTGTTTATAAATGATACTTTTTATAATATGCAACAAAGGGCCATTTATTGGTATGTGGATGGAAGCCCAAAAGGTTTTCATTCATATAACACTAAATTTTATTTTCTTTCAAAATTAAGATTTTCATTTGAACATACTAATAAATGTTGATTAGATATATTGAACCAAATCTTTTTGTGAATTCATGTTACTATGTTATTGATATGTTGATGTGAATTCATGTTGTTGTGTTATTCATTCACATTTTCAACATGACAACTATTATTTATCATAATTGTTGTTGATATATTTTCCATTTTATTGTCAATTACATTATTCTTGCATTTTTTATTTTTAACTGAGGTTTTATTATTGTAAAGGGTGCATGTTTGTTGGGTTGCTCAAAGTTATGGTATTTTCAAAAGTTTTACAAACATTATGTTTCTTAACATTTCTATGTTTCTGAAGACTGTACTAATTTTACATTTTTTACATTGTGTTTCTTAACAAACTTTATGTTTGTAAAACTTGTAATACTCTTATGTTGATTACATTTTGTTTCTTAACATAGTTTACATTTGTGAAGTTTGTAATGCTCTTATGGTTAGTTTTTAAAATTTAATAAGTGATTTATGATGCTAAATTTTGTATTGATTGTATTCTTTATTGGTGTTATTGATGTTTGTTTGTTGTAGGTAATTATGACAAATTTTGAATTAAAAAGTAGAGAAGAACAACGGGGAACTCACTTTCAGGTGCAAGTTACTTAACTTTCATTAAACTTATAATCCATTTCCATGTTAAATGGTAGATAAGAAGTAAATTCCATTACATTAAACATAATCAAACTTACTACATTAGATAATCATTACATTACTTAATACACTTCATTACATTAGATAACAAATTTAATTCATTGATTATTACATTGGATAACAAGTAAATTTCATTTAAGGTAAAACAAAACTTACACTATCCAAGGTAAAAAAAATGAGTTATGTCTTTCATTTCTTGTATTTGGAGAAAGTGGATTTGTAGTTGGTCCTTTAAGGGTTGTCTCCTTAGTGGGATTTATTGTCATTTTAATATAATTACGAGGATGGCTCCCACATAGATAGATTCAAACATATGAAGTAATTGGGGATAGAATGTTTATCATGTCTTTCAATATGTGATGTTGTTCAGGTAGAGGGTTGAATTAGTTGTTTAAATATTTTTATCTCTCCAATTATTTTCTAATCTTCTTGAATTCCCTCTCCCTTCTATCATGCTCTATTTTTTGCTCATTTTTCCTACCTTTGCTATATCTTTTCCTACTCCTTTTTCCTTTTGATTTTATTATTGAATATTCATTTGTTCCCTTATTTTCCTCTCACCCTGCCTAAGGGTTTTTATATCATCAACCTATTCTTCCTTGCTTGCTTTCAATCCTACAATATCCTTCTTGTGGGACTCTTGTTAAATAAGCATTTGCCTATACACATATGTTGTGAGTATTTGAGACTATCTACTTAGCCTTAGTGCATTGTTTCTTGATTTCTTAGCAACCCTTTCCATTTTCAATTTAAGAAATGAATATATTTAATTTATTTGTTCATTCATTTCTGATTGGCTATAATTTGAATATTTCTACTATATCTTATAAATCAAACGTGGCATATTTTATGCCCCATTGCCCACCTATTGCATAGGAATAAACTATCTCAGGTAGGATAGTAGGCAATGGTGATGACATTAACATTGACACATTTACTTCCATTAATTCAAAATTAAGGCCAATATTTGTTGTTCCCTCTTACAGCCAATCTAGTGGATGTACTTGGGTAGGTAGACTTGAACTGTCTTGGTTGAAAATTAAATGTTACATCCATATCATTAGAAAGGACATTTAATGCATTTTCAATTGTTTGTGCTTGTTTAGTGTTAGTAGAATGAGTTTAATGTGTTAGTTAGATGCCATGCATTTCTTGGTTAAAAACATCTTTTGCATTTGTTGCTTGTTCACCTTCAAAAACATATGGTTGCTACATTTGATCCATCTTCTGCATAATAGCTTGAATCTCTTCCTCATCTATCCATACCAACCTCAAGTTATTTTCAACAACACTAATTACATCCTCTTCAATGTGGAATGATTTATTTGGATTCATGTCATTGGATACTACCTCAAGCTTTAGTGGCCAAACACCTGTCCATCTAAATCAATATTTTATATTGTCATGAGTTTGTGCCCTCTTTAATGCCACACTGGCCAAAGTGGACAATTCTTGTCTCTTAATCTCTATACCATAATTCTTAATCATCCATGATGTCCTCTCACTCCTGAAGTAGTCCTTAAATGGATCAAACACACTTGAATCCAATGGCTTTATTTTGTGGCTAGTGTGTGTGAAAAACATATGTATGTCAATCCGCAATGCTCTTGCCTCTTTAATTATTGATAGTGCAACATGGTTGTCATGCCCATGAAATATGAGATGTCTATTTGTAGGTGAAACTCCTAGTATAGATCTAGAGAAATGATGCAACTAGTTCATAAATAATTATTTTGTCATCCATAGATGGGGTTGGGCAGCTATACATGCCCCTAGTTCACAACCTAAAATGAAATTTTAAAACTGATTTTTTCCTTTAAAGAGTTAGAACCTAGGGATGTTATAACCAATGACATTCACACATGCTAAAATTGTGATCCATTCCCTATTTTTAGACATAATCGATAGCACACTCCTTCCCCCTTTTTTGTGATAACTCACAGGTCATAATTCCTTCCAACTTTCACTCCCATCTCGTCACAATTTCATATTTTTTGTGACCCATAATGGTTCTCAACATACATAATTCTCAAGTTATCATTAAAAACTATCACAATGGAAAGTTGTAGCATCATAGCCCTATCTATGTCTAGTCCTTCTAGTTTTCTAATAGACAAATCAGGGTGCCTCTTTTGATTCCTATCCACGATCACTTTCCAGGGACCCCATCATTGAAAAGGTTGGGCCTAGTTTCACATATGTGGGAAATGTGTACCTTCAAATATGAGATGTACAACCCATGTCCCATGTCGGCTAAGTCCTTTCACCAGTACATGATCTCAAATTATTTTGCTTATGATAAAATAGTGGGTGGCCCCCTCTTGTTAGTCATTTTAATTCCTTTTAACTAATTGGACAAAGTGCTTATTTTCATGCCCCACTTTACTATTGAAACATTTTTTGAGTAACCATTCTCCTCCACATCTCACACCACATCTTTCATATCATCCTTTGTCCACTTTATACTCAATCACTTCTCTTCCTGGTTGCTTGGGGTTTATCTTGAACAACTTCATCCTATGTCTACTTGGAAGAGGGTTACTCTTAAAAAAAAGTCCTCTCTTACTAGTTGGTAGTGGGTTGCTCTTCATTAGACACACCATTAAAAACTATATATATATATACATATATATATATATATACATATATATATATATATATATATATATATATATATATATATATATACATATACATATATATATATATATACATATATATATATATATACATATATATATATATATATATATACATATATACATATATATACATATATATACATATATATACATATCTATATATATATACATATCTATATATATATACATATATATATATATATACATATATATATATGTATATACATATATATACATATATATATATATATATACATATATATATATATATATATATACATATATATATATATATATACATATATATATATATATACATATATATATATATATATATATATACATATATATATATATATACATATATATATATATATATATATGTATATATATATATATATATATATATATATATATATACATACATACATACATATACATACATACATACATACATACATATATATATATATATATATATATATATATATACATATATATATACATATATATATATATATACATATATATATATATATACATATATATATATATATATATATATATATATATATATATATATATATATATAAAATCTTTGATATATATTTTTTCTAATATAAATTATATTAATTTTTGAAGGGTAATGTTGAATAAATAACCCTTATCAAATTTAATCCTTGTTTGATGAAATTTGAAACCCTCAAGTACAACTCCAATTAATAGGAGTTGTACAAAATTTATTTAGTTAACTCTATTGTGTTAGCCTATTTGAGGTCTCAGATTTAATCCCCACTTTGAAGCTATGTTACGATAAGGCACACTCATCTAAGACATGTATAGGCATCTTGATGAAAGAGATTAAATTTATCGATTACCACACTGATTAAATATATTGATTTATATAATATTTTAATTTATCCTCTCTTATTTTCATTTGTACTACCATTTGAGAGTTGATCCAAGATATACCTATAAAATACTAACTTAATAAAGGGGAGAAATCATTTCTTAATGGATAGGCTCCACAATCAAATTGTACCCCTAAGTTGACCAAATGGTGAAGAACTTGTGCTCTTAAAAGGGAGGTCACAAGTTTAATTCCTATAGAGGGTAAGGTATGCTCAACATCATGGACCTTAAAAAGATTCCATTTCCAAATTAGACAATTGTGAGATAACATATATAAATAGATGATTAGATTAGAATTTAGATTCAAAATAAAATTACCAAGTTTTGTTTGCTTGTCTTGATTTAATCACCAAGTTTTGTTTGGTTGTCTTGAGTCTTGATTTAGGATTTCATGAACCAAGTTATAATCATTGATATCAACACAAATGTATTATATCATTGCATTTAATGGGTATGTTATGAGAAAATAAACTTCATTTTCAATTCTATTTGAGTTACATAGTTTATAAAAAAAACCAAATGTGTTTTTAAGAGTGCCCATCTATCAAATTCATTGTATAGATCATGCAAGTTAGTTCTAAGTTTTGAAATTATAATTTATATCTCAAATTCAATGACTTTCAATGGGTATAATATCGGTTCATATTTGGGGTTAATGATATCTTTAAAATAAGATATTTTATTTTATTTTTATTTGATTTTCATCTTTTTAAAAGTTTATAACGAGACAAAATTGTGAGAGGAGTGAAGAGAAGTTATGAACAAACTCCCACTTTTAAAAAATAAAATTTGACTATGAAAGCCTTGTTTACTTATATAGACAAATGATTCAATTAGAATTTAGATTCAAAACAAAATCACCAAGTTTTGTTTGGTTGTCTTGATTTAGGAGTTCATAAATCAAGTTATAATCCTTGATATCAACATAAATGTCTTACATCATTCCATTTAATGGGTATGTCAGAAGAAAATAAGCTTCATCTTCAATTTCATTTGAGTTACATAATTTACAATTTCTTTTTATCCAAATTTGTTTTTGAGAGTGTCCATCTATTAGATTCATGTAGAGCTCATGTGAGTTAGTTGTAAGTTTTGAAATTATAATTTTACTTTTAAATTTGATGAATTTATATGATTATGACAAAGGTTAATGTTTATGATTAATGATATCTTTACAATAAGATAAATTTTTTATTTGATTTGATGTTTTCATCTTTTTAAAGGTTTATCTTTTTCTAGACAAAAAATTGTTAAGATCGATTGTTGGGTAATGATAGAAAGTCTATCTTGTTCTATATTATTTACCTTGTGTTTTCATTACATATATCATTTAAGGCTTTAGTTGCAATAGGTAGCATATCAAATTTCATCAAGATCATAGGGTAAAGCATATTGCTTTTAGTTTAGAAGTTATAAATAATGAGTTATTTTTTATTTGTTCAATTTTGTTTCAATATTCCTAAGATATTATTCCACCCTAAACTTCATAATCATAAAGGATCATAGGAGTGTAGACACAAAAATTTGGTGTCAAAATTTTGAAAATTTTAGTTTTGACTTATCCTTAACATATATGACTTGTGTGTACACATTTTACTCTTGCTCACATTCTCTCCTTGCCATTCACTTATTTATAAGCTCAACCTTCCTATTTTTTGTCATACATATACATTTTTTCCATAGTGTTTGCCTAACTATCTATTATATTAACTAAACTATTACCATGTTCTAACGCATTGCTTCCTCTATCTTGGGTAGTGTTAGAAGTAGTCATATGCTTATGATTACCAGTAGTGTCTGCCTTCGTGAAAAGTTCTAGATTCTCCAAATAGTCATTTTATAAATTCATATCCTCCCCTTGGGTTGGTACACATGTTTCATATGTTGTTTATGGAGGTAAAATACCCAAAGGATTCTTTTATATATACAAGGCAAGCCTAAGACTATTCCTATTTAACTTTCACTTGAGGATCACATGAAAATCTACTTGCACATTGAGGAAAACATCTGCACATTCTCAAGACACTCTCCTAAAACATCCAAAGAATATACACCAAGATAAGTTTGAACACCTAAAGCAATGTCAAAGTTGCATGTTGTTAAGTATCGAAAGCCAAACATGTTATATGCATTCTAACAAGTCATTATTAAGCACATGTAAACATAGGAAGAAGAACAAGCTTTTGTTTGAGCCCTGTTTGGTGTATTGGAATGCATGTAATGCTCAACCACTTAATGGATTATGGTTTGGATTATCCAACCAATCTTTATAACCCTTTTTATAGACCAAGTAAGTGTCAAAAGTGGATCTAGGGTTTTGAGGTAAAGGAAGACAAATTCAAATCTATTCACATGCCCAAACATCTAAAATCACACAAAAAACATCTTGACAAGCAATAACAATGATCAATAGTAGAATATATTGAAATTTTAGACAAAGACAATTCCAGTAGATAGTGGATGGATCTAGCCACCACAAGCTTCTATGCCCAACTATAAGTGTCTTGGTAGGTTTTGATGTTCATTTTCCTGAGTTGAGCGATCACATAACTACTACAAATAGTTTGAAGTGATTTTACATAGACAATGATTAGAATAGAATAATGAACAAGCTAAGTATGTTATCCTCTTATCATTTATATAAATAATAGTTTTAATCTCAATCTAATTTTGACATTCAAATATATGTAATATAAAACATATCTTATACAATTTGAATATTCAAATTCTAGCTTGTTTAGATCATTAAATCCAAAATAAGTTTAAACATCTTGGTGAACCCAAAATTTATTTCATGTACATTAAATCTTAGGTTTTTCTTCTTGTGAGAGAAAGCAATAGGATGGTATTTTTATTTTTTTTATTTTTGGACGCTTGTTGTAGATTTTGATTTTAACGTGATACAATTGTTTTATAACTTCTTTTGTCAGGTGGGTTCCTCTTTTCTTCGAGGTTTTTGTACTATATTCTCACATTAGGTTAGGTTTTTAATACTCACCTCTCTTTTTTATTTTGCATGTCTTATAACATACATTCATTTTTGACATGGGCATGCACTGAGTTATTTGGTTGCAATAGGCTTGAATGGTTATTTATATTCCTATTGAATTGTTTATCTCCATTTCTTTCTAATTTTTTTGGACCTTAAGAAAAATATGACAAACTCCTCCCATATATTTAAAGACAAATTTAACACTAATAAACAATTGTACTAGTTTGAAAATCATTTTACTTTTTTATCTATTATATGCAGACAATTCCTCAAAAAATTGTAATTTGGTATCATCAAAATTATTAAAGGCCTTATTGTGGCCTACACTATCTGCTTCCCTCCCATAATTGATAATTCCCTTGCAATCACCCCAAACATTCTAAGTCAAGGTCTTATTTGTTTAAAAATGACGTTGTTATGATTAGAGTCAATGGAGCTTGGATTAATGTACTTAATATGAAGAACACCATTCATGATGAGTTGTAACTTGTTGAAAAGGATTTTTTTTCCAAAGAAAAAATTATTGTAAAGGATATTTCCACCATCAATTTTATAATAAGAAATATTGACTAATAATTAATGAAGTTAACTTATAATTTTAAATTTTAATTCATTATAAAAAATACATACTTGAAAATTGTGTGTGTGTGTGTGTGTGTGTGTGTGTGTGTGTGTGTGTGTGTGTGTATATATTCATAAAGATGTTTCATATATATATAATATTAAATTAAATTTTAAAATTATTAGTTAATTTCTAATTGATTGATTATTTATTTATATATAATCTATAAATAAATTAATAACTTTAAAATTTAATTTAACACACACAAAAAATTATATTTAAAAACTATATCCGTGAATCTAATAAAGACTTCTACTATTAATTTGATTAATTTTTTATTAATTTGAGATCAATCTTAAAATTATTATTAATTTTTAAACAAATGGACTTTTAAAACAAGAATAGAGTGTACACCTAAAATAAAAAGGCATACACCCTTTCAAAAAAAGTGTTTACAAATGACACATTTTATAATATGCAACAAAGGGCTATTTACTGGTATGTGGATGAAAGACTTGAAGGTTTTTATTCCTATACCACTAAATGTTGTTGTTTTTGTATCAAAATTAATAATTTCATTTGAACATACCAGTAAATGTTGAGTTATATGTATCGAACCAAATCCTTTTGTGAATTCATGTTATTGTGTTATTGATATGTTCATGTGAATTCATGTTGTGTTATTTATTTACATTTTTAACATTACAACTATTATTTACCATAGTTGTTGTTAATATGCTCTCCATTTTATTGTGAATTAATTTTTTCATTCATTTTTATTTTTAACTGAAGTTCAATGGTTGTAAAGGGTGCATGTTAGTTGAGTTACTCAAAGTTATGGAATTTTCAAAAGTTTTATAAACATTATGTTTCTTAACACTTTTTATGTTTGCAAATATTGTATTAATTTTACATTTTTTACATTGTGCTTCTTAACACAATTTATGTTTAAGGTCTAGGGTATAAAGTCTAGGGTTTAAGGTTTTAAGGTTCTATGTTTAGGGTTTAGGGTTTAGATATTATTGTTTTGGGTTTATGGATAATGTATTAGGGTTAAGATTTCAAGGTTTGTGGCATTTAGGGTTTAGGTATATGATTTAGTCTTCATGGTTTAGGGTCTATGGATTAAGGTTTGGGGTTTGGGGTTTAGGGTTCAATGTTCTGGGTTTAAGGTTTAGTGTTTGGGGTTTAGGTTTAATGGTTTAGGTAGAAATGGAGTGTACTAGGGTGATTGGTTACATATGTGTCTGGTATGAGTGACTATATCATGACTATAGGAATGTGTCATGTATGAGTGACAACATACCTATATGTAGTACTAGGTATGGGGTAGATGTAATGTATGAATGATTGTATCATTACTATATGTATATTATAGGTTACATGCTATAGGATAGTCATTTATGTATATTGATAAATTCAATGATTAAAAAATCTACAAATTATTTAGGAATTCATCCTGAATCCACCTTCAAGCCTTTTACATGAATGTCCCTAGTCATTCCTTTCTCTATATAGGTGAGAATGCTTCCTATCCTTAAGATATTTCTTAGCCAATGCCCCCTCTCCTTTATCTATATAGGTGATAACTCAAGATTATGGTTTATGGTTAGAGGTTTATGCTTTAGAAATTTAGGGTTTAAGGTTTATGGTTGATGGTTCAAGATTCACTATTTAGGGTTTAAGGTATGGGTTTAGTGTTTAGGGTTCAAGTTTTAGTTTTATGGCTTAGGGATTATAATTTAGATTTCATGCTTAAAGGTTTGGGATTTATGGCTTGTGGCTCAAAGTTAACAGCGTGGATTTTAGGGTTTGGGGTTTGGTGTTTGGGGTTAGGGTTTATGGTTTTTAGTTTCACACTTAAGGTTGATGGTTTAGGGTGTAAGGTTCAAGGTTTTGGACTTGGGGATTATGGTTGAGGGTTTGGGGTTTGAAGTGTTTAGTATTTAGGATTTAGGATTTAGTGTTTGGGGATTAGGGCTTAGGGTTTAGGATTTGGGGTTTAGTGTTTATGGTTTAGAAGGTTTTAGGTTTAGGGTTTAGGGTAAAGTGTTTAGGGTTTAGGGAATTAAGTTTAGTATTTAAGGTTTTGGGTTTAGAATTTTTAGTTTAGGAGTTAATATTTAGGGTTTATGACTTATGGTTTATGCTTTTAGGCTTGAGGTTAAGAATTTATGGAATAAATGTAAGGGTTCAGGGTTTAGGTTTGGAGTCTAGGAATTAGAGTTTAGGGATTCTGTTTTGGAATTTAGGGTTAGGGGTTAAAGGTTTAGGGATTAATTTTTGGATTTTTGGGTTTAAGGTTAGGGGTTTAGGGTCTGGAGATTAGTATTTGGGGTGTAGGGACTAGGTTTTTAATTGAGGGTTTAGGATTTAATGGATTGGGGATTAGAATTTAGGATTTCGGATTTAGTTTTTAAGGTTTAGGATTTAGGGTTTACTTTTTAGGGTTTGGGGTTAAGGGTTTAGGGTTCAAGGTTTATATTTTAGTGTTTGAGGTTGGTTATTTGGGTTTCAACATTTAGGTTTTAAGGTTTAGGGTTTATGGTTTTAGGATTTAGGGTTTATAGTTCTGATTTTGAGGTTGAATGGTTTAGGGTTAAACTTTCAAATTTTAGTGTTTAATGCTTAGGGTTTCAGGATTAGAGTTTAGGTTAAGAGTTTAGGGGTCAATATTTTGGGTTTAAGATTTGGGGTTAAGTGTTTAGGGTTTAAGGTTCATGATTTTAATTTTTTCTAGGGTTTAATGTTTAAAATTGAGGGTATAAGGTTAAGGGTTTATGGTTTAGTGTTTAGGATTTTAGGTTTATGGTTTGGGGTTTAGGGTTAAGGGCTTGTATTTTAGGTTAAAGGTTTTAGGATCTAGGGTATAAAGTATATGGTTTAATGTTTTAAGGTTTTATGTTTAGTGTCTAAAGTTTAAAGTTTAGGAATTATTATTTTGGGTTCAGGGATAATGTATTAGGGTTAGAGGTTCAAGGTTTAAGGCTAGGGCTTAGGGTTTGGGTATATTATTTAGCATTCATGTTTCATGGTTTATGGCTTAAGGTTTGGGGTTTAGGGTTTAGGTTAATGGTTTTGGTGGAAATGGAGTGTACTAGGGTGATTAACTGCATTCACGTCCAATATGAGTGACTGTATCACAACCATAATAAGATGTCATGTATGAGTGATTGCATACCCACATGTAGTACTATGTATGTGGTAGATGTAATGTATGAATGAATGTATCATTACTATATATATGATATAGGTTTCATGCTATAAGTTATTCATTTATGCATATTGATAGATCCATTAATTAAAGTTCATTTTTTAAGTTTAGAATAAGGTTGTTAAGAAGATTCCAAGGCAAATATATAAAATACAAGTATAGTACATCTCCAACAACTTGATCAAATTCAAACCTAAAATAACAAAGAATTTAAGGTCAAAAAAATCTTAAAAAGTGAAGAACTTCATGACCGCAAGCAGAGTTGATAGTTTGCCAAGACAAAACAAGGGTCTATGCAGTCAAAAGAATCATTTTATTTTGAATAAAAGGTGTGTTGTTAATTAATTTGTTATATTCACAAAGTTATTGTATGTGTGAATGAATTCCAAATTCATTTGAAGAGAATTTATACTTGATCCAAGGTTCATGTCATTGAAACCTTCTATACCTTGTTTTTTGTGTATGTATAGTTACTTACAGTCTCTTATATCACATATAAAGAGTTGCATGAGTTTGTTTAGAATATTGGAGAAGTTGAGGGAGTTATTAAAGACTCTATTCCAAGTGTTAGTTCTTCAAAATAATTCTTAGGTTTTATGAACAATCAATTTTAAACTATCAAGCTCTATGTGCACAGTCAAACCTTAAAACATGGTTTTTGATACAAAAAGAACCATAAATTGCATCTGAACTAGTGGAATACCAGCAAACTCATAGGGAAATTTTTATAAAATGTTTGTAGGTATTCAAATAGTTAACATTCTCAAACTCACCTTGTGCTTACAAATACAAAGGACTATTTTTTGATTTGCCTATAGATAGTCACATGAAAGCTCAGTCAAGAGAAACTTCAAGTGCTTTACTTTGTTGATTGAGTCTAAACCTCTTATGAAGTTCTAATGTTATTGTGTAAATGATATAGAATACTAAGTTAAAGTGATTCAAAGCATTTAGCAATTAATCCAAGTTAATATCCTTCTAAGTAGGTAGATTAGGCTATCCAAACCTAAAGAGTAGAGTTGCCATTGAAGTCCAATTCTTAAAAAACCAATAAAGGAAATTGGTTTCTCATCCTTAGAGATAGTATCCAAACATATTAATAAATATTTATAAGAATAATTTGATGAGATTAGATTAATAACAACTTTTTAATACCAAACAAGGCTATACATAATACTGTAACAATTCTTAAGTATGAGTCAACTTTTTGGGAACTTTGGTGATCTAATTGGTATTTTGAGCTTGTGTAAAGACACCTATGAGTCATGTATCATTGTATTGAGATTTTCATTAAGCTTGTGAAGTGAATGAGTCCACAAATAAGGTAATTGTAGACCTCTTTGTATCAAGTCCTTAAGAGGCATAGTTTGGCCTAATAGACCTATAAAGGATAGAGTTATTTTCATCTAAGTTTTGAGTTGAATTTATTTATGAACTAAGAAGGTTGAGTCAAATCATTGGTGAAACCCTAATAGTATTGTTCAAAGAAGTGAGGATGTACAATTGAGTACTTTAGGAGTCAAAGAAGGGTTTTACTTGAAGGTAGATTATTGTCTTGGGACTGAGTATTCTATTTTCAGTCATTGAAAGTGTCTTTTGATATGAATACAGATGATAAGAAGTCAAGATATAATATTAAAGAATCAGGTCATTAGTCTTTCAAGACCAATACTCAAAAGACCTTTTGTGATAGACCAAGAGATAGTTTATGGTTAGGAAGAGACCTAATTACAAGCAAGTTTATAGAAGACCTTGAGGTAGACTAGGTTGAATAAGTGGAACACTTACTTTGACACCAATAGAGAATAGTAAAGATCAAGATATGGCTTGTGTATTTAGGCAAGAAATATTCATTGAGATCAAGATATGTATTGTGTATTTAGATAAGTCATATTCATTATGATCAAGATATGGCTTGATTATTCAATCAGGCAGAGCATACTCAAGTAGATAAAGTAGGTAGGGAATACTCAAGTAGGTAAATTAGGTAAGTAATCCTCAATGGTATAGATTTATTATATATGTAACATGATTCAAAATTTAGTTTATCATTATTTCCTCCGATCCTTAAATTCTAAAACCTAAGTATTGACCAGAATGAATTTTGAAAAACTAATTTATAAATGGTAACTCTTACAACTTTGTAATCAATTTCAGAAGATGTAGAGTGGCCCTAATTTATTATCTTTAGTAAAATAAATTTAAAGTATAAGAATATAAAATTAAATGTAATCATATTTATTTTCATAAGTATATCCTTGCAATTACATTTATTTTACTAAATATATCCTTGCAAAAAAAAAAACACAACAAAACACAAAAATACAACATAAAAAAAAAAAAGGTCAAATGGCATATTTGACTAAAAAAAAAAAAATACAATAAAACACAAAAACACAACACACACACAAAAAAAAAAAAGGTCAAAGGGTGTATGCCCTTTGAACTACCAAAAAAATACAAAAACATAACACAAAAAAAAAATACAGGTCAAAGAGCATACACCCTTTGTAAAGTGCGTACATCCTTTAGGTTCGAGACCGACCCTTATGGTATTTGCATTGCCTTTTTTTTTTTAAAAAAAAAAAATTGTGTTTTTCATTGTGTCACCGTTTTTATCCTCCAATTTTGTGCATCCACTTCTCCAAAAGTCACAAATTGACGATCTAAAAGTTAAATTTTGACAATAGATTTAAAAAATGCATATAATAACATCTCGTTATAAAATTAGTTATATTGTAAAATATATAAAGACTTAAACCTTCAAACATTAATTATAAATAATTAAGATGATATAATAAAAAATGCTTGTCATAAAAAATGAAAGATGCTTGTCTGGTATGCCAAAGGCATAGTTCCTAATGCCACTGCGTTATTTGTACATAAAAAATTGCTCGGGCCCAATCAACAAACAAATCAAAAGTAGAGGAGAGGTTGAGGAGTTGAAGTTTCGAAATTACCATTCAATTTATTGAAACAACCATTCACTATCATTTCAATTCATTATACTGCGGTGTTAAGTTATCAGGAAGGAGATGCGAAGTTGTTGAGCGAAAAAGCTATTCTCATTGAAATTGGTAAAACGGTAAAGCGAAATTATCAAAATGCTACACGAAGTTTCCAAAACGTGTTGCATGACATGGTTGCCTTAAAAATATTTTCACTCTCTTCCATTAAATGCCTCATCATTATGCGTCATCATGATGGCATGCAATTTTGTGATTAGTTTTATTGTTTCTATATATTGCATAAGTCATGGATTAAATGCCAATTTTGAAGGGAAATGGATATACACTTATCTTTTAATTATATCATTTCATAAATATATGTATAAGATTTTTTTAATTTTTTATTAAATTTAAAAAATATTATATTATGAGAACATCAAAAAATTGTCATATAACAATAAAATGAAAAATAAATAGTTTTAATAATTTTTTTTTTAAGTCTAAAAATTATATAAATTGAATTAAAACTATAAAAACTTCAACATGATATAAAATTTCTTTCATTTTATTGGTTCATTGTGTAAGAGTTATTATTTCAAGTGATAATTCTTTGGTAGGAACTAATAATACAACAATATTAATTCACAATAACATATCAATGAAAATTTTAAATTAAATGAAAATTAAAATAAGTGAAAAATAATAACATTTATTAGTATGTCAGTGAAAAATTTAAGTCTGCTTATTTAATACCTAATCAATGAAAAACTTAAGTACATTTAAATGAATTTATAGCGCTTCTAAATTGAGAAATTTTAAATTTGATATTCTCTCTGAAATTCAAACATTGCTTGGTTTAGAATTTTTCGTTTAAAGACAAATTGTATCTCAACAACTAAAATTGAAATTTGAAATTTGAAATTTGAATTTTGTGAGAATAGTGAGGATTAAAAATTGTATGAAACTTCAATTTTACAAGTACACACAATTAATAGAGGAGGTCGGGGTTTTATGACCTGGATTGTGGAGCCAAATGTTGGCACCAAATATCTGAAATTTGAATAACAGAGTATGTAATAAAATATATATTCACCAGTTATAATAGTAAATATCGTGAAAATTTTGAGATTGTCTTGTAAAACTTATAATTATTTATACAATAATTTTAAATAGTTACTTAAACATTAACTTTTTGACACTCATTCAATCAATAAAATTGGTGTTTGAAAATTAATTACTCATAAAATATTAAAAAATAATGTAATGTTTTGATATAAATATTTAATTTTGAATATGATGTACCTTATTAATATTAGTTAGACAAGAGATCAAAGATCTTTGCCTCTTCCCCTTTGAATTTTTTTATTTTTTAACTAGTTTTCTTCTTTGTATGAGTTGAGAGTGTTGAGCTTTAATTTTATATTCGTCTTGAGTGTATAATGAATCCTATATGTGCTTCATGAACCATTATTTCTATCTAGACATTGTGTTAGTTGTTATTCTCGATCTACGCATGTATATAGCAACCTTGTTTCCTTCTTCTATGCAGATAACGTTGTCCTCAGACCTTTGCACCATCTGTCTTTTGGTTGTGCTTCGTTGGCCAAACAAAGATTGGTTTTATCAAAATGATTCACCCACTTAACATAAGCAAATTTACCTTACTATAGAGTATATACATATTTTCTTTTTCTGTGTCCTCTCTCTTTTGATCTTTATTATAAATATCGTTAGTTTGGTTTTAAAAATACTCTGATTTGCAATCGGTTGCTAAAGTTTTATTTAAATTGCCTGATGTTTGTTTGCTTGTTATTATTGACGGATTGATGGATTCAATCAAAAAATGACAAGTAATAGTTACTAGTGGTTTATTTATTTTCAAAACGTATGCAATATTTTAAATATGAATTCATATTTTATATATTGTTTATTAGAAAAATGATAAGTTCAATAATAAAATAAAAAACAAATTTTAAAATTATTTTATGTTATCACGTGATTGATGTCTCATTGGAGATCAGATACACTCTTCGATTCGCCACAGAAGTCACATCAATGCCTCAGATACTAAGCAGCAACAAATATCTTATAATTACAATATAAGTATTGCCATCGTAGGACTTCGCGTGGTCCACAATGATCGGAAATTCGGCGGACAACCATTTCACTGTGAAATGCATGTGTTTCTGGGAATTAGAGGTGCCCAGTATACAAGATTCCCGTTGTCTTTCATGGTATTAAGATTAAATTTGATTGCTGTTAGATTGTATTTATGTTTTTAAAATTATAAAATATAATTATTTTTTTTAATAAATCATTTTAGATGTAAGGTGAAATTATAGATAGATAGTTAAAAATTCTAAAAATATATATATATTAATAAAATTTTAATATAAATTATAGTAATATATGAAAAAAAAAATGTTATCAAAATAATTATCGCATATAAAGTTGATTGTCAAATTTAGTTTTAATTTGGTAAAAGTTGAAGTCTTTAAATATAACTTTAATTTGGAAAGAATTGTAGAGAATTTATTCAGTTAATTCTATTGCATTAATCTAGTTGAAATCTTGGATTTAATCGACTTGACGTTGTGTTGGGGTAAGGTAATGACCTGGGACATGCATAGGCATCTGAATTGGAATGAGGTTAAATTTCTCAATTATACTGAATAAATATATTAATTTATATAATATTTTAATTTGGCCTCACTTATTATCCCATGTGTTATCATTTGAGGGTTGATCCACGATACACCCGTAAAACACTAACTAATATAGGGGAGAACCCATTCCTTGAAAAATAGACTTCACAATCAGATTGGTTTTTAGACAAATGCAATTTCTCTTTGGATCTTCTTTACAATTTGTGATTTGTAATTGTTTTTGTTGATGTCAATGTTTATAATTATGATAGAGGTGTTTTCATAGGCAAAGCACTATGTATTTTTTGTCTAAACCATACTTAACACTAAATATGAGGATTAACATGTCTAATCCACATGCCTAATTCACAATTAACACCTTAATTAAACACAAATTCATCTAACACCTCCTTCAATTTTTGCCATGTCTAAGGCTGTAATGGATGTCACTTGTTTTGGTATTTTTTTTTTTGGCTATTCAGAGAATGACATATAGCATTAGGTATTACCCAAACGGCCTATGTTATTGCATAACCTCAATGCAAATGATATGTTGATTGATGATATGCACATTGTTAAGATTCAAGTTCTATTAAGTTCAATTTCCTCATGACTCAACCATTAGAAAATCATAAAAGCAAATAAATGAACAATCTGTGATAAATATTTATTTGCATATCTTTGATACATATCACATAATGTGATGCAAAAATCAATACAAATAAATATTTGACTGTGGAAACCATAAATCTCAAGCTTTTGATTTTGTGACATAGCCTGGCTTGGGTGTGATCAACTTATATTTGATCATTATCTGATTCATATTGGAAGTAAAATAAGGTGTCGCCATACCATATTTTGCAAGGTAGCACCCTCTTAAACCAAACATATTCATCATCGTTAAACTTGTCTTCACCTCTTAAGACCTAAGAAACGCATGGAAAATGAATGGAATGCTACCAACACATTATTAACTCATACTTTAAGTAAGATGTAAAATAAATCTGAGAAAATATATCAAGACTACTTACTAAACAAAAATGAATTAAATAATAAAGTAATAAAATAAAAACAACTAATCAATAAAGAAATAACGTGAAAATAATAAATTAAATAATAATAATGACAAATCTAAGATTAATGAGAACTAAAACTAAGACAATTAAGAAAACAATGCTTAAATAAAAAACTAACAATTAATAAATTTGATTAAAAAAATGAAAATAAAGTTAAATGAAACAATAGTTAAATGTAGTTCAAACTTTAAAAGGAATCTGAAAGTAATATTAAAATAATTAATTTAGAAAATTAATTAAAATAATAAAATAAATCTAACTATAAACAATTAAAGTAAAATCTAAGTAAGAATAAAAATAAAATAAAACTAAAAAATTAAGTAAAAGAAGTGTGAGACTTTGAAAAAAAATTATCTTATAGATATTGAAAAATATTAACTTTATTTAGAAACCAATAGAATAATGTTGATTACAAACAAAATCCTCAAAACAAAATCAATGTACAATTTAAAGTTTAATAATATGTCATAAAATATGAGGTGTTCATCATTATTTAAGTAAAGTACATGAAATTATATACACATGATTGCATATTTACAGTCGTCAATGATATTAATGGATAAGTACACAAAGTCGGGAGAAAAAAATGGGTCTACTCATGTACAAGTTCTTTTTTAAATTAAAAAATCTAAATTTTTATAGATAATTTGAGATGGCTACACTCAAAATTAGACGATGGTGTGAGAACATGAATTGGAGAATTTTAAGTCTAATTTCAAAAACACTAACATGCTAAAAAATATATATTTACAAAATGATAATGAAATTATATTTCACGATTCAAATTGAAATGAAGCCAATATTATAATTTATAAGCCAAAAAATGACTACTCACTTCACCTACCAAGAAGTCCATTCAACTACATAAGGGACTCTTGAGCTACACATTAGAAGACAAAAGCAAATGTACTACTACTCCTAGGAATTAAGAAATATTATATACAATAATATTACATCCCCCTTTAATCCGTAGGGGTTGTTATCAGACCAAGCATTCCTTTGAACTTTTCAAAATTTTCTCGTCCAAGCCTTTTATCAAGATGTATGTTGGTTGCTCTATTGTTGGGTAATGCTGCAACCTGACACTACCATCTTTCACATAGTGTCGAATCAAATAAAATTTGATATTGATATGCTTGGTTCGATCGTGAAAGATTGGATTCTTTACCATCCAAATTGCAAAAATGTTGTCAACTATGAGAGGTATTGATGAACCCTATTGCTCCTACAAAACTGAAAGTACCCTTCTAAGCCACATGATCTCTCTAGTTGCCTCTAAACCTACCATATATTCTACTTTTGTTGAAGAAATCATCAGTATTGATTGCTTCTTAGATTTTCAAATGACAACTATTGTTCCTAGATTCATTAAAAAATTCATGGTAGACTTTCCATCTTCATGATCACCAATATTGTCATAATTTGAATATCCAACTAGTTTGAAGTCTTCTTCCTTGGAGTATCTGAGCCAAAAATGTTGTGTGCCTTTGAGATATATGATGAACTTTTTTGCTACTACCCAATGACTCTACCTAGGTTGGTTCATGAATCTTGAGAGGACACCAACTGTAAATGATATATCTAATCGAGTAGTAGTCAAATAAATTGGATTTCCAATGAGTTGTCTGTATTTAGTGACATCAACCAAATCTATTGAATATTTAGATGTCAATTTGAGATTTTAATCTATGGACATGTTGAGAGGCTTACAATTTTCTATTCCAAACTTGCTCAAAATGCCACCAACGTACTTCTACTTAGTGATGAAGAAATACTTTAGTTTTTGAATTACTTTAATACCTAAATAGTATGAAGATAACCCAAATTGATCATTTAAAAAAAAATCATCAACTCTGATTTAAATTTTGCAGTGTACCATTCATTATTCCCTATGATGATCAAATCATCAACATACACCACTACAAATACAACTATTTTGAAGAAAAGAGTTGCATCTTCAAATCAAAACGTTTGAAGTTCATGTTCATGAGGTGCTCAACTAGTTTTTCATACCATGATTGAGGGGATTGTTTCAAAGTATACAATGATTTTTTCAGTTTTCATACCTTGTGCTCTTGTCCCTTTACTACAAAACCATCAAGGTATGTCATGTACACAATTTACTTAAGGTTTTCATTTAAAAACGCAGATTTGACATCCATTTTGTGAACTTTTCATTTGTTGTGAGCTCCCAAAGCCAACATGGTATGAATGGTAGTCCATTTTGTTGTAGGTGCAAAGGTTTCATTGTATTTAATTCCTTCCTTTTGAGCATACCCCTTTAAGATAAACATTGATTTGTGTTTTTTAAGTGAGTTGCTTGCATTGTATTTATTTTGATAGATCTACTTAAAGCCAATTGGTTTGCAACCATATGGTGGATCACCCAGATTCTAAGTCCCATTCTCCACTAGTGAATTATACTCATCTTTCATTTATTTTCTCTAAGAGTCAAGCTTCTCATCTTATTTGAAAGTTTTTGGCTCTGAATCAAATGCAACATTGAGTTCCTCTTGAGAATCATCCAATGTGAGTTTTCTAATCATGCCTTGAATTACAGCAATATACTTGTATAGTTGAGAGGAGGTTGCATGTGCACTTTGAGTGCCTATTTTCCCAACTTCATCAAGCCTCACATCTTTCAGTGTTTGAGTGGCTAACTTAGGCGTCTTGTTTTGTGTTGTAGGTGCTTTGGGTTCATCCTCCGAAGTTACTTCAATGTCTGTCCTCTGTTCAATATTTGATAAATTTTCACTCTCTCTTTTAGGAGAAGTTTCAAGCTCATTAGAAGAAATTTAGATATAAAATGGGCCTCCTATAATATATATATATATATATATATATAATTTAATTAAAAATTAAAAAAAATCGGTTAACTACATAGGTTAAGTGGGACCACATATTTATATAATAACTAATTGTTCATTATACTTTCTAATTTTTTTAAAGTAGTTTTTAAATTATTCTATTTCTCAAAAATCAAATTCAATTTTAAATTTCTAAAATTGAAAATATAAAATTTTATGTGGAAAAAAATAATTTTTATTTATTTATTTTACTTACATTATTAATATAATTTATATTTATAAATTAATATAATCCAATTAGAAAGATGTTTTTATTACATGAATACGAAATACTTTCTTTAAAAAAATCACAATATCTTCTAATTTTTAAAAAAAAAAAAAAAAAGCATAGTATAGGATACAAAAGTTAGAAAGTTAATCTTGCCTTAGATTTGACTAAATCTATAGTCATGCGCAGTATTATAATACGCTGTGTTGAAAGTACGCAACCCTTGCGATTTGTTAATAATTGTTTTAAGAATTTTTATATATATATTTTTTTGTGTATGTGCGTTTTATTTTATAATAAATTTTATTTTTATAGTTATTATATATATATATATATATATATTTATTTATTTATTTTTTAGTTTTTTTTAAAACTTATTTGATAGTGGTTGCGATGATAATAAATTTTACAATTATGAGTTATTTTAATAAAGATAGAAAAAATTTAATCATTTTTTTTAAAAAAAATAATTTATAAGATTTTGTGAGAATAAATTGTGTAATTTTTTTGCGTTTTGAATTACTATCTAATAATTATGAATTACAAATAATGATTGGAAATATGTCATTCCAAAAATTTATATACAATTTATTTTCAAAAATCTCATTTCTAATGAAAAAGTTATAACTTAAATTAATTCTTAATAATATAATTAAAAGTGAGATTTCCCTTAGGATCTAATAGGCTACCCTATCCATGGTAATAAGGTTAATCCAATAAAATAGATATAAAAGGTAGCATTCAAAGTCATGATGTGTGTTTTTTAAAGAGTTTTTAGTTTACTTTAAAAATATATTTTAATAAAGGGATCTAAACAAGGGCTATTGTATTAATTTAGTATGTATTCAATTTTTTTTATTTTTAGGGGTAGCATTTAATAAAATAGAGATAAATAAATTTTATATTTTTAATAGAAGTATATTAAAAAATAGTGAAAGAAAATTATAATTTTTTTTTTTTTTTTTTAGTTATGATTGTATGATATATATTTGATGTGAATGATTAGAGTGTTGGTTTTACTTTAATTTTTTTTTATGAAGGTTATTTATTTAAGATTTTTTCTAAAATGTTAATATAGTTATAAAATAGTTTATATATTTATTATAATTATCTAAAGTTTTTTATGGTTTAATTACATTAAAATCTTGTATTTAATACAACCTCCCAAAAAAATGACTATATTTTATGATTAAAAGATACAAATATAATCACGTCACTCAATTTTTTCTATGTCCGACAATAAATGAAGACAACGATTGAATTAAATAATTTAAACATAATTAAAGTAGAAGTAGTAGTTGTGTCCTTGAAATCAAGAAAGATAATGATTGACTCAAATAATGTAGAGAGAATTAAGTGAGAGGAGCTAGTAGTTTTACACTTGAATTCAAGGAAGATAATAATTGAATTAAATAATTTAGAAACAATTAAGGGAGAGGAACCAGTAGTTATGCATCCAAATTCAAGCAATATTTATAACCACATACGTTCCAAATGATTATATAAAAATATACCAGATTAAGATTTTTTCATGTCCCCAACTTCATTTATAAAATTTGAATTATGCGGAGAACACTTTTTTAAGGTATTTAGATAGGTGAATTAAATAATTTAGAAACAATTAAGGGAGAGGAACCAGGAGTTATGCATCCAAATTCAAGCAATATTTATAACCACATACACTCCAAATGATTATATAAAAATATACCAGATTAATATTTTTTCATGTCCCCAATTTCATTTCTACAATTTAAATTATGTGGAGAACACTTTTTTAAGGTATTTAGATAAGTGAATTTTAAGGTATACCATTACTTGAGAATTAAGTCATGTATTTGGTGTTCACATTGTTTATTTGTGAAATTAATATCCAACCACTTCTCAATAATAATTAATTATATTTTAATTCATAATTATATTCCCATCTATTGATCCATACATAATGATTGACTATTCTCCCTTGCACCATTGCTTTTTTTTAACTAGTAAAACTTCAAAATGATAGATAAAATAAAATCTTGTACTTGTGATCTTGTAAAATTTAATGTCGTAATGTCATTGTGGCTTCCTCTTCTAAAGGTGATGGTTTTAATGACTCATTTCCTTTATTTTGTATATATATCCCCTATTTTTGGAATATACAATGTGGTATATGTCCCTCCTAACTCTAGGTGACATATGTAAAAAAATATTGGATACCTGATATATAACGACATGATATCTTATATGATTATTTATCCTCGATATCTCTTAAGTGATTATAAGTTAAATTTTCTTTATATATTATTTATTTTTATTTTTACATTACTGAATCTAGATTTTTAATTTATATATAGTATTATTCATACTGAAAGTGGAAGTGATAACTATTACATTCTTAAAAATTAAAAAATAAAGATAACTAAATATAAATTGTGATCATACATTTTTATTTTAATTTAATATGACAAATAAAATGTATAATATATATTATGTAAGGTTGGATCTTTACCCCTTCAAACCCCAAATTTATCTTTTTCAATTAACATCTCTCAAACTTGCACCAGCTCCTCCCACCCTTTATATACCTTATGGGTTATTTTCTTGCATTAAAAAAAAAACATTAACATTTAAATTCTATTATATATAAAAAATTAAAATGTGTATTTCTTTTTAAATTTGATCTATAAATATCAAAAGAAATTTCTAAAAAATTATTGAATGTAAAAATTAGAAATTATTGTGCTACACGCTTGATCATATTAAAAATATGAAAATTAACTTAAAATATAAAATATCATCAAAAATGTGTAATTTTTTTTTATATTTATAAAATTTGGTTGCAAAAAGTATTTTTTAAGTAATTGAATCATCTGTATCTTTATAAAACTCAAATAAAATAAAAGAGCTTAAATTGGACATCAATATAATTTCCTTGTTTATTCTTTCTTAAAGTGCATGATCCCTCTAATTAGTTGATTATATAACCTATAAAAATTTTAAAATTAAATTTGATACCTTCCTCAAATACTTTGATGGCATATTTATAACCCTTTTCCCCTTAGTACTTCTAGGAGTTGCCGGTACTAGAAATTTTAACATTATGAATTGTTTATTTTGTAATTAATTTCATCTATTTTCTCACATAAAATAATGGGCATATTATGCAAATTTATTTATTTTTAAATAAATTTATACTTGGTTAAATCTAAAGGCTATAGTTATATTGAATTCTCATTTGTAAGAGTAACTTTCAAGGACAAAAAAAATAACAAAATATTTTTCAAAATGTGATTCCTAAAATCCTTTATCTCTTAATATTGATCTCGATTTTCAAATATATCATCACATTATATATAAATATTATGGTGGCTACACAGGCTTTAAGAGACTTCAATATAAGGGAAATCCACATAACTTTCATAATAGAAGAAACTCTACCTCTATTTTATCCTATTTCATCCTCTAAGTACTAGTGACGAGATCCAAAATTGTGAATAATAAAATTTTGTTTGACAAAGTTTGTCTAAATATATTTAATACGGGTCTATAAGAGTGGCCAACAAAAAAAAGGAAGCATATACAATATAATTTTTAAACTTTTTTATTCTAAGTGTAAGTAGATTGGTAAGATTTGGATTTTTATAAAGCTTAGTTATGAGGTAAAAAAAATTAATAAACTTTAAACAACATATAAGATAAATGGTAATAAATATGGGTTATTGTAAAAAAGGCTATCATAATCTTATATTGTATAAATGGATTTCTATTAACCTTCATTTTGGCTACAATTCAAATTATTTTTGGCTATAATTCAAGTTCTTTTTTATCTTTTTTATGTTACTATATTGGTTGGGGCTTCTTATGTCTACAATAAACTTCTAACTCTCCAAAATCAATGAATCTATTAAATTAAAACAATAATAAATTCATTAGATGAAAATAAACATTAATAATAAATGAATTCAAAGTTTAACCATTGTTCTGGTTGGCATAAAATTGAAAGACTTTCATAAGTATTTACTTTTGATCTTGATCTAAAAATTTTATTTCCTAGATAATATATGGGCATTGAAAAAATCATAACACTAATAAGCAACCCAATTCCCCTATAATAAAGTATGTTGTTAATCATTGAATAAATCTTTTACAAAATGATTCTTGATCTTATTCATGGGAATCCTAAACTAAACAATGACATCATTTTTCTAAGTCCATCCATCATTCATTTGCCAATTCTTGAAATTTGCATTAAAACTCCACATTGAATTTAGGATAATTTCATGAAGTTGTACATATAATAACTAATATAAGATATTTGGAACTTAATTTGAGTAATAAGAGTAAATTTTAATTAAAAAATTAAGGTGCATTGTAATAAACAATGCAAATAAATTAATAAAGTTTTACAAAATGTCATTTTTTAAAATAAAAATGTTGATAGTTATAATATCGCTCTAAACATTCACACATTTCCCAAATTTTTTTTCAACACATTGATATTGATATTCATATATATGGCTTTTGACTTATGGATACAATCTTTTCAAGTCTCTCTTATTTATATCGTTACAAAGGGTTCTTAGTAACTGTTGTTGGAGATGTGAAATGGTAGGGAAAAGACATTTACTACTACCATGTGTAAGTTGAAATTAATACTGCATAAAATATAGCCTTGGTTGTTATAATCATTTGGGTGTCTGTGCTTACAAAATTCAAGTCATGCAATTATAAAAAAATATCAATTGAACTTATGAAGCATAAGATGTGGAAGATAAAGAAATGTCAAGTATCAGCAATGAAATTTCAAATTAACATGCAATAAGTAATCTAACTCTGATTGAGTCTATTTTCTAATAGATAATTATTATTATAATTCTTAGTTAATTTTGTTTTCATCTTGTACAATTTGATTTTAAAAATTCTGGTTTGGTAAAGGCCTATTGATATTAATTGTTCAAATGATTCATTATATGTTCAACATAGAATATAACTACAACTCAATTTTCTTTGACTAAAAAAGTTAAAGGACAATCAGCTGTGAAGTCCTCAATATACTCAATGGAGTCCATTAAACAATTCCCACATGCATAATAGTTGCATTATAAGGTGCTACTTCAATTCCCTTTTCAATAGCCTTCACAAATGACTTGTGAATAAAAACTAAAATGAAGAGAGGGCTAGCCTATGGTGAGTCCACCATTTTTGTAAAATTTTTCTGTGTAAAAAATGGCTACTGGAAAGATCCTATCTCCACTTCATATACATAGGAAAGATGATGATTAATAAAATTAAAATAAACCTTTTTCTCCATTTCAAGCAGACCATTGATATCATAAAGCAATATGAAAGGTTTATCTTATGATATCAGACATGCACCTGTCACATCACTAGACGTCGTGCAAAGCAATGCGTATATATTGTCCACCACCTTTGTAAAATAACACGGATTCATTCCAAACAAATAGGAATGACCCTGCATCATCGATGTGCTGCAAATTTTTTTTTCTTTCTTGGTATCTTCAGCTCATGCAGTAACGTTCTTGAAGCTTCCAACATCGTGTCTTGATCATCCCATGGCATCGAATTTCAAGGGCGTTGGATTGCAGGTCCTTCATTGTAATGCAAAGACTTCTTCCTCATATACGGGCCACTCAATCCTTCCCTAAAGCCTTCTTATTCTTCCTGTGAGAACTTCATACCGAGGCCCACCTGCCTGCATGTACAACTCACAATAAAATAAAATAATATGATCAATTAGTGTGGCTGCTAAGCAAGTAAAAATTGGTGGGTAACCTACTGTGTATATTTGAGAATGTTTATTTATACAAAGCACCAAACTGTATATGCAATACAACCAGATATATATGTAAATCAATTTATATACCTAAACCGCTAAATCCAACAACATTAATTCATACCAAAAAATTATATGAGTATCTTTGAACTTGACGCAACCAAAAATTTGATCCAGTGTAGGGACTTTTGCTCCACCTGCATCCAAGCTCATTAGCACTAATATGCTAAATATGGAGAAAATACATTCTACATATTTTTACAATAGTTCATTTGAAAACTCAAGTGTGGTATTATTTTGATTTTGAGCGAAAGCATGGGTACTTGCAATTTTTATTTTTTCATTTAAAAAAATGGTACAAAGATATTTCAAATCACCATTTCCATTGTATTGATGAGTATGGTAGCAAAAAATCTTTCATTGAATGCTCTGATTTCCAATAAAATTGGTGGTGTTTTCTATGTAAAAAAACATTATACTTTCTATGCTCGCAACATGTTAAAAAGTAGAAATCTCTGCACTTTCTAATAAAAAGGTATAGATGGGATAAAACAACTTGGGTTATCCCAACCAAAGTGAATTAGTTTGAACGATTTATTAAGTTTTATAGAATAAAGAATAAATAAAAATTATTATTTTATTATTTTAGATGATGTTATTTTAAGGGATGATGTCATCTTTTAAATATTTTTTATTTTTTTAATATGCCATATTTCATATCTTATTTTATTTTTGTAGGAAGATTTTTTTAATTAAAATTTCCTCTAATACATGTATAGGAGAAAATAGAAAATCAATAGATTCTCAACTCTGTGTCCCCCACTCATTGTTTGGAACATTCAAAACACTCTCTTTGTAGACATTAAACTTTGCATATTTGTCTAGTCGACTCAACTATTGATCAATATGTTCTTTGTCCTTTATAGTCTCACAAAAGACAACTTCTCTTGTGACAAGAAACTTCTTATCTTTCTCATCATATAGTCATATGCCTTGAAGGAATCGAAATATCCCAAGTGGATGCATTTTCAACTCCTGTGGTCCAATTTATTTATTTTCTCTTTTGGAATCTATGCATAACAAGTGGATCCAAAAATCTGAAGATGTCACACTAAAGGGAGATTACCACACCATCTCTCATATGGAGTCTTTGATTTAAAAGCTGTTAATGATGATCTGTTGCAAAGGTATACAGTTGTTTTAGCTATTTCAACCCAAAAGTGCAAATTTACGCCTTTGAAGTACAACATTGCATGAACCATATTCATCACAATTATGTTCATTCTTTCAACTACTTTATTTTGTTGTGGAGTGTGAAGAACTGTGAGATGGCGTTTAATCCCTTTTTCTCAAGATAAGATTCAAACTTATTTGATGTGAGTTTGCCACCATTATTTGTCTTGATTTTATCGATGCGGGTTTGTGCTTCATTTTTAATCATATTTCAAAACTTTTGGAAAGTTTTGAAAGATTATGCTTTTTTATTCATATAGTATATCCAAGTCATCCTACTGTAGTGATCAATGAACAACATGAAGTACTTATGACCACCAACAAAGAAGATTGGAAGAGAACAAAAATCTGAGTGAGAAAGTTGTAATTTTTCAGTTAGTTTTCCACTATGACTTTAGAAATGGTTCTCTTCCATATTTAGCCAAGATGCATGCTTCACATTTTTCATCTAATTTCGTGGGTAATGTAAGCATGCAAACAACACCATTCTTTACCAATACACAAATGATATTATAGTGAGTGTACCCAAATTGAGCATGCAATAACATGTTTGGAGATATTCCATCTTCCATGAGATGAGCAGAATTCCTTAAATTTGATGGCTCACCCTTGAGTTTGATAAGTTTTCCTTTCTTGTATCCAGTCAAGACAAATGAATTATCACTTTTCCTCCTGATTATGACATCACCATTATCCAACAAAATGGAATGGCCTTGTTGCCTTATGAGCATTAGGAATAACAAGTTTCATTTTAACTGAGAAAGGTAGAGAACATTCTCAAGTTTGTAGTCTAGAAGCCTTGGACACTTGAGTCAAATTGTACCTCTTCCCTATAGTTACAGACTTGATATATCTATGAGGTATACTGAGCCACAACTTAATTCATTATACTCTTCAAAGAAGTATTTTTTAGAAAGTCATGTGTTGGGTGGTGCTAGTATCAAGAACACAAGCATCAAACCATGAGGAACTAATCAAGACATTGTTTGATTCATCATCTATATTGAAAAACACACATTCACTATTAAATTGGGATAAGTTTGACTCTTTTGAATATTTTTTTGAATTTCACTCTTTCTTCTTGTGATATGCTTCAATTATCTCTCATGGAATCTTACATTTATGAGTCTCATGGCTACCTTTTTTATCACACCATTTATAGTAAAGGTTTTGTTTATCATTCTATTTTTTATTTTAGCCACAATGATTTTCATTTTTGCCATATTTTTTCTTATTCTTGTACTTGTCATTGCCCTCATTTTTGAAATTTGTGTCCTTGTTTGATGTTTTGGAGGAATTTGATTTGACATAACACACAGTTTCACCTATTGTGGATTCGATTTTCTTTCTAAAGGCCTTTTCTCTTCCTACCATCTTTTCAACCAACTGGTCAATTGTGAGTCTTTAATTGATTGCTTACTTGTAGAGAATCCAAATAGGTTGAATAGTTTGGTAGAAGGGCTTTTATGAATACAATCATGCATATGTTAATTTTGATACCTGTTGCTTCAACATCATGTTTGATAGCTTGTATCTTTGATTCTAATCTCATCACATCACCATATTTTAACTCTAGGTTGAATAGATTCAACTATAATTAAATAAATTCCAACTCTGAATAGGAGTCATATAGGTCTTTCAGTTTGTGAAATACTTCATATGGTGTATTCCACCTTAGTATATGATAAAACACATCTCTATCCATTGATGCCCATCAAGGCCAAAGCCTTGTGGTGTTCCTGCTTCCATGTCTGTGTATCTTTTACATTCCTTTTTGGTTCAGATAGTTGTTTTACCACATCCCAAATATCGAACCATAGATCGTTGAAGATGAGTGTGTTCTCCACTTGCTGAGATCATTCTAGCCAATTATATTTGCCAGTCAAGGTAGTGCTAATAATAGATTTGATGGAATGCATCGTTTTGAGTTTTTGGAGGTTTTGAGTTCTAGTTTAACCTCAATTGGTTCTTTATCACTCCAAAATGGTCCTCTTTTCTATATACACAAAGGTACTGAAAAAGATTCGCTTTGTCATTAACACCAGCTTAAAAATAAAACTTAATACATCAATATATTCAATTTTTATTAATTTTTAAATTTAAATTTTATGACATACACGAATGGGTAAAAAGAGTATCTCTCCTTGAATTACATTATTTGGTTGTTTTTGTCCAAATCCACTTAGAGTAGCATTCTCAAGGCAATTTAAAAATGTTCAAATTCAAATGTTTTTCAAATTTAAATTATTTTAAAGATTTAAAAATTATATTTAAATGAAAATAGATTTTTTTAAAAATAAAAAAGCTTAAAAATTGTTTTACCTCTCCTCCAATTATTGACTTATGTTAAATTTACAATATTGGAAATGAGAAAAATAGGATGACTTTCTTCAAATTGATATGCTTTCACAAAGAGAATTTGAGATGCCTCACCTAGATGAAGATTCTTTTTTGATGCTTTATATTACATAGGAAAACTATTTTATTTACAGGCTTTTCCTAACAATGGCATAGCTCCTTTACATATTCCATGCACTCCAACACTATGCGAGCATTTATAAACTTTATCACAGCTCCAAGTCTGAGGGCATAATAGATGATGGAAAAAATGACTTGTTTAGAGCACCTACACCAGTCTGCAAGTCTTTGTGCAGCCAGTCAACACTTCTCTAAACATAATCTTGCTTACTCTCAGATACGATGCAATCACAATCAAAGAAAGTATGCCACATCGGTCTAATTATGGCACAAAAAATAGTTAAAAATGCCTCTGAGTTGCCATGAAATGGGTAAGTATTCTCACTTTGTTGGAATATCAATAGATGACTCTAGCATTTTAGACAAATCAACAAAAAAAAAATGTCCTCATATATTATCTTACACAATTGAAATGAAGTTGCAGGCCATACAATTGAATTTGAGGAGGAATAAAACTAAAAGATAAAAAATTAATCCGAGCTCTGATACCAATGATAGGCTAGAAAATCTATTTATAGAATGGCAAGAAAATTATATTTCATGATTCAAATTGAAATGAAGCTAATATTATAATTTATAAGTCAAAAAATGACTATTCACTTCATCTACCAAGAAGTCCATTCAACTACCTACATGACTCTTGAGCTACACACTAGAAGATAACATCAAATGTGCAACTACTCCTAGGAATTAGAAACTATTATATACAATGATATTACAAACACTATTTTTTTTAAAAAAATGGTCAAGTATAACTAGGTCAAACATCTAAAATTTAAATGAGAACTCCTATTTTTTAAAGAAAATGGAGTAGATAGATAGTTGTGTGGCCCCTCATTTTTTTATCATCGTTTAGTATTGTTTATAACAATTAGGTGAAAGTTAGACAAGATCATCTAGTTTGTAACTTATATTTTTTAATATTTTTTTGATGAATAGTTTTTTTAATAAGTAAATAGATCTTGACAACTAATAGAAAATGGATAGTTGGTCATGCGGCCCCGCTAACTTCCTAAAACAAACTAATTTTTTTTATGCATATACAATTAGGCCTAGTTTGTAACCATATAATTTATTTTACATTTGGATCAATGGAAAAAAAGATATGCAAACATATATAGGCATGCATATTTGTGGTATGTAGTGGCCTAAAAAATCTATAGTTAGAAATAAACATGGATTGAAACTTTAAAATAGTCCAAAAATTATAAAAATCATATATTTGGAAAGAGGAGAGCATGCTTGTCGTTGTGATAATAATTTTATGAATTGGCTCATTGAAATTTATAGTGTATTTGGAGATGGAAGTTGAATTTTATTGTTTTTTCTCAACACACTTAGATTTGGCTATGTTGATAGGTCCAAGCCTTTATCTCGAGTCGAGAATCCAAGCCATTTCTAAGCCAAAAGGCTTGGTTTTTCAATTCAAAATCATCATAATGTGTACACACTATAAATTGTATGCATCATTTTGAGCACAAAATCAAATTTAAAAAATGCATGAGTTTGGAATGCAAAAAACCAAAACGTATATGCATTATTAGAGGTAATAACTCATATGTGTTATTAGTGGTAATAATGCATACATATTATTACCATTAAGTCCAATAATGTGCATGTGTTTGTTAGCAGAGGTTCTTGAAGAATTATAACATGCTAAGGATGAGGATAGTTGTGATATACTTTGAGTACACAAAATAATGTATTGTATTCATATAAAAGTTTGGATAATAGGAACATGGTAAGCATTAGTTATCCTACGTTAGTTAGAAATTAAGAACAATGAGTGTTTCATAAACAAAAATAAAACATTCAGATTAATTAGACAAAAAGTAACCAAAATATTAAACATGAGAATGCACATAAGGATCATAATAAGAAATCACACATGTAACCATAACCAGATGAATCTCTATTGATCTCTTCAAAAAGTGGAACCCTCTTCTTACAATCAAAAGTATATATAGACGTTTCTAGTTTTTGACTATTTATCTTCTTCTCATACTTGGCACCAAAAGTGGAATCTATTCATATTCTATCATATTACAAGTCATGAAGATAGGACAAAATAGACTTATACAACAACAAAATAAGTACTAACACATGAATATTAGACAAATATCATGTGCAACTTTACAATCTGAATTCTTCTACCAACACTTTTTCAAACTTAAAATGCTGACTCGTCTTGAGATAACATCATAGGATATTTGATAATGCACAAGTGACTAGAGACTTAAGAAGTGGTTAGACAAATCAGATTTGTAGTAATCGTTCAAGGCACCATTTTTAGTTTTTACCTCTTGTGCACTTCTTAGCCACCCTTTCGAGTTTTCAACTAAGTTGCATATCAAACTATTATCTTTTACAGGTTTTCAATAGGCTAGCATAATTAGATGGTCACCATTTACGGGTTTTTAACCATATTGGACCTACTTGTCTTACTAAATTATCCCTAATACAAAATTTTTAACATTGATACTCTGTGTAGTACTTAACTTGATGGTGGTGGCATAGACGTAGATGATGAATGACCAAAAGAGTCCTTGGACTGGGACTGTGTGGCCTTGCACCAAGTGATGATTTGTTGGATATTTAAAGGTGGCTTATACATAGGTGTATTGATAATTTGGATGACTACACTAGAAAAGGGGTCAGATCCATCTTGTAGGCATGCCAGTCTAACATCACTTCTTTGATCAACCACAACAGGGTGTGTAACAGAGCATGGTAGCCAATGATCTAATTAAAGTATATGTCATCAGTTATGCTTAAGGTTGTCTTAGTGTTCATGACCCTTATCTGAATCTCTCCAGTCAACTGCTCCATCTTATCTATGTGTCAATGAGCTTGGAGGTTGATGAAGGAATTATGCAAAATATAGCTCTATCAATTGAAAGAGTTGTCATGCACATTATCCCTAGAATTGAGTGACTCTTGGAATGCTTCATCCTTATCCTCCCTAGTGTTAGTTTGGTTGGCCATGGTTGCTTTGGTGGTGGTGACCCTTGCAAAGTCTATGCTAGAATTGGCTAAGGAGGTATCCAATTATTGCTTCTAATCCAACAAACTACATGTGACTTATTATGCTTGAAGTGTGGTAGCATCAAGCATTCCTTGATACTCCTATAATAGTGTTATGAGTTTGGTGGATTCAATCTTAACATCCTACCCCAATGTTATGAAGGCACAGAGTTTTTGTGCTATGCATCAGTCCTTAGTGAGCTCAGAGACAAGTTTATTGAGTCTATATTGATCAGACATGACTTGGTCCCTAATTGCTTGAGTGACCATCTTGAGACAAGTGTCCTGGATAATCTTGGTAGCTTCATATAGGTGAGCCTTTAACTCAACATTCTTAGCCTTGGATTGATCAATCTCTTGTTCTAGAGAGGTGGCCTTCTGCATAATAAACTCCTAGAATGTTGCAACATCCTATAACTATTTCTTTAGTGGTAATAAGAGACATTCAATGAGGCTTCTTGATAAAGGGGGAATGTTACCAATTTTCTTATAGTCACTGAAGGGTCAGGTTATGGCATGGTCACAAGTGGAAGAAAGAAGGTGGTGTATTGAGTACTGACAGTTGGAATGTCCTTTATCCAGACTCCCTTCAAAGGCAATTCTGGTTGATGTGCCCTTGTTGGAATTATGGGTTGGCCTTATTAATGCTCTGGCTACTTGAACCTAACTTGTTGTTACTCAAGAAATTGTTTTTTATGTGGCATATCCTCTTTTGTAGGCTTCACATGTTGTGCAACATCTTCATCTTATTTTCTTTGAGTTTCTTTTACTACCTTCCTATTGATCCCATCCTTCATAGCTTTCTTTTTCTCTTGTTCATATTCTTATAGCTTCTGCGAAAGCTCTTCTTCCTTTTTCTATTCCTCAAATGTAGTAGCCTTAGTTTGTTTGACCTTAGCTTGTGCCTGTTTTACTAGGTCAACCTATTCCATGGCTGCACTTGCTTGTTGTTCCTATGCTTGGGCTTGTTATTTGTGCAGGGATTCATCTTATTATTCTTTCTTATTCTTCACAACTTCTTTAAGTTATTATTTTGCATGCGTGACATCCTTTAGATCTTATTTTTCCTATGGCACTACATCTGTTGTTGCTTATCTTCTTCAGCCTTGGTCTTCATAGTGAGCACAACATCTTTGTTTTTCTGCTCTTCATCCATCTTCTTTTGATGCACCTCTTGTGATTGCTTTGTTGCATCAACAACTTCTTGTGCCTTATTGGCCACCTCGAGAGTCTTTTGTCAGTCAACCTTTACATCCTAAGCCTTTTGTGTTGCCTCAACTTCTTCAGCTTGTCAACATACTTGTTGAGCTTGTTGTTGTTGGTCCTACTCCTTTTCATATTTATTTTCCTCTTCTCTAACTCACCATTATATTGCATGAGCTACTTCTTCTTATGAAGCATATTGTTTTTCAACTATAGGTTATATGGTGTGATCTTTTCGACCTTCGGGGCTTGTTGTGATGGTGGTGAATCAATTAGATGGACCATAGAGTTGGAGACATGTGCTTTCTTGCACCCCAAAGTAACTATCCTGCATTTGGGTGGTGGTGAAGTCGAAGATGGAGAAGGTTGCACTTCCTGCACTATGGTTGTCTTAAAAAATGTGCATTCTTCATGGGAAGGAAAAACCCTAGGCTCTCACCAAGTTCTAGTTCTACGCACTAGAGAATCTTATGGACTTTTTGATAGTGGTGCAAAGATGTTGATAACTATGAAAGTGGTTGAATGTTGCTACTGAAATAGGTTGACCCTTCATTATATTTGGTTAGCTTCTTCATGCATAGTGTCTACCATAATGGATTCAAGGCATAGTGGTAGTTCCACCCATAAAATTGGAGGAACCTTCTTCCACACTTGGATTGTCTATACTACCTTATAGAAGAACTTCTCCTCCTTTGCATAGAAATATCCTACCTTATCTTCAACCATTACCTAGTAAACTTCCTGATCATTCATTCCCATCTGAGGTAGGTCATAAGAGCTTGTGATCTGGGGCACCTTATGATCATCTAGCTAGATTGCGATGCTCCTTGTCTTATGCTTTAGTGGACGAGAAGATGGTTGTTGATCGATAGATAGCTTGCACTTTCCTTTATATGGCTACAAAGTTATGGATGCCTATTATTGTTGTATTGAAGGGACTGTTATGCCAGTGGTATGGCTTAGAGTGGTGTTGCATGCCTGACTGTATAGGTTTTTTTATTGGTAACTTCAACCTATGCCATGGCCATGGTAATGAGCATTATCCTTTTGATCATGCATTATTTTAGATCCCTTTTCAATGCTAACTCTTCTACTATGGATTTTTGTTTAAAAACTTGTTCTACTAACTATTCTTTGCTCTGTAAACAAATCATCATAGCTGTCTACCCTTAAATAGTCTTTGTACTTAGTGTGGATGCCATTATAGGCTATGCATTCCATAATAAAGTGTCGTTATGTCTCCACTACCTCTTTGTCACAAAATATACAAATTCTCATTTCTCACTCTTCCTTGGGTACTGCCCATCTACCTATTTCACACCTAAGATGATGTGAGTTAGTTCTCAATTGGGAAATAAACATCATTTTTTTCCATTTGATTTATGCCTCTATGTATGTTTTTTACTCATTTTCCTATGTGGGATTAAACTCTTTAATGTAATATGCTTTCTTATGTCTCAGTTGTTTTGTCCACATGGCCACCCTGAATTTTTTTGTCACATATTTATTTATTTTTCCCTTGTTGTTTGGGCATTCTTGCATGTGGATGTCCCATTTACTCATCCATTTGTTTTGTTTCATTCATGTGTTCTTTCTTCTGTTTAGTTCTTCTTTGATTCCTATTTTGGGCCATTTATGGTTTTACATATTTTGTGTCTTTTTTAAGTAACTTGATGTTCGAGTAATTGTTCATGCTTCCAATGGAAATATACATGTTTCAGATAATAAAATCTCATATGAAAATAAAGATTTGACTTTGAGGCTACTTGTGATTAAATTTTTTTGGATTCTCTCTATTTGTCTCCAATTTAGATTGGACACATTTTTGCCCCAAACTTCACATCCATATAGGACCACTGGTGTGACAAGTAGTCCGAATAAAGTTCTCTTAGTTTTCCAATCCCATAATTTTGAATTTCTATATCTATTTTGCAGCGAATATAAAGTTTTCTAACCTCCTTGTATTTTTTTTGTCCTGTAGGTCTCCCAACTAAGATTATTGTGGAAGTCAAGCCCAAGATATTTGTATAATTCCACTATTTGTAGTGGATTTCTTTCGAAAATAAACTCAATTTGTTTACTTTTTATCCATAGAGAAAAGATTATGAATTTTATTTTGCTAGTGTTCACTTGCATTGCCACCTCTTGATAGAAGAGCTCTAAAGCCTTCCAATTTTCTCTCAAACTATGGGCTATTTTTGCAATTAGAATAAGATCATCTACGTATAGAAGTAACTTTATAACATAACTAGCTAAGTGGACACCCTTTCCACCATCTTTGTCTATCGATTCTTCTAATTTATTGATGTATATCCAAAATAAGGTGGGAGATAAAGGACACCCTTGTTTGACTCCAATGTCACTTCCAAAGCATTCTGACATTCCTTCACTTGACTTGCCTATAAATTCTATGTATTGTTGCTATATACTCATTCTGACATGGAGGTCAAGACAAATTAGAATTAAGGGACATGTTGCTGATATTCATTTTGAAATAAAAGAAAAATTGGCTCTTGTCAAACACTCATACAAAACTAAACATGCTATCAATATTGAAGAGATCAAAATTATTAATGTGAAAAACCACTTTCATGACACAACAAGGAGCAATGTTCTTTGAAATCAGTAAAGCCTAAGAAAATTGTGACCTGCAAACTGTTGATGCAGTAGCAAAAAGTCAACACCATTGAACCTGCCTAGTCGAAGCCTATAGAGTGAGTGAGGGATAGTAAATGTTAGACTGTCTATTTAAAAGACATAATCGATAAATGAAAAGAAGGGAGCCGAGCCTATGAGGGATACATCATTGATTTTATAAGGCCATTGGCCTATGGTGATTGACATATTTATAAGTATGTAGATCGTGGAGTCTTCACCTATTATGTATGCAAACCATGGAGTCTTGGACAAATGATACATATTGTAGGAACACATACCCAAGCTGACGTGAACATATTTTTTATATTTGGTAAAAGGTCATTGGGCCAAGGAAGATATGTATATGACTCTATATTAAAATCAAGATAGAGCATTTGAAATTGAATAGAGCCACAACCTAAAGATGAGGACAAAGCGATTGAAAGAGCCTATAGATTTGAGACGTGAACAAGTCTATTGCATATGTCCAGTATGAAGGACAATGTTAGAACTGCTGAAAGCCATGAAAGAGACTCATAGGTCATGGAAAACTATTGTTATAGACTAGGAATTTAACTCAAGAGAGGTGGTTAGTATTGCATTAGTTCCAAAATGAATTCAAATTGAAAGAAACACATTAGCAAGCATACATATCTATACCTAGACACTAGGGGTGCTTAATGAAGAAAAGCAATCGACAAAACACAACTAAAAAATAAGAACACAAAATTTGTTACCTTCCTTGGATGCTCTAATAGATTTCTTCATTGGCTTGCTCAGCATTGTGCTTCAAAAGGTATGTTGCAATAGAGTTTGGCTATCCTCCACCTCCTCTTGGCACCATGTGGCTTGTGGTTTCGCTTGGTTGAATAATTTGACTTGATAATATTAACTTGCATGAAGCTTTTAAATCAATTTAGCATTAAAAATTTGCACCAAGATAGCTTTAAAATGATGTTCATGGCTCTTCTATTTATAGATTTTCAAAATCGTTCAAGATTAACCATGACTGTCCATCTCAAGATCGAGATGTGTGGTCATGAATAAATCCAATTATGTAATTAAATTTATAATTATCCCCCATAAATATTTGGGATAGAGGGGCATTTAAGAGGCATGAAGGGTCGTAATGAGGCATGGGGTGGCTTAATCCTAATATTTTATGCATTTATGACTTGTGGATGTCACCCCATAGAAATGATGTCATTTGATGATTTAGTTATTCAATATTCATTTCCAAAAAGAAATATTCAAAAACCTCCATGGAATTATCAATTAGGCTCATGATTTGAATTAATCAGCTTTTAAACATGATTAGGTAATTTTGATGCAAATTTTGGCTCTTGGTGCATAAATTAATCAAATTGGTCAAAATGTCTTGTTATTGGCTCAAAATTTGACTGGATTGGAATTAGAATTCGATGTTAGATGCATTGAAACCGTATTCCCATTTAGGATGTTACCAACTCAATATAACAAAGGCACATGTCTCGTGTAATAAATTTGATAGAAAAGAGCAATCCAGAGCACCTAGGTGTAAAAATATCATTTTGACTCAAAATGATCTAATCAAAGTTAGCTACTTCATAAATTGCATTGCCATATTTAATGATACCTTGGTAAAAATCAAAACTTGAATATGATAGGTTCACATCATTTAGCATGTTTTAATGTTTTTAGGTCAAATTGTGTGTATTTGATAAAGATTGGTCAAAATCTTGGTTGGAGGTTATCGATGGCAAATTTTAGGTGTCTACAGTTTGCCCCTATTTGGAAAGGTGTTACAAGCTATAAGCACAATAGTTTATTCTCAAAAAATGAAAAAGTCCTACATGCCAAAAGGAAGATGATGGATGAAGAAAAAAATCCAAATGGTTTTTGGGAAGCCTGAGATGATGCCCCCTCGAGGGAGTGGCCATCACATTTGTTGATGGATGGTTCCTTGAAAAGAAGCAAGAAGAAAAAGTGGGATTAAACTGTGGGTGAGATTATTCCAAATGAGAAATGATTTTATACATTGATTTAAAAGGTATTGATGTGCCCAAAGGTAGTTATAATTAGGAATAAAAGTAAAAAATAATAATTTTCCCATAGGTGGTTATAATCATTAATAAGACCTAAATTATTTTATAAAGATGGTTATGCGCTAGTTAGCGCTGATTAGCAAGCATAACTCAAGGATATAACCTAGAATATATATGAATGATGAGCAGGTGCAAACATAGATGCAATAGTCTAATGATTAAAGAAGTTGTAAACACCAAAATAGTGTCAACTCCCCTTGGTCCCTTGCACACTTTTATTAATTTAAAATAAACTAATTACTTTAAATTAATAACATCACCCTAGACACCTCACCTTGGATACCTCACCCTTAGACCATTTATCACCCTATGACTAAGCCCTCCAAATCATAATTACCTAAGACCTATTTCAACTCTCCCACTAACCCCTGCGCCTAATAAATATGCCTTTGAACCGTTCACCAATGACAACTAAACTTGGCAGATGGAGGAACGGGCAAAAGGCTAAAAATAGCCTTTTTACCCATTCTCTAGCCGCCGATGTCGGTTACCCATCGGCTGACGCCGGCAGGATCGCAGGCATCGGTTGCTTAAAACTAAATTCTAACCTCGGCTACACCCCCGAATGCAAATTCTCTAGCTTCCAGAATCTGAATTCTTCCTCTCCCAAACTCTAAAACATCAAGGCAGGGTTTGAGACTAAGCATCAGGCATTCTATCATCACTCTCTAGGCTAAGAAACTCTACAGAATTCACTCCACACCAGATTGAAACGTTGCATGAGGTCTCCTACATCAGCCATAATGGGAACAAGTCTTCTACACTTCTGGTTCTCCATCAAGAGCTAAGTATTATTATAGTTTATATTTCAATATTTTTAGAATGCATTGGTGATTAGTCCATTGAATATTGTTGAGTACTATTGATAGACAACCTGACTTTCTTCCCAGAGAGGCTGAAAAGCCTTCCTCTCATTCTTATTCTCTTTCCAACCCTGTCCTCTACCTTATCCCTTTTCTAGACCATATTCACTGCCCTGCAACCCTGCACAAACCTTTAAACTCTCAGACTCCTTCCAGACTCCTCTATCGACCACAAACTTTCCCTAAAACCCGTCCAAGGCCCATTTCCCCTACTGACATCGGCATCAAGGCCCATTTCCCCTACTGACTTCGGCAGCCTAACCGACTTCGGCAACATTGACCAATCGGTGACGGCAGACTAACAGGCATTGGCGACTATGAGAGGCAGATTACAGGAATCAGGTATGCGTTATCTATTTCTCTTCTTTAACCTTTCATCATTTCTCTTTCTAACAACACTCTTTTGTCAAATAAGTGGACTGTCATCCCTCAAGGAAGTCTTTGCACTTCTGGGACCGTGCTTTGCTTGGTAGTCCACCATATATCTATCTAACATTTTCTTTGTTTAAGTCTTTCTTATCTACAGGTGTCATCCTCCATAGCCAAAGAGGAGCTCCTTCAATCGTCTGGATACAATGCGCAACTTGATCCGGGTATCATCTAACCCTTGACCATTGATCTTTAGTTTCTTATTTCTTCTGAATGTAAAAAGCAAAAATGAGTAGAAACATTCTAGCACGCCTGGTGGGACCCTGGAGTTTTCCTTGGGTTCATTTCTTCTAAAGGCAAACTTTCATATAGGTGCATTAGGAAAAAATTTCTTCTTGCATCCTTCTTCTATCTCTTTATCTCGAAAAGACACCATTAGCACAAGTTAAAAAGAATCTTTCTTTTTCTTCTTGTCACCTTTTTCCTGCATCTTAGAGTAGTGAAATTCATACTCTTAACCTTTTCCCCACTTGTTTGCATCTGAGCAAAACATTTCAATTTGGGTTAAAAATATATTGTATGTCATTTCTATTTGAATGCATTTTTAGCTCATCTAGTAATTAAAAGCGCATTATGAATAAATCGTAGTGCACATATTTTACACATCCAGACCACAAGCACATCAAACTAAACATCTAAACATACCTGAGACAAGGTCCGACTAGAATTTCATCGCCTAGCGGATACCTTACCCTTCCTGGTAATCCTACTTGGACTTCACTACCAAGGGGAGAACCCACTCTATTCTCTGACAGAGTATAAACTCTAGGGGAAGTATATATTGGCTAAGTGACCCAGCTTGACTCTGGGCTCGTGAAGTGAGGGGAGCAAACCCCTAGCACCAAGCCACGTACAGAACCTAATACATAATTTGAGCACCAAAACATAACCCGAAACCAACCTTAGACTGCCTCTTTTAGGACCCGTTCTAAAATCCCAATCCCCAAACATATTCTTCTAAGGCATAAGCCAACATGACTCTAAAATTTATTCTTAGGAATTTAACGTTTAGAGGCTGCTTGCCTTCATCTACTTTTCTATTTTTATCTAGTTTTTTGAGCTGGTAAGGACACATTACTCTGAGCTCCAAAAACTCAGAACTTTCTTCTTTCTTCCAAAAACTTTTAGTTTTCTGAGTTTCTAGAAATACACAGTAACTGACATTAGTTTTTCCATCGACATCGACAATTGATATTCACCGACATCGGTTATCTAACTGACATCGGCAACTTTCTTCACCGACATCGATTTTTATATCGACGTCGGTCACTGTCAAAAAAAATTCTTCTCAAACAGCAAGCTAAAAACCTGACCTTCTTGCTGTTAAAAACAAATTTTGGTTTTTTGAGGCTAAAACATACAGTTTTTAGAACCTAAATCTATTTTGCCTTGGATGGTTTTGACACGTAGTCAAACCAAAACTCTTGTTGACCACGCAAGGCAACAACCACTCCCACCTTCACCTTCTATATCAAGTCCCCGAATGGAGTATAATTCAAAAACTAAATGTACTCCTATCCAACCAACCCCAACTCAACCCCCTATTGTTCCCAAAGGGGACCAAGACTTTGAAAGGTTCCTTGACCTCAATGTCAAGGCTCTTCAACACTATCTCGTGAGAAGTCAAATGTGGGATCCTTCAAGTAACCCAGTTTATGGGATGCCAACTTCCTTAGTTGAAACGACAATCATATCAACAGCCTCTGTAACCCAACCCATGGTCACCCAGGCCATTGCCTCAACTAACAATCCGACCATGACCAATCTTCAAAGTGTGGCCTCTCCTTCTATTTTTGGACCTACCTCCATTGAGGTTTCTGTACCCCCTCAACCACAAACAATTCAACCAAGTTCAACACCATTCCAGAACTTAATTGTCTCCATCCCACCTACTCTTGCACCCATAAATACAAGAATGACTACTTATCCTTCGGCTAGTGTTGCCACCATCCAACCACCTTTGGCGACATCAAGTCAATTTGTGCCTTCCAGCTTCCTGGCACAACCTCCCTTGACATCAACATCAATCCCCATGACGAGCTACCAATATGTTGCGCCTATACAAATGCAACCTAGTACATCATACGCCCCTCCCAACACCTTCAAAATGCCTTACAACCTAGGGGTCACCCCACCTGCAAATCCATCAACTGATCTAATCAAGATGTTGATGGATAAGGTGTCTAATCTTGAGACATCTATTTCGGATTCAAGAAATGTTCTCTCATATGAACAAATATGTAATGAACCTATTCATCCTTTGGTTCCAATCCGACCATATCCTAGTCAGTGGGAACTCCCTAAATTTACTCAATTTTAGAGTAAAGAGGACCCACAACAACATCTACGAGCGTTTAGACATGCTTGTTACCTTATAGCACATGATGATGCGTTATTACTATGCACATTTCCCATGTTGCTTTTTGACGCTGCCCTTGATTGGTATAGATCTATTGCCAGTCATTCTCTTTTTACCTTCACTCAACTTGCCCAATTATTTTTCGACCACTTTTCAATCAACATCACTAAGAAGGTCTCCATTACAGACCTATATTCTATTAAACAATTTGACGATGAGTCAATCACTGACTTCGTTGCTCGTTGGAGAGGTTTGATTAACCAACTCTCTTTTTATTTACCTCAACCTGAGCTCATTGAGCTCTTTTCTAAAGCATGTGCCAAGCACATCTCATCTACTTTGCGGGTCCAAACATTTCGCACATTTGACGAGGCTTTCACCATGGCCAGGAAGCTTGAACTCCACGTTGTCGAAGAAGATAGAGTCATATTGCATAGTAAAAATACCAACGCAAAATCTAATGACCCTTCTTCTTCCAAACTTTCTTCTTCCCACTCCAAGTTCAAGGGGTTGGCAAATGTTGTGGTCGCTAGATCATCATCCTCCACCACAACTAACCAATCCGAACCTTCCACATCTCAAAGCATTACACGACAATTCCAACAACAATATGTATAGCGTCAATATACTCTAATAGGAGAATCATACGCGTCCATGTTGGATAAACTAGTCAAGCAGGGGGTCCTCAATCTCCCTCAAAATTGACCACCTCAATTTGACCCCTCAAAATCCATCCCTACATGGTATAGGGAAAATGACTTTTATAATTATCATCGTGTCAAGGGTCACGACATAGACAATTGTAAAACCTTCAAAAACATTGCCCAAGACATGCTAGACAAGGGGGATCTTGTTTTGGATAACCCAAATGCATCGGCTAACCAAAACATCGACATCTTTAGGCAACCATTCCCTAACCATCTCCTAGTCAAAACAATGTCCAGACCATGGCTGATGACCTCCAAGAGCGTAATATATGCACGGTAGACATGGTTTCTAACCAACCTCTCCCATAATCTGAAGAGGTTAATCAACCTATTTGTCCACCATAGGTAAAAGAGCCTTCTTCTCCTATTTGTCCACCACAGGTAGAAGAGCCTTCTTCTCCTATTTGTCCACCACGGGTAGAAGAACCTTCTTCTCCTTTTTGTCCTCCACCAATGGGGGATAGTCTTCCATCAACCCCTCTTTCACACATAAGAGAGTCTACTTTGAACTCTCCCATATTGGAAGACGCTTTGATGATACCAACGCTGGTGGCTTTGCCCTTATCCTTCTTATCATCAATGGGGGATCATACCTTCCCCACACTCGACTACACATGGAAGCCATGAACATCCCTACGCTCTATCCAACTGAAGAGCCACAATCTCCAATCCCTTCTCCACCGAGAGAGGAACTCGCCACCTCACCTACTTCGGTTGAAGAAGATCTGGTGAGGGTAGATTTGAACCTTGCCTCGCACAATAGTGGTCCTCGCACCAAACTAAAGAAGGCCACTAAACCACGTCGGAGAACTCCTCCCCCACCATCACCTTTGCCCTCTATTTTGGGCCCACACCCTTCCACCTTAATGGGAGTGCTCCCAACTCCAATACCTTACAAAAATAAATTGCCTCCATTACTACCTTTACTTGTCAAAAACATACTTCCTCCAAAACATCCAACACCTCTCACCACAAAAGTGCCATCTACACATATGGCTACACTGCCAAACAAAAAGATGGTACGAAAAACTCCTCCAATAACTCCTAAATAGAAGTTGCCAACCTCTACTGCAACAAAATGCACAAACCCATTAGCGGGTTTCTATGCTTTGGTTTTACGACAATTGTTGCAAACTTTTAGAATCGCTCTCCCACCCCTTAAACCATTCCAACCTCTCAGACCAAAACCATCTTGGTTCAATGACACTAAAATCTGTGTGTATCATCGCACACCTGGACATGACATTGAGCACAAAAGATACCCTTCTCATCAAGGATCGTCTTGACCACCCTTTTGACAAACCATTAACACCATCCCATGCCTCTCAAACATCCTCACCTAAATCAGGATCTCAACACAAGACTATGGTCCCTTTTCCACCATCTCCTCCTTTATTCGAAATCAACACAATCAATGTGGCCACCAGGTCACAAACCAGGAAGGATAAAGGAAAAGAGAAGGTTTTTATTCCTTGGACATATCCATCCATCAAGCCCTCTCAACCACCACAACCCAAGATTTAAATCTTGGGCACATCTCAACTAACATCTTCGAACCCAATTCACAACTCTATGGTGAAACAACTTCACCAAAACCCTATGAAGATGTCCTTATATGACCTCATTCAAAGCTTTCCATAGCATCACCAAGATTTAATCAAAGCTCTACAGGGAGTGGAGGTCCAACCCAAAGACCCTCGACCACTAGATACTTTAATCAAATCATTACCAACCATTGCCTCCATCACCGTCCGTGATTCTAAGATTCCAAACTACAATTTGGAAGATCAGGATCTCACCCTTTTAAACGAAGCCTATCAGGGAAAAGCTTCACAAGATGCATCCTCGCATTGCACTCCTTGTCAAAGAGGAGCTTCATCGTCTTCTTTTCATCTCATTTATCCAACCCATTGATTATTCGCAATGGATGTCAAACAGTGTCCCTGCTACAAAAGCAACTGGGGGAATTCGACTTTATATTAACTATCACGACCTCAACTAATCATCAACCAAACATCAACCAACCAAGCATCGACCAACACGTGACCAATATGGAAAGAAGTAAATGAGGCAAGTTTGCTCCTAATTGGCTCGGACCTTATATCATAACACACAAGTATGGATCAAGGACTTATCGTCTATCTTTTCTTGAAGGCCGGCCAGAACCTGAGCCCCTTAATGCCTTGCATCTACTAACATTATACTGTTAATCAAGTACTCATTCACTTGATATTTAACTTGAGCTCATCCCTTGAGCAACCCCTGTCATCCTCATTCCTATTCCCTTTTTTTCCTATAAATATTAGTTAATCCTTTTTGCATTAATGCTTTGTCCTACTAAAAAGGAAAACCCTTAAACCTCTATAGTCTAGTCCATGACTAAAACTTCAATCCACAAAACATATAAAACTAGGATGCCTATTCAAAGGTCATAAAACTATAAATGTAGATTGCTCCCTCGAAGGACAACTACATAATTGCTGTAATTAATAGACTGCTCCCTTGAAGGACAGCTATTCAAAGACATTCAACCACACAAAGCAGAATATATACCACTCCCTCGAAGGATGGCTATGCCCAAATCTTGCTCCAAACAGCGCTCTCTCAGAAGCTTCCCGCATCGATCAGTCTACCCCAAAAAAAAAATTATTAAGTCATGGACTTGCCTATAGTCGTTCTCAGGGTCACCTATAAAAGGGGAAAAGTTATCCTTGCTAAAAAGGGTTACGCTATCCTCACACCTCACATAGTCAAACCTATTACCTCGACATACCCAAGGGATTTTGAGCTCACTTAACATCAAGTGATTTGAATACTTCCCTAACACAAATAATGGTCAATGACGTAATGCATGAACGGGGCTTTTGTTTGCAACAACCCTATCTATGCTACCATTATGGTCCTTGCCAATGAAAGAGCAACGTGCCATTCACTTCTTATGCATCTTCGTCATACAACCAAACTTAATCAAACCTGACCAAACCAAACCAAAACATTTTCAGATCACTAACATATCATACCCCATTCACACTAGTTTTTATGGAAACCAATACACATGGAAACTATCGACCAAACACAATTTATGTCAAGCATATACCATCACCAATATGGAAATTTGCTGAAGCATAAATATACTCATTTCATTTTTAGCATACATCTATCACCAATATGAAAACTTGTTAGGGATGAAAAACCACCCAACCAATGTTATAGAATACACCATCACACAATATGGAAAAGGCTATAACATCATCACTCATTTCATTTTTAGCATAAACCATCACTAATATGGAAAATTGCTAGGGATGAAAAACCCACATAACTTATGTTACAAAATACACCATCACATAATATGGAAAAGGTTGTAACATCATCATACACTCATTATTTCAAGCATGTACCATCAGACATATGGGAAGCGTTAAACAATTAACATGACCAAACCAATTATCGACCTCTTTGACTCTCTTCTTCCCTTTTTGGGAGAACTACATTGGCCTGAGGCCCTTCAAATAGGGGCTATGTAGGCAGCACTCAGATGACACAGGGTCTTCTGAGGTTAGCTCGGCCATTCATTCTCTTAATCATCTCCCTAATGACATCGGCCATCCATTCGTTCATTCATCTACCTGATGGACAAACCATATACCCTTTAACCATGACTTAACCTAGTCCAACCCACATCCATAACCTACACCCTTCTTCCCTTTTGGGGAGAACTACATTGGCCTGAGGTCCTTCAAACAGGGGCTATGTAGGCAGCACTCAGTTGACATGGGGTCTTCTGAGGTTAGCTTGGCCATTCCTTCGTCCATCCATCTAATGGACCAACTATCTATACCAACCCAAAATCATGACCAAACAATCAGCCTTGACACTGAATGAGTTGCCTAAACTTCCCATGGGGCACATTGGAGATCACATACATCTCCCTGACCACAACACACGCCACTTGAGATCATACCATATCTCAGCCTGACTCGACCAATGACCTTGGAGATCACGACTATCTCCTCAGACCACGGCCACTTTTGAGACAACTTTGCCTTGGTTGTTTTGATTGCATATATGCTACCTCACGAATAGTTAGCAAATTGTACGCAACTCATATTGTGACCTTCACACGTATTTTTGGATTGCGCTCCAATTGATCCTCAATATTTGTGACATTTTCGTGTTTTCCAAGAGCACTTCCTGAGCCTGAGATACTTGGAACATGATGACCATTGGAGCTACAACTTTGATCATTTAACCCAATCAGCTACGACTAAATGATGGGGACCGATTATTTCAATTTTAGCACTCCTCGACCTTTGACTGCGACAATTTGATCTATCTATCACATGAAGTGGTATACATGTAATCCCAACTATTGTAACATTCACACTCCAACTTCACCATCACCATCCACTACCTATCAAATCGGCACCCGATGTCAGGTTACCTTCCCTCGACTCCCGCTTTGAGGGAGAATACCTCATCCCTTGCCCGAGGCAACCTACACCTCATCCCATACCTGGGGCAACTTACTCCTATTTTTGTCTTGCAGTTCATCAAGAACAACCAACAAGACAAAAAAGGGCAAATGTAGACACCAAAATAGTGTCAACTCCCCTTGGTCCCTTGCACACCTTTATTAATTTAAAATAAACTAATTACTTTAAATAAATGACATCACCTTAGACACCTCAGCTTGGATACCTCGCCCTTACCCCATTTATCACCCTATGACTAAGCCCTCCAAATCATAATTACCTAAGACCTATTTCAACTCTCCCACTAACCCCCACACCTAATAAATCCGCCTTTGAACCGTTCACCAATGAAAACTGAACTTGGCAGCTGGAGGAATGGGCAAAAAGCTAAAAAATAGCCTTTTTACCTATTCTCTAGTTGCTGACGTCGGTTACCCGTCGGTCACTGCTGGTGTGATCGCCGACGTCGGTTGCTTAAAACTAAATTCTAACCTCTGTTGCACCCCCGAATGTGAATTCTCTGGCTTCCAAAATCTAAATTTTTCCTCTCCCGAACTTTGAAACATCAAGGCAGGGTTTGAGACTAAGCATCAAGTATTCTATCATCACTCTCTAGGCTAAGAAACTTTGTAGAATTCAGTCTACACTAGATTGAAACATTGCATGAGGTCTCCTACATCAACCATAACGGGAACAATTCTTCTACACTTCTGGTTCTCCATAAAGAGCTAAGTATTATTCTGGTTTATATTTCAGTATTTTTAGAATGCATTGGTGATTAGTCCATTGAATATTCTTGAGTACTATTGATAGACAACCCGACTTTCTTCTCGAAGAGGCTGAAAATCCTTCCTCTCATTCTTATTCTCTTTCCACCCCTGTCCTCTACCTTAGCCCTTTTCTAGACCATATTCACTGCCCTGCAACCCTGCACAAACCATTAAACTTTCAAACTCCTTCCAGACTCCTCTGTCGACCACAAAATTTCCTTGAAACCCGTCCAAGGCCCATTACCCCTATCGACATCGGCATCAAGGCCCATTTCCCCTACCGACATCGACAGCCTAACTGACGTCGGCAACATTGACCAACCGGTGACGACAGACTAACCGGCATCGGTGACTGTGAGAGGTAGATTACAGGAATCAGGTACGTGTTATCTATTTCTCTTCTTTAGCCTTTCATCATTTCTCTTTCTAGAAACACTCTTTTGTCAAATAAGTGGACTGTCATCCCTCAAGGAAGTCTTTGCACTTCTGGGACCGAGCTTTGCTTGGCAGTCCACCATATATCTATCTAACATTTTCTTTGTTTAAGTCTTTCTTATCTACAGGTGTCGTCCTCCACAGCCAAAGAGGAGCTCCTTCAATCGTTTGGATACGGTGCACAACTTCATTCGGGTATCATCTAACCCTTGACCATTAATCTTTAGTTTCTTATTTCTTCTGAATGTAAAAAGCAAAAACAAATAAAAACAGAAGCCACAAACAACTAGGCATACGAGGATGCAAAGTGATGAAAGTGATGGATAGAAGAGTAAGATTGATCATTAGAAATGATTTAGTTGTACCTACCAATGAGGAGATGCTCATCCTTATTAGCAATGATACAACTAGAATGATCAATGGGTTGACTTGATCAAGGGTGGAATGGGAGAATTTTTCCAAGGTGCCAAGGAGAAACTTTCATGCTCCATTACTTGTAGAACCTCCTAAAGCTAATGTTTGATATAGCACATGATGGTATGCATCATGATAGAACACCATGAATACTATCCCAAAATATACACAAATACTGACTCTCAATCCAATAAATAATTGAAAACAATGTACCAATGATAAAAACCATGATAACAATGTTGATGTATGAATATGGATGGACTTAAGAATAATGTGCTTGAGGAATCACCCAACGAATGCATATAAACTGATTCAAAGAAACAGTATTGAAAGCAAACAAAAATTCAAGTGAATAAAAAATATAGAAAACACACAAATAGAAATATTGAAAACAAAATCAAAAGAAAGCATCCTAACAATGACCATACCCTAGTAGGGTGAATCGAGGATAACTGACTAAGCTTAAACAAGATAAATGTTTTTGGATTTTGAAATATTTAAATTTTTTTAGCATTTTGAGGTATCTTAACTCATTAGAGAATGAAAAGATACCTACTTACAAAATGATGAGAGCATTTGGCTTAGATTTCTAGCAAAATGATGAGAATTTTGGCTTAGATTACTCACAAAACAATGAGAGAACATGGAAAAGAGGACTGAGGTGACCTCAACATGAATTAAGCATGACCCACATAGTCCTAAAATGACCTCAAGTCATAATAATTTTGTCCACATAAAAGGTGAGGAAAAACCAACTAGGTCCTAACAAGTTCTCGTATACAGCAAATGGCCACACAAATGAAAACAATGATGGCAAGGTGATGTGGAAATGCATGATAAACAAATGTTTCCCCTAGTTTTCTCATAGGTGGTTATAACTAGGATACAATGGTTTAGATCAATTATACTAATTTTCTCATAGGCAATTATAATTAGTATCAATACCAGTGAAACACTGATTTACCCATAGGCAATTATAATTAGGCTCACATAAATAAACTTGATATATGATGGAAAATGAAAGATATCTTACCAAATCAACTATGACACTAATTTCATAGACTATCATTGAAACATAGATTTGATAGATTGGTGAAACTAGATTAGAATCCCCTCATAAAATGTGCGAGAAGAACTAAAGTAACCAAGATCAAAATAGGATTGGATGGGATGACTAAAAATAGGCTTTGGTCTAGATAGGAATGATATGGTAAGATGGATAATGATGGTTTGATAGATTGGATAAGATGGTAAGAGTGTTTCCCCCAAGTGAGAAGGTGATTGGCTACAATATGTGATAATGGTAAATGGATATGGCAAATGACAAATGGATATGCGATAATGGCATGGTATATGTTTTTGGTTTATGATTGGTTATTGGATTGAATTTATTTGGCTTGGGTATGGTAAATGGCATATGATTCTATTTTTATTTTTAAAATGGAGATGCATGTCCTGATCAGTAAATGATACAAATAAAATAATCAATCATTCTAATTGCTAGCCCACACCTCATCTGAATAACTGCTCTGTCAAGAACTAGTTGTAGATTTGGATGCAAAGAATGTTGTTGTGATCTTCATTGGTCATTGATTTTGATTCCTTCAAGCATCAAGATAATCTATCTTCATCGCCTCTATAAAGGAAAGTACTGCTATGGATGGTAAATAGGGATAAAAGTTGGATGATAGGCTTGTTTGTGAAATGGAATATTGGATGATAATGAAATGTGTAATAGTAGGGAAATAAATGAAGATCAAGACTTTTAGTCACATGTAATGTTACTAATGCTAGATTCCACATAAATTTGGATGTGGCAGGGTTGAAGACCTCTAAAGATGCTCTCAATAAGACCACCAATTTTTTTGTTGTTTGATCTTGAGAGTAGTTACCATCTGATTAGATTGTAGATTGGAATCTATTTTGATTTGATCTTAAATAATGTCTTCTCTAAGTAGTGAAGAATTTTTGTACTTATCTATTGGCACCTTGATGAGGTTTTCACCAATGAAGTTATCTTGATTGTCCCATAGTGTCTCTGAGAAGGTTTCACTAAAGATTGTTAACTTTTGGCTCTGATTTTCTTTTAGCACTTTTGAAAAAATTTCACTAGAAGATGCTGAATTTGAACTTTGATTGTCCCCTAGCGCCTCTGAAAAGGTTTCAATAGGAGAGTGTTCTTTTGCATGAATGTGGTCTTAGCCTCCTTGTTCTTCAACTGTTATGTCGCTACAGATGCAGTTCAACAATGTGTGATTCTGTCAATCCTAATCAACACTTGTGGGAGCTGGAATGCCAATAATATAGCTATGTTGGTTGGTGGTAATGGCATGTGGAATGGTAATGTAATGGGAAGAGGTATCATAATTCTCATAGAAGATATTAGGAGAACTTATGTCGATGCTGGAGTATTCATCTTCAAAAACTATGGAAGGATCATAAATGTATTTGTACTGATCTACTAGGCATTCATAACCAATATTGTAACATTTATGAATGTATTGTATTTATAAATCTAATTCCAACTCAAAGAACTCTAAATTTGATGTTGAGATTGATGTTGATTCTGATTTTGGTAATAAATCTAATTTTGCTTCAAGAATAGAACTTGACTCTAATTTTGATTCTTCATCTGATGGGTACTCTGTTATAATGATGTCTTGTTGAATGTTTGGTACTAGATAAGTAATGGCCTATGATGGCATAATGGGATCTACAAAGATTGGTTTATCAGAGTGGGACTCCTCTAAGATGGGAAAAAGCTCAAGAGATAACTCCTTAGAGACTATCTTATCAAAGGGAGGCCCTTGAAAAATAGGCATATGGTCGAGATAATGATTTTCCCAAAGGTGGTTATAATCATTAAGAAGTGACTCAGCAAAGACTAGCTCTTCAGAGTGAGACAAATCGATAACATGTATAGGATTGAAAAACAATCCATCATAGGTTGACTTATCACCATTGGTTGGTTCAACAAAATCATCTTCAATTGGTTGGTTTTCTTGGCCTTGGTTTCCAATGAGTTGAAAAATGTTAGTTTTAAAAATAGCTTGGTCTTCGAATGATTCGATCGATTGAGGTTTGGGTGGGATTGGTACTGGTATGGATAAGATTGGTTGGGGTTTGGATTAGATAGGGCAATGTGAATATTGATTGCTTTCACAAGCCAAAGGATGAAGTCCTGAAATGGTAACAACAGGGTGGTATGGAGCTTGTTTGTTCACACAAGCCAAAGGACTAGAACTTGAAATGATGAAAGGGCATTATGGAGCTTGATTGCTCGCACAAGCCAAAGGATGAGGTTTTGGAAGGATAAGTTTGGGGAATTTTTGAGCTTGGTATCTCACATAATCCAAAGCATCTATGTCCTCCTCATAAACCATATCATCCCAATCTCAAGTTGGATCATAAGTTGGTTCTTGATTGTGTTTGGTGTAGTGATTATCTTAAAGAGGTTATGGATCCATATCTCAAACAACATTATATATAGTAGGGTCTTCAATAAATTCCTCCTCATAAACCTCTTCATACCAATCAAGGTCTCGAGTTGCATCGTAAACAAGCATTTGGTTATAGTCAATTTATGCAGCCTTTCTATCATAACATGGATTGTACATGACTCCACCATAAGTGTAGCTAAACATATCCACATAAATGATGAAAGCTCTGAAAATAAAAAGGCTTAGAGGTATGCAAACTCTAATAAACTATGTTCAAAGGATAAAGGGATCAAACATGATCTAGCTTACTAAAAAGTAGAGTTGTATATCTAATGCGGTCTAAAAATAGAGTTGTATCTCCAAAATGGTTTATGCTAAGATTTGGAATAAAAAAATCTAACATCAAATGTCTAACATCAAATTTCATACACACAAAATGTCAAGCATCTGAATAAAAAATGGCATGTCAAAGATATAGGTCAAAGTGTTGCAAACAAGGACTAAACTAGGAAAAGGAAAAAGAGTCACTAGATATTTTATCCAAATGCGAAGTCAAAATCTTGGCTCAAACAAGCTGTGTTAATACTTTTAGCCAAATGATGTCAAAATCAAGGATTGGTGTGAATTTGATTTAATTTAACAAGTTTGGAAACAATTTTGACATAGCCCTGGCACACAGAAATAAACATAAACATGATCAGTTGGTATAGGCCACAAGGCAAAAGGCTTTTGGAGAAAGACTATGTTCTCCCAAATAAATGCACAAATAATGATGAGGATAGGCTCTGTATATAAACAAACAATCAATAGTCTTCAAATTTGGGTAATCAATTAACCAAATTTTTGCAACCCAAGAGAAAAAGATATGTGTATCAACCTTACAAATTAATGCCTAAACAAAAATTAATCAATGTTTGAATCCAAATTTGACAAGGTTAATTGAGAACTCGAAATTGAAGACTAGGATTTGACCAAACAATCTAGATAAGATTGGATAGCATGACGGTGCATAAACAAAGTCCAAATGGGATATGTGACATGGTTTGAAACAAACGGTTTTTAATGCAATGGTAAACAAGTTTAAAATAAATTGAGTAACCTAATGGCGTAAGCATGCTCTAATGATGTGATCAATATTATGTTTTAAAGACTCAAATGATCAAACATGATAATGATGTGTGTAGCATAACGGTACCCATCTCAAATAAGTAACACACAAAAACATGTTTAGCAAAAAATTCAAGGCACAAGCATGGTATAAAATGGATAGCATAATGTCTCTTTAGATAAAAGAGTGACATATAAACAAAATGGTTTTGACATGGTTTGTAAACAAACACATTAATTTTAGTCTCAAGACACCACGCAAGAAAATGACAAAATATAATTAATTAAATCATCATAAATCCTATTAAGTGTGTGGAAAAGTGGGGTTGACTAAAACTAATTAGTTTTCATACATTATAGATGGATCAAATGCCTACGACTTTCACATCAACATACAAAAAAAATACACATCATTTGGGTCTGCATCATATGGCTTGTTGTAAAAAGTTCTTGCCCTTTTTACAACCACTACATCCATCGCTTGATCAGTGTAGTACGATGTCCAACATGCTCAAACGTCTCAGGCCTAGCCTCTACTAATGAAGATGGTTTAACCGCTCAAACCATCATCTCAGTGAGGGGATTCCAATTTATATACCCCCCTGATCTGTAAACTCCATTGATAAACTCTAAGTCAAATTTTTAAAAGTACATATTTTGAATTTATCAACTTATAAGATGTTGGAATGAATTAAATCTGATCCAAATATCATGTTTCAAAACTCAAATAAAGATGAGTTGATATATCACATCAATTTTCCATTGAAACCGTCAGATTTTTCAATTTCTTTATTTTATCCAATTTCCCGTAAATGATCAAATGAGTAATTTTTGCATTTTTGATTGAAAACTGAATTATAATTTATAAATTACCTAAAAATAAAATTCAAAACTGTATTCAAAGATCAAAACACGAAAATTGTTTACGGGGTTCAAAATTCCTACGTCCTTAGGTTCGTATCGAACCGATCCATTAATGTTTCTCAAATTTGCAAGTTAAAATATAATTACAATCAACAATAGATCATTTCTCTCTGAAAAAAATAGTGTTTCAGACCTTCGAAAGACCTTGGCTGACTTAGTACGTCCTTCACCTTCCTAAATCACACGCAGAGGCTTCTCCAAATCAAAATTGGAAACTTATATAACTCAAAAAAATATCACCAATTCTCTAAAATGGGAAAATGAATATACTTCACAGAGCGTATCAAAATTCTAAACAACTTTGTAGTTTACTTTGAGCTCTGATTCGGCCTCTAAGGGCTCCAAAATGACCAAATACAACAAATTGGTCTATAATTTTCAATACACAATTCAGAATTTGATAAGTTCAAGTAGAAATTTGTGACTTTAATAGCACTTAGACCTCCACAGCTCAAGTGTTCAAAGCCTATCCCTTTTGGGTGGTAGGTCAGAGGTTCAAAACTGGGCACCCTCCTTTCTAGGCGCTTGGGAAGAGTGAACTAGGCGCTTATCATGACATTTGAAAGTTCTTCCCTCCTTTTTTGGTGCCCTTGACTATTCCTTGTCCCACATGCGTTGGGTAATGTTGTTTTCCATGCCTTAAATAGATGATTATTTTTTATTCAAATTCCTAAGACTTAGGCACCAACTTGGGCTGCACTTTGACTTGGTCCATGCATGATGACGTGGCAATTTCTTCAGCGCCTTATTTCAAAGTTTGAAAATTTCAAATAACATGTGAATAAAAAACACCAAACCAATTTTTTTTTTGCACCTAACTATTTTTCCATGTGTTAAATTTCTATTGGTCCACTTGGCATATTTCTATAGTGCCACGTCACTTTCGACACCGCTTGTTGCAAGATTTCTTCAATTGGCTATATCTTGAGCATCCAGACTCCATTTTGCGAACCGCGAAAAGCATTGAAAAGCTCTCGATGAGCTCTACAATGTGGCACCACTGAAACTCTAACTTGAAACCATTTTTTAGAACTCAATTATTGATCACACCTCCCCACTGGAAGGCTTTTAGTCTCCAAAAGTCCAATATCCCCTGAAACTGCAAACTGGTCTACTGCATTCATGAAAATAAAACCCAATCATAAAAAGGATATAAACAATTGCATTAAAATGATTCACAATCAAACTATAAAAATGCCTAATCCAAATGTGTGAGTAAGTGAATCTGCAATTGCAAAAGTGATTACAACATATCAAATTGCCTGCCCAAATGTCACATCATATAAAGCGGTGAATTGCCAAAAACTGAAACAACTCCAAATGTAACTGCAAGACAAGTCAAAAACATACAATAAATGTTGTGGACATGGTGCAATTCAATAACCTAGTATGGGAATTATATGCTAAGGAAATGCAAACAACCAAAAGTGTATGTTGCCTAACATCTAAACATGCCCATAGGGTCTTTCAATGCATCTATACATCCATGTGCCAAAAATAGATACATTCAAAGTAGCAGTCTAATAAGTGTTGTAAGGAATTAACTCAACCTACAACATGCATTCTGCTATTATCTCCAACTATTTCAAATGAGTTAATGTCTTATCCATTATTAGACTACCCATACAATATATTCTGGAGATCAAAAACTTAGAGTTATCAAAAAGTGAGAATTGAAAAACTTCATATGATAAACTTGTCTTGAAGTGTTCCCAACAAATCTAATCTACATCTATCAAAGCTTATTCATTCCCTTAGGTGAATTCTTAACCATGCTTTGCAAAAAGAATGTAATGATAATCCACTTAACCATTTCTTTCTTCTTAGTGAAATTGATTTTCTTAGTGGATTCCTTAACATCATTATGGATTGATTTAAATTCATTGACCTTATTAATAGGTTGATAAATCATCTTAGTTTTACCATGTTTAGAATGAGAAGATGATTGAATTTTAAAACATCTATCAATCCTATGTCCACTCACTTTACAATGAGTGCAAACAACCTTCTTAGGTGAGGTCTCCCTTTTACCTCTTCTTGCTTTGCCATGACGAGATTGGTCTTGAACACCTGGATTTTGCTTAAGCAAAGCATGTCTCTTCCAACAAAATGTAACACTATGGTTATGCATCCCACAAAAAGTGCATGAAAATGATTGCATTATCTTCTGAATGTTAAATCCAAATTTCTTAAACATAAAAAAGTGGATCAGAAGATTTAGTGCTAACTCTAGAGTAGGAACTAGGAGGTGGAATCAATACCTCTTCTACCTTCCTTCTTACATTGCAAATGCTCTACTAGTGGCCTCGGTCCTTTGCTATTAGAAGCTTGTCTTCCTTTAGCCATGGAGGAAGTTTCTCCAATTTCCACCTGCTCACTAGTGTAACCCAAACCTGCATGAAGAGATCTATGCTCTACTTGTATTGGGTTGAAAATTCCTTGGATATCTCTACCAAGTCCTCTTCCATTATAACCCATTTTAAACAACAATTTATATCCTATTCCCTTAGTGTATCTTTCAAAATCACCAATAACAATATTACTAGAATTTGAATCTAAAATGGTAGAAGAAGATGAAGATTCCTATGGTGAAAAACTTACATTGCACTCAGTCATAGTTTCTACATCTGAAGTTGAAGGATTTACCTTTTCACACTCACCACATTGCAATCTAATCAAGATCTCATCCTTGAATTCAAGCTCTAATTTTAAACTTGCAATTTGCTCTTCAAGGGAATAGAGCTTGCATCTCAGGAATGCATTCTCATCCTGAATCTAGCTATTGATGCTTTCAAGCTCTTCCATCTTGGATTTATGTGACAACTTGCCCATGATTTCCTATAAACACACTGATTCCACAACTGCACATTGCAATCTAATCAAGTGATATTGAAAACCAATAAACTGAAAACAACTGTCAAAACTCAATCAAAAGCTAACCCAGCTTTCTAACTGCTTTGATACCAAATTGATCCGTAAACTCCACTGATAAACTCTAAGTGAAATTTTTAAAAGTATGGATTCTAAATTTCTCAACTTATAAGATGTTGGAATGAATTAAATCTGATCCAAATATCATGTTTCAAAACTGAAATAAAGATGAATTGATATATCACATCAATTTTCCATTGAAACTGTCAGATTTTTCAATTTCTTGAATTTATCCAATTTCTCGTAAATGATCAAATGAGTAATTTTTGAATTTTTGATTAAAATCTAAATTATAATCTATAAATTAACTAAAAATTAAATTCAAAACTATATTCAAATATCAAAACATAAAAATTGTTTACGGGTTTCGGAATTCCTACGTCCCTGGGTTCGTATCGAACCGATCCATTAATGTTGCTCAAATTTGCAAGTTAAAATATAATTAAAATAAATAATAGATCATTTCTCTCTGTAAAAAGTAGTGTTTCAGACCTTCGAAAGACCTTGGCTGACTCAGCACATCCTTCACTTCCTGAATCACACGTAGAGGCTTCTCCAAATCAAAATTGGCAACTTCTATAGCTCAAAATGGAATCACCAATTCTCCAAAATGTGAAAATGAATATAATGTATAGAGTGTATGAGAATTTTAAACAACTTTTTAGTTTACTCCGAGCTCTGATTTGGCCTCTAAGGGCTCCAAAATGACCAAATACAACAAACTGGTCTATATTTTTCAATACATAGACCAGAATTTGATAAGTTCAAGTAGAAATTCATGCCTTTAATAGCACTTATACCTCCACAGCTCAAGTAGTCAAAGCCTATCCATTTTGGGTGGTAGGTCAAAGGTTCAAAACTGGGTGCCCTCCTTTCTAGGCACTTGGGAAGAGTGAACTAGGTGGCTTAGCATGACATTTGAAAGTTCTTCCCTCCTTTTTTGGCGCCCTTGACTATTCCTTGTCCCACATGTGTTGGGTAATGTTTTTTTCCATGCCTTAAATAGATGATTTTGTTTCTATTTATATGTCTAAGACTTAGGCACCAACTTATGATGCACTTTGACTTGGTCCATGCATGATGACGTGGCGGATGATGTGGCAGTTTCTTTGGCGCCTTGTTTCAAAGTTTAAAATTTTAAAATAACATGTGAATAAAAAACACCAAACCAAATTTTTTTTGCACCGAATTCTTTTTCCACGTGTCAAATTTATATTGGTCCACTTGGCATATTTTTATAGTGCCGCATCACTTTCAACACTGCGTGTCGCAAGATTTCTTCAACTGGTTAAATCTTGAGCATCCGGACTCCATTTTGTACCACAAAAAGCATCAAAAATCTCTCGATGAGCTCTATAGTGTGCCACCACTGAAACTTTGACTTGAAACTATTTTTTAGAACCCAATTTTTGATCACCCCTTGCTCCCCCGCCCCTCCCCCCGTGGAGAGGGGTTGAAGATGATGCTGGGAGATGAAACCCAGGGTCAAATCTTTCCTAAAGAACTCATTTGAGGTAATGAAGTCCCCTCACAAGCCAAGATGCAATGAAATAAAAGACTAAGTGAAAGAGCTTTAATGGTTGCTTTTAGTTCACTCAATCCATGCAAGTCCTTAAGGAGAGCCTTGATAACTTCTCTTTCACGCCTTTGACTAAGGCATTTTGCAATAAAGACAACATTTTTGATCCTAAAATTTCCCTAAAGGGGACATATGAGAGAACATACACGTAATGTCTTTCTTTTCGCCAAACAAAACTAATTAAATAACTATTGAATACAAACTTTGAAAATGTGTTCAATTTTAAGCACTTAATTGAAAAAGTGTGATGATGTTCTTTGGTCCATTGGCCTTAAGTTTGTAAAATTTGAAAGGAGCCACAAAACATAATCAATAAAGCACCCTAAAAAGTTCCTTTAAACACCAAAATGAAGGATTCTTAGTTTGTTTTACACATCCAAATGGAGTGTGAAAATAATTATTTAAGTTCTTTTGACACTTTGTTAGGTAGAAACTGTAATAAAAAGGTTAGCACTTTGTTTAACCTTGAAGCATTTTTTTTCAAATGAGATAAACAACTTTGAAGGGCAAAAATATGTTGATCCGAAGGCAAAAAACCTTAAAAAAAAACATGTTAGATTAAAAAAATTAAAAAATATTTTCAAAATTTTGTGAAAAATCTATGCAACTTGAAGCTAAACTGATATCGTATTCTAAAAATTTTGGAGAAAACACACAGTTTTAAAAATAAATCATCAAAAATAGAGTCTGTATGACCCCAAACCAAGCATTTGAAAATGGCCTATTAGTTTTTGAATTTGTGTTTTTAAGAAAAACACAGTGATCATCGATGGTTATTCCTGACCATCGATGGTTTTTATAACCATCGGTAGTTCTTCTGACCATCGATGGTTTACTCAACTATCAGTCGTTCCTCTGACCGTCGATGGTCTCTAAGTAAACTCGTAAAGATAAGAATCTAGTAAAATAAAGTTAGAAAACCACATTGCAGGAGTTTTAATTAACCAAATGAATATTTTAAAGTTACATAATGATATTCTTCATGCATGGGATGCATTTGGTCCCACCGGGTGTGCCATTGTGTAGACAAGAAATTTGACTCAAGAGAGGTGGTTAGTATTGCGTTAATTCCAAAATGAAATCAAATTGAAAGAAACACACTAACAAGCATACATCTCTAGGTCTAGACACTAGGGAGAGTTTAGTGAAGAAAAAAATTGACAAAACACAACTAAAAATCAAGAATACAAACTTTCTTACCTTGGATTCTCCAATACATTTCTTCGTTGGCTTGCTCAGCTTTGTGCTGCAACAAGGTCTATTGCAATGGAGCTTGGCTATCCTCCACCTCCTCTTGGCACCATGTGGCTTGTGGCTTTGGCTTTAGAATATTAATTTTCATGAAGCTTTGGAATCAATTTAGCATTATAACTTTGCACCAAGATAGTTTATAAATGATGTTCATGGCTCTTCTATTTATAGATTTTCAAAATGGTTCAGGATTAACTATGACTATCCATCTCAATATCGAGATGTGTGGCCATGAACAAATCCAATTATGTAATTAAATTTATAAATATCCCCCATTAATATTTGGGATAGAGGGGCATATAAGAGGCATGGAGGGTCTTAATGAGGCATGGGGTGGCTTCATCCTGATATTTTATGTATTTATGACTTGTGGATGCCACCCCATAGAAATGATGTCATTTGATGATGCAATTATTATATATTCATTTCCGAAAAGAAACATTCAAAAATCTCAATGGAATTTTCAATTAGATCATGATTTGAATTAATTATCTTTTAAACATGATTAGGCAAATTTGATGCACATTTTGGCCCTTGGTGCACAAATTAATCAAATTAGTCAAAATGTCTTGTTATTGGTTTGAAATTTGCTGGATTGGAATTGGAAGTTGATGTTAGATGCATTGGAACCGTATTCCCATTTAGGATGTTGCCAACTCAAAATAACAAAGGCACGTGTCTCGTGTAATAAATTTGGTAAAAAAGAGCAATCCAAAGCACCAAGCTGTGAAAATGTCAGTTTGACTCGAAATGATCCGATCAAAGTTAGTTGCTTCATAAATTGCATTGCCTCATTTAATGATACCCTGGTAAAAATAGAAACTTGAATATGAAAAGTTCACATCATTTAGTGTGTTTTAGTGTTTTTAAGCCAAATTGTGTGTATTTGATAGAAATTGGTCAAAACCCTGGTTAGAGGTTATCATTGGCCAATTTTAGGTGTCTACAGTTGTGATGCTCATGGGAGCTCCAATTTTTACTTTGCTTTGGTAGAAGCCCTCCATGACACTAAGAACCTTTAGTTTGACAAGCTAATCCATAAAAGACTTTGTGAATATTTCTTATTTGATGTGCGCTGCTAAGCAAGGAGAATACGAGCAGAGTTCAAAGCTAGATATGACATAGGCTATGAAGATGAGGTTGAATGCCCTAGGAAGCATCCCTATCTCTCAGCACGTAATTATCAAACTTATCTCTAAGCTCAATTTTCCAACTAGTGAGTAAAAGACTTGTAATTTTCTCTCATAGCAATAAAATAAAATATTTTTCTTTACAATGTCTGTGCCAAAATTACTTCTATCGGACACCCAACTTATCAAAGGTCTGAACTATGCTGACTAAAAAATGAAGATGCACACCTTTCATGCCAAGAAACGTTTAGAGGTTGTTCATACCGATTTGAATAGAATATTACCCACTTCATTTTTAGAATACAAGTACTTTCAATTTATTGTGGATGACTACTCTCGAAAGACATAGGTGTTTTTTAGAAGAATTGTGAGGCCCTTCATCATTTCTAGGTTTTCTATCAGCAGCTTGTGAAGGAGACCGGACAACCTCTTCTTTACCTTTGCTCAGATCGAGGGGGGGGGAATTCACATCAAATAAGTTCTTGGCATTCCTAAACCAGCAAGGTATCGAACATAATTTTACTACTTCCTACACACCCCAGTAGAATGGCATTATTGAGTGAAGCAATCACACAATAAAGGAAATGGCTTATTGCATGTTGTCAAGAGCAAAGATGGAGAAATGATATTGGGCAGAAGCAGTCTAGATAAATGCTTATCTTCTCAATAGGCCACCAACAAATATTTTAAAGGATAAAACTCCAAAAGAGGTATGAAGTGGTAAAAAGCCATCGATTTCTCATCTAGGAGTGTTTGGTTGCACAACATATATGCATGTCCCAACTCAAAAGAGGAAGAAACTCAAGCCATAAACACTCTCGTGCATCCTATTAGGCTATAGCACTACCTCGAAAGCATACCATCTCACATTAAATAATTGAAAAGTGATTTTGTTAGTCCTATTTTGACAAGTATTAATAATAGTTGAGAAATATATTCACAATAATTTGAGTAATGAAAACTATATCATATTTATAACATTGTTATTTGTTATAAAACTAATAAAAAGTTCAAAAACAAGTATGCATGCATAATCTTGGTATGTATTTAGGCCTCTTCCCCTGAACTAAGGGGAGAACAATTTTTTTAATCCACTTTATAACCTCTACTTTTCTATTTGTTGGTAGTGGGTATTACTGTGTGCCTTGTGGGGGATGAGCTCACCTCACGTCCCACATCCTCTATGAGCCAACCTTCTTATTGGTTGTTGACTTAGGCTGAAATGATGTCCATAAAAGACTTGGAAGCTGAAATTCTAAGTAGCAATATTTTTTTGTTTGTATTGAGGAATCACGGTTGGCCCAACATTCTATATAGTGTTATTTTTTGTTTGTACTGAGGAATCGTGGTCAGCCCAACATTATAAATAGTGTTATTTTTTATTTTTACAAAGGAATCAAGGTTGGTCCAACATTTTGTTGCCGATATCCATCAAAGACTTGGGAGCTAAAATTCTAAATAGGCTTTTTTTTTGTTTATATACAGGAAATGGGATTGGTACAACATCCAAGAGCTGGCTTCTCTAACATAGGGTGAGCCCCCTATAAGCTTTGGGCAATCAAAAATGGGGCCCTCACTATACATCGCAGGTAAACCAGGGTTTGAACCCACAACCAGTGCTACCTCTATAGGATGCCAAGACCAAGTGAGCTAACTCTGGGGCCCTAAATTCTAAATATGATTATTACTAATAATTAAAAAATCATAATGGTTATCTTTTTTTATTGGCTAAGAAAATAATTTTTAATATTCCATGTGAAGACATCAAAACTTCTTCCTTTGTTCATGATTTGATCAACTTTGTGACATCTATTAAAGACAAAAATGTGAAATAAGTTGAGTTGTTGGTTAACTTTGATTTAGTTTCCCTTTTCACCAAAGTTCCAATTAGGCATGCTATGGAAGTAGCAGAGCATGCACCGATGACGAAACATCAAGGTTGGTAGTTTTTTGTCTAAGGTCCACATTCTTCTATTTTAAGGGTGTCATTTATTAATAATCCAAAGGGATGGCGATGGGTTCATCTTTGTCACCAATGGTTGCCAACATCTTTATGATTTTTCTTGAAGATTGGGCTCTCAATTCCACCAACATTGTGTCTCCATTCATCTAGTTTATCAATGTACAACTCAAACAAGGTGGGAGATAGAGGACACCCTTGTTTGACTCCAATGTCACTTCCAAAGCATTCTGATGGCACCTTATGGTCATCTAGCTAGGTTGCGATTCTCCTTGTCTTGCGCTTCAGTGGTTGAGATGATGGTTATTGCTCAATGGATAGCTTTCACTTTCCTTTCTATGGCTACAGAGTTGTGGCTTCTTGTTGTTATTGTATTGAAGGGATTGTTATGCCAGTGGTATGGTTTAGAGTGGTGTTGCACGCTTAGCTGCATAGGCTTTTTTCTTGGAAACTTCAGCCTATGCCATGGCCATAGTAACAAGCATTATCCTTATGATCATGCATTATTTTAGACCCCTTTTCAATGCTAACTCTTCCATTATGTATTTTGGTTAAAAAACTTGTTATACTAACTATTGTTTGATCTATAAACAAATTATCAAAGTTGTCTACCCTTAAATAGTCTTTATACTTAGTGTGGATGTCATTATATGCTGCACATTCCATAATAAAATATTGTTCTGTCTCCACAACCACCTTGTCACAAAATATACAAATTATCATTTCTCATTCTTCCTTGGGTACTATCCATCTACCTATTTCACACCTAAGATGATGTGAGCTAGTCCTTAGTTGGACAATAAACATCTTTACTTTCCAATTGATTTCTACCCCTATGTATGTTTTTTCCTCATGCTCCCATTTGGGATTAAACTCTTTGATGTAGTATGCTTTCTTCCACCTGACTGTTTTGTCCACATGGTTGCTCTGAATTTTTTTGTCACATATTTATTTATTTATCCCTTGGTGTTTGGGCATTCTTGCATGTTGATGTCCCATTTACTCATCCATTTGTTATTTTGTTTCATTCATTTGTTCTTTCTTCTATTTAGTTCTTCTTCGATTACCATTTTGGGTCATCGATAATTTTCATATTTTGTGTCTTTTTTAAGGTAACTTAATGTTCGAGTCATTGTTGATGCTTCCAATGGAAATGTCCATTTTCAACTAATAGAATCTCATATGGAACTGAAGCTTTGACTTTGAGGTTGCTTGTGATTAAATGTTTTTGGATTCTCTCTATCTATCTCCAATTTAGATTGTACACATTACTGCTCCAAACTTCACATCCATATAGGACCACTGGTGTGACAAGTAGGCCAAATAAAGTTCTCCTGGTTTTCCAATCCCATAATTTTGCATTTCTATACCTATTTTGTAGTGAATATAAAGCTCTAACCTCCTTGTATTCTTTTTGTCCTATAGGTCTTCCAACTAAGCTTATTGTGGAATTCAAGCCGAAGATATTTGTATAATTCCACTACTTGTAGTGGATTTTTTTCGAAAATAAACTCAATTTATTTACTTTTTCTCTGTAGAGAAAAGATTATGACTTTTGTTTTGCTAATGTTCATTTGCATTCCCACCTCTTGACAGAAGATCTCTAAATCCTTCAAATGTTCTCTCAAACTATGGGCTATTTTTGTAATTAGAATAAGATTATTTGTCTATAGAAGTAACTTTATAACATAAACAGCTAGGTGGGCGCCCCTTCCACCAGCTTTGTGTATCCATTCTCCCAGTTTATCAATGTATAGCCCAAACAAGGTGGGAGATAGAGGACACCCTTGTTTGACTCTAATGTCGCTTCCAAAGCATTCTGACATTCCTTCACTTGTCCTGATTTTGGTCCTGACTTGCCCATAAAATCTATGTATTGATGCTCTATACTTATTTGGAACTCCAAGTTCCTCCATTCTACTCCAAAGTTTACTTACAAGGATCATGCCAAATACTTTTTTGAAGTCAACAAAATAACAAAAAGCTTCTTCTCTCTGAATATCCCATACTTTTTCAATCAAGTACCTAAGTGTGATGCAATAGTCGATAGTGAAATGTTTTGGCCTAAATCTTGCTTGACCTTTTGCCCCCTTTGCCCTCTTTTTTTGCCCAACTTCTAATTTTGTGCTCTATTTTGCGCTTGATGGATGATACTTTAAAGACATAAAGGTCATGCAGTAATGTAAACTCTTCAATAATATTTAAATTGATCACAACCTATTAAATAAATTGTGAATAAATTTAAATAGATATATAGAATATATTCAAAAAAAATATACATGTTAAAAGAATGGTAATGAAAAAGGATTATAAATGTTGTGATATAAATTTAAGGTTATGAATGTGTAAGCATTGAAAAACTAACCAGCTTAAAATAAAATAGCATGAATGAAGATAACGTTGAATTTTTTTGAGGATTATGAAATCATCCTTGTCTCGAAATACTTAATATGGAACTAACCATAATATAATTGAATTTTTTTTGACCATTTATAACAATACTCATATTATATTATTAAATCAATATCATTTATCACTAATTAATAAAAATTAATGGAGAAGATAATGAAATTATTAATCAATATAATATGTATAAAATTTAATTAATGAAAAATTAATAAAAAATAATAAAATTATTAATCAATGTAATATGTGTAAAATCTAAAATATGAAATTTAAAATCAACATATCTCAACATATTTCATTTATTTGTATTTCAAACTATTAAATGTGTTTTAAGGTATATGATTGTGAAAAAATATTGGAAATACATACATATTAAAAAAAGTTATAAAGAAACTATGTCCCTTGTTTACAATGGACATTAATATGTATTTACATTGACATTTATATTATCGTCACTTATTCAAGTTATCGTTACAAAATTGAAAACTGTTAATGTTTTTGGTAAAAAAAACCACTAACAAAAAACGTATCAGTGAGCCATCCAAGGTTTTAATAACCTCGACTTCAATGCTTGGATGTTCATTGTAGAGGGGCAATACCTACCTCCATTGGATTTGTTACCTTCATTGGCTACGACTTGTTTATTTACGTCAAACAAATAAAACAATTTGCATCTAAGTCCATACTAGATGTAAAAAAGAATCCAAAAATCTTTATTAAATACTTAGATTATACACGATTTCCATACATTAGGACTACTAATTGAAATTAAAAATGAAATAAAAGTGCTAAGAAGGAAAATTGTATAGGAGGGAGTAAATAATAATAATTACGATTATATGAGATACATGTTAATGTCTAATTAATTTAGATGAATATGATTAAATTTTATTTAATGTATATTTTAAAATTAGTATGTGAAATTTTAGATAAAACTTTATAATTGTTAATATAATATATATTTTAATTTTTTTGATTGGTTAAATAAAAAATAAATAATTGAAAATTGATTTTATTAGTCTTATTTTGATAAGTATTAATAATAGTCGAAAAATATATTCAAAATAATTTGAGCAATGAAAACTATATCATATTTATAACATTGTTATTTGTTATAAAACTAATAAAATGTTCAAAAATAAATATGCACGCTTAATCTTGGTAGGTATTCAGGGCTCTTCCCTTGAACTAAGGGGAGGACAATTTTTTTAATCCATTTTTTAGCCTCTACTTTGCTACTCGTTGGTAGTGGGTATTACTTTGTGCCTTACGGGGGATGAGCTCACCTCACGTCCCACATCCTCTATGAGCCAACCTTCTTATAGGTTGTGGATGTACGCTGAAATGATGTCCATCAAAGACTTGAGAGCTGAAATTCTAAGTATCATTATTTTTTTGTTTGTACTGAGGAATCGTGGTTGGCCCAACATTCTAAATAGTGTTATTTTTTGTTTGTACAGAGGAATCATGATTGGCCCAACATTTTGGAGCCAATGTCCATCAAAGAATTGGGAGCTAAAATTCTAAATAGGCTTATTTTTTTGTTTATATAGAGGAAATGGTATTGGCCCAGCATCCAAGATTTAGCTACTCTAACATAGGGTGAGCCCCCTATAACCTTTGGGCAATCAGAAATGGGGCCCTTATTATACATCGCAGGTAAACCAGGTATTGAACCCACAACCAGTGCTACCTCTACAGGATGCCAAGACCAAGTGAGCTAACTCTGGGGCCCTAAATTCTAAATATGATTATTACTAATAATAAAAAAGAATAATGGTTGTCTTTTTTGATTGGCTAAGAAAATAAATTTTAATATTCCATGTGAAGATTGTCAAAACTTCTTCCTTGGTTCATGATTTGATCAACTTTGTGACATCTATTAAAGATAAAAAGGTGAAAGAAGGTGAGTTGTTGTTTAACTTTGATTTAGTGTCCCTTTTCACCAAAGTTCCAATTAGGGATGTTATGGAAGTAGTCAGAGCATGCACTGATGACAAAACATCAAGGTTGGTAGTTTGATGACAAAACATCAAGGTTGGTAGTTTTTTGTCTGAGGTCCACATTCTTCTATTTTAAGGGTGTCATTTATTAGTAATCCAAAGGGATGGTGATGGGTTCATCTCTGTCACCAATGGTTGCCAACATCTTTATGGAAAATTTTGAAGAATGGGCTCTCAATTCCTTTCCTTTTAAACCCAAATGGTGGAAGAAGTGTGTCAGTGATATTAATTTGTGTTGGCAACATGGTAGTGATAGCCTTGAGGGATTCCACTCCCACATCAACAATATGTAGCCAAGTATCAAATTCACCAAGGAAGCTGAGGCAAAAGGCAACAATAATAGCATACCCTTCTTAGATATCCTCCTTACTTGTAAGGTAGATGATTCTTTGGGTCAAAGGTTGTACAAAAAAGGTACCCACATAAACCTATATTTTCTTGTTTTTTTTGCATCATTACCCAATGTAGAAAACAACAATGTTGAAGACCTAGTTATTGGAGAATATAAGACTTGTGATGATGAGCACTTGTAGAAAGAAGTTGAGCATTTAAAAGGGGTCTTTATGATGAATAAACATAAGGGAAAGAAAATTACAAGAGCTTCGAGATAGGGAAGAGAAAGTCATAAGAGGTAACAAAGGGAGGGGTATTTAATGGTAGGGCCAGTGGCTTTCTTAATTTATATTGAAGGTGTATCCAATAGGATTTCAAGAATCTTAAGGCATCAAAACATTGAAACTATTTTTTTACCAAAAAACATGTGAAGAAAATCTTTGAAGTCAACAAAGGACTATTTAGAACCCAGTTTAAAAAGTGGTGTTTATAGAATTGAGTGCTTGTGTGTGGTCCTTTACATTAGGGAAACAAAGAGATCTAAACGAGGACAAAAGTGCCAATTGCTAATATATGGCTCGAGAAGATAGAGAAGCCGACATTGTTGAGCACTCTAAAAAAATCCAACATTCTATTTGCATTGAGGATGCAAAGGTACTTGCCATGGAAAGTCATTATCACCAACAAAAATTAATAAAAGCTATTAAAAAAGAAAAACACACATAAATTAAATAGAGACGAGGGCTTAAGGTTTAGTCATGTTTAGAGATTTGTTATTGATAATTTAAAAAAGAACCTTCACATTGAGAGGTGAGCATTTAATGATTTAAATAAAATCGGTTAAAATATTTAATTAAAGATTGTAATGATTATTTTTTATTAAGTTTACTATGACTCTTTATACATCAATATCTTTCATTAAAATTATTTATATCAAAAAAATTAGTCTAATACTTTTTCCTTAGAAATGGATCAAGATTCAAACTTGTGTCAAAATTCTTCACATAATTTTGCCAAAAACAATAAACACATAAAAAATCTTATACAATTACAAACTAAACAATGAACACACAAATGACAAGGGTGAAGTCTCTCCATGAATCCTTCTTAAATTAAAAAAATATTTTTCAATTTTAATTATTTTGTTATCTATATAATTCAATAATTTTATATGATACTTTCAAATATATCAAATAAATATCTATATATTATTATTCATTTAATTAATTTTATTTTATTTATTTATATTATTTTATGTTTTTTTCTAAGGTATATTTATGTCCTTTCAAATTCACACGTACTGATCGAGCGACATGAGAGACGTTTCTTATTGTGTCTTCCAGACTCGGGACATTTCCTTCCCATCCGTAAAATTTGATGGCCCATAGTTGAAATGAGTAAATGAGTTTTGAATGATAATAATTTAGAATTGATTTTATATTACTTAATAGTTTTCATCTTTTTAACAATTCATCGTATCAACGTAAAAAATATTTACATCGAATCCAAGTACTGGACAATATTTTTTTTAAATACATTTCAATTTTTTAATTATAAATTAGTTTAAATTATAATCAAACATTTTATATTATATTTAACTTCATGTCTCTGGCACAAAAGGTGTGTGGTTAATATATTGATTATTAGGGTGTTTAAAATTTGTGATAAGGATGATATTGAAAAGTTTTTAAGTTGAAATAAGTCGTTGGGACAATCAAATAAGTAAAAAAGAATATCCCCAAATATAAATTAAAGGAACAATTAACTAAAAAATCGATAGTTTTTAAACTTTACTTGAAAGTATTTTCAACAAATTAATAAAAAAAATTTAAACACCAAAATATTAACACTACTTTCTAATTAGTAAGTTAAGAATGGCCTTAGGATTTGCAAAATACCCTCTGGGTCTTAACCTACGCAACGAAGTCTATATTGTTAAATGCCCCTATAGTATTCTATACCTCGAAGAGCCATGGAGGTCAATACAAATTAAAATTATGGGACATGTTGCTGATATTCATTTTGAAAGAAAATAAAAATTGACCCTTACCAAACACTCATACAAAACTAAGCACACTATCAATATTGAAGACACCAAAATTATTAACGTGGTAAACCACTTTCGTAAGTGTAAACTGAAAGAAGCTATTGAAAGTGATAAACACGCCTATAATCTTAACATAGATAAGGGACATGAGATTAGTCACACTTGGACACCTATTATTAACAATTTATAGGTCAGGTTCTTTAATTAGGTTATAATTTTATTTAATAAAAAAATAGAAACGGTTAAATTTATCAATTCTTTAAGTTGTGTATTAATTTGTCAAAGAGATTTTGGTGAGTTAGTCAAGTGGTTTGATTATTCCAAGCCTCACCCAAGGTCAAATATCTAGAAATGCATTTAATGCCATTTATTGTTGTTTACATCTTCAAGGCTAGTTGTGACCATTTATATCCTTGAGTTCGGTTGTGATTATTGTTAGAACTTTGGGCCATCCTTGTTCATTGAAGCAATTCTCGAGCCGATTATAACCGTTGAAATTAAACCGTCCTTGACCCTAAGTACGATTCCTGAACCAATTATAATTTAATAATTGACATCATTAACTAGTAGTATCTAAACCTCCGATTATATCCCAAACCAATTATAACCTTGGTAAAAAAAACCAATAACCTAACCAAATTTTTTTTTATTAATTTATTTAATATCAAAAACTTTAGTTTTTTAAAAATAATTTATTTAATTATAAAATATTTATTATTAAAAAACAATCAATTTTATAATAATTATTCTTTCTAAACTCTGTTTCGATTCAATATTCAAGATAAGCATTTAACTCATTTAATTTTTGAAAATTCATTTCAATGACGAAGGTGAACATTTTTTATTTTATTTTTTAAAATCAATTTAATAATGGTTAATTTTTCTCTTAACATTTTTATTTAAAGAATATGGGTCTGTTGTTCTATATATTAAAACAACAGCTACTAAGTGACTAATAATTTGTTTTATTTTGTTTTTGCCCGTAATTGCTTAACGTGCATGCGGCTTACGGATTGCATGATTCGACCTGTTCGTTCTTGATGCCATGCCACTGTGACTAAACTTGATAGCCGTATAACCGTATTTGTGTTTGGTAGTTATAAAATATAGTCATTTTTTCAAAAATCAATCTTATTAAATGTAAAGTGAAAATTTGAACTTATTATTAAACTTCTTTAAAAAAATTAAAAAATATATATTATTTTTAATATAAATTATATTAATTTTTGAAAAATAATATTCAATAAATAATTTTTATTAAATTTAATTTTTATTTGATAAAAATTGAAAATTTTAAATGTAAATCTAATTAATATGAACTGTATAAAATTTCTTTAGTTAATTTTATTGTGTTAATCTATTTGAGGTTTTGGATTTAATTCCCACTTTGAAGTTATGTTGTGGTAGGGCGCATTCGTATAGGACATGTATAGGTATTTGGATTTGAATAAAGTAAAATGTTTTAATTATCATATCAATTAAATATATTAATTTATATAATCTTTTAATTTATTTTTGTTTATTATTATGATGTTGAGAGGTGTAATATACATGGTAGTTATAGAGTGTAATTGTGTGAGTAGGTCACTTTTATTTTTGGTGAGTTGAAAAATGAATAGAATTAAAAAAAACTTAACCAATAAAAAATACCATGGATAATAATGTTAATGATAATATACAAAATACACATGATAACAATGGAAATATTGAGATAGATTTGAAGACATTACAGATCATATTTCATCATCATCTAGAAAAATTGGCTTCATCAAGTACGTGTTATGTTTGTTAATAAAGTTACCCTGGCATAAATATCTCATGAGCACTTGAAGGTCCCATTTGCCATAGATGTCGACAAGAGAAAATTGATCATCGATTTTCAATATCAAATAATACGGATCCTAGTCCATAACCACCAAAACTTACAAGCTTAACCCAGGTAGAAAAGATGTTGATATCATGAGTAAATCCAATACTACAAGTCACACAGGCAACTGGAGGCCAGTGTAAATATAAAGGACATACGATCAATTTTCCATAAGAAGTGAAAGAAATTGCTAAGGTTTTACCACATCAAATAAAATATTTGCCAATCATTGTTGTTCGAAGAAGAGATCAACGTGGAACGAATTACAATTTTATGATTAATAGAGAGAGTATATAGGGCACTAAAATGTAAAATAGAACATGACAATTTCTATAGAGATGTTCAAATTGATGAAAATGCACTTATCGAACTTCCACCCAATTCTGAGAAAAATATATTTAACTAATTAAACTCTGTACATATGGAATTTTATTTAGATGTGAATGAATATGTATTTTAGGGTCTGATGATGGAAATGAATGAAGGAAATATCATCAATCATAAGGATTAAATGGCCTTCGAACCCCAAAATGTCACGAGAGAGATGGAATTAATCCAGGCATGGGTGAATAATCCCCTATAAATTAGTATGTCACGGAAGGGTTAATTGATATGGTCTTCCCCACATTATTTCCAGATGGAAGATGCGATTGGTTAGAATTAAGAATGAAACGAGTGCATTTACATGAATTTGTTAAACATTTCATTCGATACAGGGATCACCATTTTTGACGACACCCACGATTTGGATATTATACGATGAATATGATTATGAGACATTGTGCATAAAAGTCATCTGCAATGTTTTTGAAAAAGAGTCTACAAGACATGCCAATCACCATCAATGAATTATGTGAGCATATAGACAACATGCCCCACTCTCATCTAACTGATCGTTTGATGCATTTTGGTACCACATTGAGGGGTACAAGGTCTTATTGGGCAAAAAGTCATGTAGAATTAAGTGACATGTTGCATCAAATTGAAACATCAATAATTTTTTTCACATTGAGTGTAGCTGATATGTATTGGCTTGATTTGCATGGGCTAATGCCATGAACACCACCAACCAATCCCCAAGAATCATAAAAATGGTGTTGACAAAATATTATTGACTAATAGCGACATACTACATGCACTTATGACATACAATTTTCTGAAAGGAGATACTACAAAAAGGAATGAAAGTGAAAGATCATTGATCTAGATATGAGTGGCAACATAGAGGTTCACCACATGTGCATGGGTTCATATGGTTAGAGGGAGAACCAAACAAGGAGAGTCTTGATTGGACAAATAATCATGATCTACAAAATTCTCAAAAATACTTTGATTTTATTGTCCATACCTGGAATCCACATGGAGATCCACACCAACGAAACATACATGTATGCTATCAATATTTTTCACATATAATTTTTACATAATAATTAAGTTGTCTCATACTAACAGATAAAATTTTATACAGGATGCAATATAGGTATTACATAATTTTATGAAACAACCATGTCTTTGAAATACACATCAACTGGCACAAGTGGATCTTGACCATGACTATGAAGAGCTGCTCAATTATGCAGAGCATCATACAATGTGTAGAGAGGATGCTTGCCTACATAAGAAAAGAGGAAATATGGTTTTTAATTAAGATATTCATACACTTATTTTTTTCTATATATAAATATAGCATAATGTGCTTGTAGAAACTATTTTTTTATTATGTTGATAGGTACAATGCATTGTGGCCATTGAATCTAAATGAATCAAAATTATTTCAAGACACAGAAACAAGAGATAAAAATTATGAGTCTGCAAGAAATGATGATTGTCTAAATACACATAACCGAAACATACTATAATTGTGGAGACAAAATGTAGATTAGCAACCTATTCTTTCAAAATATGCGATAATTAATTACATTGCCAAATATGCAACAAAAGCTGAGAAGAGTTCTAAAACTTATCATCAAATATTAATGTGACTTGAAAACATTGAAAACCCTAAAGAATTAGTAGCTAGAGAATAGAGAAGAGTCCTTATAGAAACCCTTATTGAAAGAGACATTGGGGCACATTGATAGTTACTTTGGATTGCCATTTGCAAATGTAACTTCACATACAATTCCAATCACACCAATACAAAGGGGACGGACACAACAACTACCCTTAAGATCAACTTGGGGATTATCCATACACAAATCACAAAGATTGACTGTTTCTAAAGTAACAATTGATATAGGGCATACAGAAAGACCAGGGTTAACATTTGTGGCCATCTTGTCTGTAAAATCTTTAGAAGGACTCAGAATTTGGTCTCTATTTTCATATGATAGATATGAGAAGTTGAAAATTAAAAAACAACTTTCCAAATGAAAAGTTGAGGAAGAGAGACTCAAGTCCTTATAACTACAATAATGTTACATATTTAATATCACATATTTTATACTTATTTTCACATTTCGATGTATATGAAATTATTTTCTTTAATTATCATGTAATGTGATATATATTTATTATTTGGATAAACATGAAATGATGCATTAATTGGTATTTATTGTGAAATGTGCATGCCACACATGCGAATGCTACTAGCATAGATATATTAATACATCTATCTAAAATATGTTGACATATGTCAATCTCGAGGTGCCTATCTAGCCTACATAATAATATAGGTGCCTCAAGATTGATATCTCTCAGCGTATTTTAGATAGATGTATTTTTTGTACTACCATTTGAGGGTTGATTCAAGATATTCCTATACAATACTAGCCTACTAAAGGGGAGAACCCATTTCTTAATAGATAGGCTCCACAATCAAATTGTACTCCTAAGTTGACCAAATTGTAAAGAATTTGTGCTCTTGAGAGAAGAATTTGTGCTCTTGAGAGAAAGGTCACAAGTTCAAATTCTATAGAGGTGTGGACCTTAAAAATATTCTATTTCTAAATGAGACAATCGTGGGAGAACTTATATAGACAGAGGATTCAATTAGAATTTAGAGCTATTTATAAGTTTTGCAATTATAATTTCTCTCTCAAAGTCAATGACTTTATATGGGTATAACAGAGGTTCATGTTTGAGATAAATGATATCTTTACAATAAGATAACTTTTCTATTTTATTTGATATTTTCATCTTTAAAAAAAATTATAATGAGACAAAACTATGAGAGAAGAGAAGAGAAATTATGAACAAACCCCCATTTTAAAAAAATAAAATTTAATTATGGAAGCCTTGTTTACTTATATAGACAGATGATTCAATTAGAATTTAGATTTAATATAAAATCATCCAGTTTTGTTTGGTTGTCTTGATTTAAGAGTTTATGAACCAAGTTATAATTGTTGATATCAACACAAGTATTATATCATCACATTTAAGGGGTATGTTAGGAGAAAATAAGCTTTATATTCAATTTCATTTGAGTTACACAATTTATAATTTAATTTTTTTAAATGTGTTTTTGAGAGTGCTCATCTATCAATTTCATTGTATAACTCATGTGAGTTAGTTCTAAGTTTTATAATTATAATTTTACTGTCAAAGTCGATGACTATATATAGGTATGACAAAGGCTCATGATTAATAATATCTTTACAATAAGATATATTTTTTATTTTATTTGATATTTTCATCCTTTTTAAAGTTTATAATGAGACAAAATTGTGAGAGAAGTTATTATGAACAAACCCCAATTTTTTAAAAATAAAATTTGAATATGAAATCATTGTTTACCTATATAGATAGAAGATTCAATCAGAATTTATATTCAAAATAAAATCACCGAGTTTTGTTTGGTTGTCTTGATTTAACAGTTCATAAACCAAGTTATAATCATTGATATCAACACAAATATGTCTTATATCATTGCATTCAATGAGTATGTTAGGAAAAAATAAGCTTTCTCTAATTTCATTTGAGTTACATAGTTTACAATTTAATTTTTCCAAATGTGTTTTTGGGAGTACCCATCTATCAGTTTCATTGTATAGCTCATGTGAGTTACTTCTAAGTTTTGCAATTATAATTTTACTCTCAAAATTGATGACTATATATAGGTATGACTGAGGCTTATGATTAATAATATCTTTACAATAAGATACAATTTTTATTTTATTTGATATTTTCATCTTTTTAAAAATTTATAATAAGACAAAATTGTGAGAGAAGTTATTATGAACAAATCATAATTTTTAAAAAATAAAATTTGAATATGAAATCATTGTTTACCTATATAGATAGAGGATTCAATTATAATGTATATTCAAAATAAAATCACCAAGTTTTATTTGGTTGTCTTGATTTAGGAATTCATAAACCAAGTTATAATCATTGATATCAACACAAATATGTCTTATATCATTGCATTTAGTGGGTATGTTAGGAAAAAATAAGCTTTATCTTCAATTTCATTTGAGTTACATAGTTTATAATTTATTTTTTCCAAATGTGTTTTGAAGAGTGCCCATCTATCATATTCATTGTATGCTCAGGGGAGTTAGTTCTAAGTCTTGTAATTATAGTTTTACTTTCAAAGTCGATGACTAGAGATGGGTATGACAGAAGTTCATGTTTGGGATTACTAATATCTTTACAATAAGATACCTTTTTATTTTATTTGATATTTTCATCTTTTTAAAAGTTTATAATGAGACAAAACTATGAGAGGAGAGAAGAGAAGTTATGAACAAACCCCCATTTAAAAAAAACAAAAATAAATTATGAAAGTCTTGTTTATGTATACTACAACAAATGATTCAATATGAATTTAGATTCAATATAAAATCACCAAGTTTTGTTTGGTTGTCTTGATTTAAGAGTTTATGAACCAAGTTATAATTGTTGATATCAACACAAATAAGTCTTATAGAATTGCATTTAAGGGGTATATTAGGAGAAAATAAGTGTTATTTTCAATTTCATTTGAGTTACATAGTTTATAATTTATTATTTCTAAATGTGTTTCTAATACTGCCCATCTATCAGCTTCATTGTATAGCTCATCTAAGTTAGTTCTAAGTTTTGAAATTATAATTTTACTCTCAAATTCGATGACTATATATATGTATGACAGAGTCTCATGATTAATAATATTGTTTGGTTGTCTTGATTTAAGAGTTTATAAACCAAGTTATAATTGTTGATATCAACACAAATAAGTCTTATAGCATTGCATTTAAGGGGTATATTAGGAGAAAATAAGTGTTATTTTCAATTTCATTTGAGTTACATAGTTTATAATTTATTTTTTCTAAATGTGTTTCTGAGAGTGCCCATCTATCAGTTTCATTGTACAACTCATCTGAGTTAGTTCTAAGTTTTGAAATTATAATTTACTCTCAAAGTCGATGACTATATATATATATATATATATATATATATATATATATATATATATATATATATATATATATATATGACAGAGTCTCATGATGAATAATATTTTTTGGTTGTCTTGATTTAAGAGTTTATGAACCAAGTTATAATTGTTGATATCAACACAAATAAGTCTTATAGCATTGCATTTAAGGGGTATATCAAGAGAAAATAAGTGTTATTTTCAATTTCATTTGAGTTACGTAGTTTATAATTTATTTTTTCCAAATGTGTTTCTGAGAGTGCCCACCTATCAGTTTCATTGTATAGCTCATCTAAGTTAGTTCTAAGTTTTGAAATTATAATTTTACTCTCAAAGTCGATGACTATATATATGTATGATAGAGTCTCATGATTAATAACATCTTTATAATAAGATACATTTTTATTTTATTTGATATTTTCATCTTTTTAAAAGTTTATAATGAGATAAAATTGTGAGAGAAGTTATTATGAACAAACCCCAAATTTAAAAAAATAAAATTTAAATATGAAATCATTATTTACCTATATAGATAGAGGATTCAATTAGAATTTATATTCAAAATAAAATCACCATGTTTTATTTGGTTGTCTTGGTTTAAGAGTTCATGAACCAAATTATAATCATTGATATCAACACAAATATGTCTTATATCATTGCATTTAGTGGGTATGTTAAAACAAAAAAAGCTTTAAATATTCAATTTTATTTGAGTTACATAGTTTATAATTTATTTTTTCTAAATGTGTTTTCGAGAGTGCCCATCTATCAGATTCATTGTATACTCAAGTAAGTAAGTTCTAAGTTTTTCAATTATAATTTTACTCTCAAAGTCAGTGACTATATATGATTATGATAGAAGTTCATGTTTGACATTAATGATATCTTTTAAAATAAGATATATTTTTTATTTTATTTGATATTTTCACCTTTTTAGTTTATAATGAGACAAAATTTTGAGAGAAGTTATTATGAACAAACTCCATTTTAAAAAAAATAAATTTTGAATATGAAAGCCTTGTTTACTTATATAGACAGATGATTCAATTAGAATTTATATTCAAAATAAAATCACCAAGTTTTGTTTGGTTCTCTTGATTTAGGAGTTCATGAACCAAGTTATAATCATTGATATAAATACAAATATGTCTTATATATTTAAATTTAGTGGGTATGTTAGGAGTAAATAAGTTTCATCTTCAATTTCATTTGAGTTACATAGTTTACGAATTTTTTTTCTACAAATATTTTCAAGACTGCCCTTCTATTAGATTCATTGTATAGCTCATGTGAGTTGGTTCTAAGTTTTGAAATTAGAAATTTACTCTCAAAATTGATGACTTTATATGGGTATGACAAAGGTTCATTTTGAATATTAATGATATCTTTACAATAAGATAACCTCTTTATTTTATTTGATATTTTCATCTGTTCACAAGTTTATCTTTTTTTAGGTGAAGATTTCTTAGGGTCTATTCTTGGGTAATGGTAGGAAATATATATCATTCTAAATTATTTACCTTGTGTTCGTTTTGCATATATCATCTTAAATCTTCAATTTCAATAGGTTACATACCAAATTTCATTAGGACCATAGGGTAATGCATATTGCTTTAAGTTTAGAATTTATAAATAATGAATTATTTTTTTATTTTCTCAATTTTGTTTCAAGATTCTTCAGATATTATTCCATCCCAAAATTAACAATCATAGTGGATCATAGGGATGTAGACACATAAATTTGGTATCATATACTTGACAATGTTAGTTTTAACCTATCTTTAACATATATGACGTGTTCATACACATTTGAATCGTGCTCATATTCTCTCCTTGTCATTCGCTTATTTATGAGCTTGGCCTTCCCACATTTTCGTCATACATAAAAATATTTATCTAGTATGTTTCTAACTATCTATTATCCCCACCAAATTATTTCCATGTCCTAGATCATTGTTTCATCTATCTGATGTAGTGATAGAAATAGTTAGATGCTTATGATTACCGGTAGTGTTTGCCTTCACTAAAAGTTCTAGGTTCTCCAAATGGTTATTTTTAAAATTCCTATCCTTCCCTTGGGTTGGCCCACACTTTTCACACGTTGGTTATGGAGTGAAATTATCCAAAAAAATCTTCTATATATAAATATCAAGCCTAAGACTATTCCTATTTTGTTGTCACTTGAGGATCACTTGGAAAACTACTTGCACATTGAGGAAAACATTTGCATATCCTCGAGACACTAACCTAAAGCATCCAAATCTGAAACCCCTCAAAGAAACATACACTAAGCTAAGTTTGAGCACCTAAATCAAGGTCAAAGTTACATATTATCAAGTATCAAAAGCCAATCATGTTTTATACATTCTAGTAGATCATTATTAAGCACACACATACAAGTGTAATAGCTACATATTGTTTGATACTTGTGTAGGTAATTCTCAACCACTAAGTAGGTTATGGTTGGGATTATCCAACCCATCTCTCAAACTCTTTTTATAGGCCAAGTAAGTGTCAAAAGTGGAGCTAGGGTTTTTGAAGTGAGAGGAAGACAAATCTAAATCTGTGCACAGGGTCGAACATCTAAAATCACATAGAAAACATATTGAAAAACATGAGCAACAATCAGTAGAACATATTGAAATTTCACACAAAGAAAATTCCAATAGATAGTGATTGGATCTAGCCACTACATGCATTTATGCCCTACTGGAAGTGTCTTGGTAGGTTTTGATAGTTAGTTCCTTACACTGAGCAATCATAAATCTACTACAAACAATTTGAAATAACTTTACACAAATAGTGATCAAACATAACAACGAACTAACTAAATACACTATCCTCTTGTCATTTCTATAAATAATAAATTCAATCTCAATCTACTTTTTACATTCAAATATATGCAATATAAAACATATCTTACATAATTTAAATATTCAAATTTTAACTTATTTAAATCACTAAAACTAATAAATCTAAACATCGTCATAAACCCGACCTTTCTTTTGAGTACGATAAATCCTAAGTTTTCCTTACGTAATCAAATGATAAAATGGTATTGATTTATTTTTTAATTTGGATCCTTATTACTCATTTTGAGTTCAACATTATGACTTTTTCATAACTTCTTTTGTCAGGGGGGCTCCTCTTTCCATCGAGGTGTTTATACTATAATCTCGCGGAAGGTTATGTTTTTCCCATTCATCTCTCTATTTTATTTTACATGTCTTAGGCATAACATGCATTCATTTTGGACATGGGCTTGCACTGAGTTATTTGGTGGTTATCACTAAGTAGGCTCAAATGGTTGATTTTATTCCTATTGAATTGTTTGCCTTCATTTCTTTCTTTTTATTTATTTATTTTTATTTTTATTATTTTGGGTAGCTCATAAGAATAATAAGACAAACTCTTCCCATATAATTAAAGACACACTTAACACTAATAAACAATTGTATTATTTTAAAAATCATTTTGCTTTTCAATATATTATATGCAAATAATTCCTCAAGAATGAGTAATTTAGTGTCACTGAAATTACTATTAAAAACCTTATTGTGGCCTACATTGACTGCTTCCCTCCCCCAATTGATATTCCCCACTTGAATCACCCCAAAGATTCTAAATTTAAAAATGATGTTGTTATGACTAAATTCAATGGAGCTTGGATTAATCTACTTAATATGAAGAACACCATTTATGATGAGTTGCATCTTATTATAGAGGATATTGCCACCATCAATTTTATTAAAAAAATATTAACTATAAATTTCTTTAATAAAATTAACTAATAATTATAAAATTAAATTTTAAAATTATTAATTAATTTATGATTAATTGGTTATATATATATATATATATATATATATATATATATATATATATATATATATATATATATATATATATATAATTTATAAATAAATCCATAAATTTAAAATTTAATTTAACACTTTAAAAAAATACATATTTAAAAATTATATCTATTTATCCAATAAATATTTATGATATTAATTTGATTAATTATTTCTTGATATAGGATCAAGATTAAAATTATTATTAATTTAGAAAAATAAAATAGACTATTAAAATAAGAGAGTGTACATCTTTTATAAAAAGAAATAACCCTTTTCAAAAAAAAAAAAATTACAAATGATACCTTTCATAATATACAATGAATGGCCATTTACTAGGATGTGGATAGAAGTCTTGAATGTTTTCATTCACATACCAATAAATGTTATTGGTTTTGTATTAAAATTAAAATTTTCATTCAAATATACTAATAAATATTGAGTCATATCAAATCAAATATTTTTATGGATTTATACTGTTATGCTATTAATATGTTTTACATTTTTAACATTACAATTATTATTTTTCATAATTGTTGTTGATATGTTTTACATTGTATAGTCAATTAATTTATTTATACATTTTTTATTTTCACTCGAATTTAATTGTTGTAAAAAGTGCATATTTGCTAGACTGCTCAAAAATTAAGATATTAGCTAAAATTTTATTTATATTATTTTTCTTAACACTTTTTATGTTTGTTAAGATTGTACTACTTTTCCATTTTTTACATTATATTTCTTAACACAATTTATGTTCACAAAGTTTGTAATATTATTATATTGATTACATTTTATTTCTTAACACAATTTACATTTGGAAACTCTTTCACAATTAAAATCATAACTATTAAACCTTATTTAATAATCAATTCTTTTTCTTTATTTTATATATTTAAACTTTAAATAATCTAACCAAAAAAATCTATGCGAAATGAAAGTGCATCAATATGTCTTATTTTCTTTTGACATTTTTCGTTTAATTAAATAGTAGTGACTATTCAACCTATAAAATGCACTCGTTATGTCTATATCATTCTCCTAGGTTTCCTTTTCTCTTTGTTCGAAAGCCTTTCTTATTATAAGTGTTGTTTTTCTTTATTCTAGCCGTCTCTATTTGTATATTTTTATTCATTTTAATGTATATTATATATATAAGACCGTGCATCCAATATGGTTACGGCAAACGTCAGTATCCATAATTTTCCATGCTTTTCTGTAATGGAATTTTAAACTTTTTTGATTGATGACTCGCTCAAGATCAGATACACTCCTCAATTCGCCATGGAAGTCACATAAGTGCCACAATTTCCACACAATATCATTTTCCATACAACCTATTTATGGTATATTAAGCACCGTCAAATATCTTATTATTATTAATCCCGAAGGGGTATTATTGTCTTCATTTAATTCTAACATGTTATTATTCCTTATTTTATTGATGAATCGGAATACATGGTTTTCTCTATTAAGAAATATGCAAAGCTTCTACCAAAACAAGATGCAATTTTTTTAACCAGCTCAATATAATATTATATTTTATCATGTACTGATTGGTTAAAGCAAATTTCATGTTATTTCCTGTTTTACGTAATTCAAGGCAATGAATTTGGCAGTCATAATAACTGTCTTAATGCAATTGCAAGTTGGGCAGCGCACCTCCCCCAACAGTCCACTGCCATCTGTGCATCTTAATTCATGTAGCTCAGATGTGGAACGCATAAGGTGCTTGCTATTACGGTTACCACAACCCCGGGTCGCTGGCAATTAACCGATGTTGCAAATAGAGATAGTTCTGCGTTCATTGAAAAACATTTCAAGATTTGCAATTTTCTACACAGCTTTTCCCACTCAGCCCTACACAGCGATCAAGGTTAATAGGTTTGTGTTTTGCCTATTACAGTTGACTCCCATACTATGTATTAAAAAATCACTATTGTTATATAACTAGATTATCGCTGTTATTTTTTAAGTAATCAATTTCAATATATATAGCTAATAAACACACATTTTTACATCAGGAAAAAATGAGACAGAGCTTCATTAGTGAGACGAAGGATCAATTGTAATAGCAGCTTCAAAAGCTTGGCGGGCCTAAGCTTTCAGTTGTTTCCTCTCATAGCACCTCCCCAACAAGCAGAGGGACTTAACACTATCTGGGTTTATAGCTACGGACGTGTGGAGATCACCCAATGCTGAATCCAACCGCCTCTTAGTCTTCATACCCGCTACAATCTCTGCGCGTTTCATCAAAGCTTCAACCCTCTCAAATGCTGATCGGGTCTTTGCAACAGGGGGCCACAGAGCTGTATTAAGAGACCTAAGAGCACCGGCCATATGACCCTGGTGCTCAAATGTGAATGCCTTGAGCAGATGGGTGGCTGCGTCCTTAGGAACTAATGAGATGCCCTTGTCTGCTTCCAGTGCTGCTTCTTTGGGTTTGGATCGATTGAGCCATTGGGTCCCTTGTTCAAAGTGTCTTTGTGCCTGTACTTTTACCCTCTCTCTCCTTTTGCTTGATTTCATCATTCCTGCTCTCAGCCCCTAGGATGCTTGCCATAAGATTGCGTTTGCACACTACTTCTATAAACCTTTAAAAAGCATTTTGAGATGAAACATGGGCAAATGGCGGTGGAGAGCAATAGGTTGCAGGTAGGCACTAAGATTTTGAGACATTTGTCTTGACCTGTACAAGTGTTGCGAACCTGTTTGAATGGCAACTGTCAGCTTTGCAAAATATGGTGTTTGTGTCGTTTGACTTAGTTGCCATACTATATTTGTTATTAAATACAATGCAGTCAATATCATATTAACCCTCTTGGATTGTTTAGTACCTAATATAATCCTTTTTAAGAATACATCTAACAAAACATATAATACAGGGTTTGACGGCTGTGTTCGAATATCATCTAGAGAACAACGTATAAAATTAATTAGATAAAATGAACACTACATATGTTGTTTGGTTTTGAAACTTGAATTTGCTATCTGATAGTGTAATAGGTTGTAGAGGGAATTAAATAAGATTTTGTTAATTTAGAATATTGCATTGTATTTATAATTAGTTTATTTGAGTTTGATTCATAGAATTTTCTTTTTTAAAGTATAGATTGTGTTTGAAGTATTTGTATTATGCAATGATGAGCTTTTTATTTGAAACATGACAGAGCCTTCGTGACTACAGTAGGCTTTTCTTTATATATAGCTCCATAAGTTTTACCACGAGGATACAATCAAGCAACAAATGTTTGGAGTGCTGGTGTGATTTTCTATATTCCTTTGAGTGGGGTTTTGCCCTTTTGAAGCCAGAGGAAATTGAGGATTTTTGATATAGTAAAACAAGCAAAGCCGTGACTAGATATATATTCTCCTCAATTTGAATTTCCTGTGAGCTTCAACAATGGTCCTTGGATCAACAATAAAATAGAATTGTCAAAGCCATCCCCCCTGGGAAAGAACAGGAAAGAGGGTAGCCTCTCCAGCTCAATGAGACAGTTAAAACCAAAGACAATTACTTCATTTCGTTTACAGGTTCATGGCAACTCGAAAATAGCAATTCAGCAATCTCTCCATCTCCAATGTCATTTTCAACTCAAAATTATTTCTCTCCCCTCTTGTAAGGACTTGGCACTCTACGCCCTTGTTAAAATATAAGTATTGCCATTGTAGGACTTCACACTGTCTCATGAAGTCCTGCTAAATGGCGTGCCTAGTTGGGCGACAACTACTAAGTGTATATATATGTTGAGTTTTTTTTGTGTGTGTAAATGCAAGGCACATGCAGTGTATAGGTTGCATGCATGTACAAGCTTTCAAACAATTTTATACTTGATTGCAGGGACTAAATTTGATGGTGGTATGACCCTATTTGCATTTTTTAGTTGTAAGATATAACTAATTGTTTTAATAAATCTTATTAGATGAAAGGTGAAATTTTGCATATACCATTAGAAATTATAAAATATTATAATAATTTTATATTTTTTAAATATAAATTATATTATTATTTTTAAAGTAATGTTGAATAAATAATTGTCATAAAAAAAATTATAATAGACAAGATCAATAGTCAAATTTAATCCTAATCTGGTAAAAGTCAAAACTCTCTAGTGTAACTCCAATTTTGAAGGAATTGTAGAGAATTTTTTTAGTTAACCCTATTGTGTTAGCCTAGTTGAGGTCTTGAATTTAATCTCCACTTGGCATTGTGTTGGGGTAGGGTACATTACCCTAGGACATGCATAGGCATTTGGATTAGAACAAGGTTAATTTCCCATTTACACTAAATAAATATATTAATTTATATTATATTTTATTTTATCCTTGCTTATTATATATCCCCTTTGTTACCATTTGAGGGTTGATCCATGATACACCCATAAAACACTAGCTTGAAAAAGGGGAGGATCCATTCCTTGATGGATAGGCTCTACAATCAAATTGTCTTTAAAAAAATGCAATTTCTCTTTGGATCCTCTTTACAATTTGTGATGTATAGTAGATTTTGTTGGTGTCAATGTTTATAATTATGGCATAGGTGTTTTCATGGGCAAAGCACTGCATATTTTTCATCTAAACCATACTTAAAACTAAACATGAGGATTAACATGTCTAATCCATATGGCTATTTCAAAATTTACTCCATAATTAAACATAGATTCCTTTAACATCTCCTTCAATTTCTACCATCTGTAGGGCTGCTGTGAATGTTACTTTTTTTGTTAAAGTTTTTTTAGTTCTTAAGACAATGGCATTTACTGTTAAGTATTATCTAAATGACTTATGTTATTGCATACACTCAACGCAAATTATATATAAACTAATGATATTATCAGATCACTCCAAGATCTCTGAATGTCATAGATTGCATGAAAACCCTAGGAGTAGGTGAGAGCAATGCAAAGAAAAAATGAGCTTTGTATTAGTTCGATTGATTGAATGATTGATTAGCCAAAAAGTATAAAGTAGGTACATTATATATAATGAGAAATTATATCACCAAAAAATAAGAACTCAATTCATTATTAGAAAACATATTAAGTGTATTTCCCCTAATGACCTTAACAAACCTAAACAAGTTGACTAAAAACTATGTAGGTAAAATTAAAAGTGAGAAAAATCCTACACTAACACCCCCCTGAAGTGTAGCTTAGGTGGGTAGAAGAATTGGGTCCCGGCTATGAGGCATGATGAGGTACCCAAGCACAATACAACTCCCATAAAATAGAGAAAATGAGAAAACTCATAAGAAAAAACCTCCTCTCTAAAAATAGAGCAAAGAAGAGAAGAGGTCTAAAAACCCCCACTAGGGTCTACAACTGCCTAAAACCATCATGTATCGTAAAATGAAGTTCTCAGAAGTGAATGTGGATGAAAAGTAGATGCAGTGAAGAGTGGATCACCTTGGAGCAGTGAATGTGTCCACCAAGTGTCTGATGGATCTTCAACCAAGGTGTGATTTCTATACAAGGAACTATTTTCCTCATGTAAGGTAGGAGGGCCAACTGCTCTAAATAATGAAGGTGTAGAGGGAACAAAGGCTAAGAAAGCCAATGAAATACCGTGCAATTGTGGAATAGACTACTTGATGTTTGATATGTCCTAGATCAATATACCTATTGCACGTAATGTTTGAAGTAAACCAGAGGTAGATTGATCAAGAAATAACTCATTGATATTTGGAAGGTGACAAAAAGATGGTGGAGGTGTGTCCCCATAACTATTTTAGTCATCTGTATTAGAATAAGAGTCATCAATCTTAGATATGTGCTCAAGCTCATAAATATAAAGTTTAGGTGATTCTAAATAAGAAGAATCTGAAGGAAAGTCAGGAGCAAAGTGTGAGAAATTATGTAGTCAATTCTGATGATTGACCATTCTCATTTCCAATATAGTATTATTATGCAACTCTCTAACATCCATGAATATGAAGTGAACTTAACTTGTATGCCTAGACCAAGGTGAGTGATTTGGTAAAGTGACAAAAGATTCTAAAGTTGAAAGTGAGGGAACACTTAGAACATTATTGAATGTTTCACCACTCACTTCAATAAACCCTCTCCTGAAAACCTTTTTAGAAGTGTCATCACCTATTTGTATAGGGGACATATCACATGGTTCCAAGGAACTAAATTCTATCTGTGAAGAGGCAATGTGATGTGAAGCACCTGAGTCAATGACCCATGTAGGAGTTAGAGGTAAAACTACAATTAGGCCCTTGCCCTTTACTTTCCCTTTAACATTCTCTTTTGCCTTTTTTTTACCATGGTCATTTTCCTTAGAGGATTCATGGGTGTATGAACTTTGATTGGTAGATTAAGGGACATTGATATTGTGTTTCTCATGCATCTTAGTCAGTTGCTCAATATGCTTCTTCAAACATTTGCTTTCATCATGATTTCTTGAACAAAACCCACATTTGATCATATCTTTATTACACTTAACACTATTATAAGAGGTCTCATTGTTTGATTTTTAGGTGGGGGGATTTACATCCTTCGCTTGATCTATTTTATTTTTTATCTCTATTGTTTGAAGCCTTTTATTTCTTAACAAAAAGTGCATAAGATTGTGATGACTTCATTGTGTCCATCTTTATTAGCTTATCTTGCTACTGAGTCAAGTTGACAACAAAGGTATCTAAAGAAGGCATACTCCATGTAGCTCTAAGAGTAGTTTTTGTGGCATGGAAAGTGAACAAAATCACAAAATAGTTTGGACCCAATTTGGAGAGTATAAATAGAATAAGTTGATCATATTTATTATCTATTCCATATTATTTTAACTACAATCTTAGAGATTTAAACTTAGCGAATAAATCATGTAGTGTGTCAAAGTCACTTAGGCTCAAATTGATGAGTTGATTCTCTAGTTCATAACCTCTCATCACATCTTGCTTCCCAAAGAGTTTTTCTAGTGTGGTCCATACTTCATTAGGTGTTTTAACAGATTGAATGTGAAAAAGTAAGCTAAGATTAATAGATAAACTAAGACAACCATGTGCTTGATCACATCTGTTAAAGCATTTATTTTTATCTACATCTACTACAAGTTTAGTTTCCTCATTCGTAGTTATCTTATATAAGCCTTATTTTTTTAGAACAAGTAGAATGTTATTTTTCCATTCTTTATAATTGAATGTCGTAAGAGGTGGAAATGATTGACAATCCATGATGTAAGAAAAGAGGTTATTACAAAAAGTAAAGAATAAATATAGAAAAGAGAAATTTCACAACACCACATAGTACCCTATTAAAACTATTAGAGTGACCCACCCTAATGTTACAAATACAAGCATGCTCTTATAGACGTTAGACGCACCCAAGAATGCATCTTGAATAATATGTGCATAAGTATGAAATAACTGGAGGGACATCATAATCAATCAATAATACATCTAAGAGTATAAAATAGTTAGTTTGAAGAGAGTTGTAGTGGACCCGAGACAACCACCAACGCATAGAATATGAAAAAGGCACTTTTGAAGAATATAACACTTAAATCTGAGTTGTGTGTTTGAAAATTTGAGATTTTTCCTAAAAAATATCCACCCAACATAAATTTGAAAAATGTTTGGGTTCATTAGAGACACCCAAAAAAAATTTAAAATGTATGGGTTGATGTAAATTCAGTGGGGTGCTAGAGTTAAACCCCCACTAATATGAATCAAGACTTAAACTCCCCATGTGACCACACCATAGGACTAGGAGGTTAGAACCTTTTGTGACTGATTCTCCCTCCTTCACTTTTGATTGATGTGATTTATATGGGAGTGATTTCACCCCTAAAATACCTCCAAATTTTAAATGAATAGTTTCACTTTTCACTTGTTGAAATTTTATAGCCTCTTGGATGCCACAACATGCAAAGAGGGTGCTCTAAGCCTAATAAGTGTTTTTGCAGTGGTCATAACCTATGGTATGTGCCTATAGGTGGGCCAAAGTCTAACATTAGTGATTGAATGGGGGTAAGTGTCCAGTGGTGATGCTTGTAAGTGTGTCAGGGTCCAAACAAGGTTCATGTACTTGGTAGGATCTGATGCTGTGTTAGGCACATTTTTTAGATTTGATGATGTGTCAAGCACATTATCAAGATATGATGGTGTAATAGGCAAGTTTTTGGGATCCAAAGCCTGCTTGAACAGGTGTCCAAATCTATTAACCCTGCACGTAGAGACCTAAATGCCTGACAAGCTTCAAAATTCCATGAAAGGTGAATAATTTGCCCCACTTTGTATTTTTGCTTTGAAATCTATAATGCCTAGTGAATATCCACTTAAACCTATTCTTTTGATGCCAAAAGTTTGACAAAGGAATTGGGTAGCTAAAGATATATAGACTCAAGTATAGACATATAGACTCCATTTTGACATTTTTCCTAACTCAACTTGGCTTGAATCGATTCTATTAGAATCAATATTCTCTATGGGTATGCTCCATTATATATATATATATATATATATATATATATATATATATATATATATATAAAATGGGGCATACCCATAGAGAATATTGATTCTAATAGAATCGATTCAAGCCAAGTTGAGTTAGAAAAAATGTCAAAATGGCATGTAAGGTTTGAAAACTCTGTTAAAACTAGAAAGCCCAAAAATATACATATTAGGTACAACTCCAAAAACTAAGAAATACCCATTTGAGAAATTGAAAAAGCCTAAAAAACCTCAAAAATAGTTCCCAATTTGTGAATCTCATTGTACAGATATGTGTAAAATCATCAAAGAGGAACCAAACTCTCCAAAATTAACTAAAAATCATTGTCACAAATTTAGGTCATGTTTACAATCAATTTTAGGGTTTAGATTCCTTTTTAATATGATGATAAATATCTATTTTACAAATGGAGACTTTAGTTATATATTTTACATAGATTTTTATGAAATCCCACCAAATTTATGGAACTGCTAAAAATCAAGAAAACCAATAAGAATGCTAGCAGGAAAGATCTTACCAAGGATTTCAAAAATGTTAAAATAGACATTAGATCAAAGCTCTGATACGATGTCGAATCACTCCAATATCTATAAACGTCACATATTATATGAAAACCCTAGGAGTGGGTAAGAGCAATGCAAAGCAAAAATGAGTTTCAAATTAGTTCAATTGTTTAAATGATTGATTAGCCAAAAATTACAAAGAATGTACATTATATTTAATGAGAATTTAGGTTACCAAAAAGGTAATGACTCAACTCACTATTAAAAAACACATTAAATATATTTCTCCTAATAACCTTAACAACCTTACTCAAGTTGACTAACAACTTTTTACATAAAACTGAAAATGGGAAAATCTTACACTAATAGATATGCATATTGTTAAGCTTTAGTGTTCCATTAAGTTCATTTTTCTCATGACTCAACCATAATAAAATCATAAAATCAAACAAATAAATTGTATATCTTTGATACAAATCATATAATTTAATGCAAAAATTGATATAAATAAATATTTAACTGTAGAAGCCATAAATCTCAAACTTTTAATTCTGCAACATAGGATTGAGTGTGATCAACCTATATTTGATCATTATCTAATTGATATTGAAATTAAAATAAGGTGTTGCCATGCCATATATTGCAAGGTAGCACCCTCCTAAACCAAACCTTTTCATCATCATTAAACTTGTCCTCACCCATTAAAACCTAAGAAACACATGAGAAAGGAATGGAATGTTGCTGATGCATTATTAATTCATACTTTAAGTGAGATGTAAAATAAATCTAAGAAAATCTTACAAGGCTACTTACCAAACAAAAATGAATTAAACAACAAAGTAATAAAATGAAAACAACAAAGAATTAACAGGTAAACAAAAAACTAAACAATAATAATGACAAATTTAATAGTAATAAAAACTAAAACTAGGACAATTAAGAAAGCAATACTTAAAGAAACAACTAACAATTAAATATCTTGATAAGAAAAAACAAAAACAAACTTAAGTGAAATGATAATTAAATATAAAAAACTTTAAAAGGAATTTGAAAGTAATATTAAAACAATTAATTTATAAAACTAACTAAAACAAGAAAGTAAATATACGTACTATCAATTAAACTAAAATCTAATTAAGAATAAAAATAAATTTAAACTAAATAAATAATTTAAAAAAGTGTGAGACTTTGAAAAAGAATCATCTTATAGATATTTAAAAAGATTAATTTTATTAAGAAACCAATAGAATAAGGTTGACTACAAATAAAATTCCCAAAATAAAATCAATTTACAATATAATTTAAAAATTAATAATTTGTCATAAAATATGAGGTGTCCATCATTATTCAGGTAAAGTACATTAAATTATGTGTATATGACTACATATTTGCAATCATCAGCGACATTAATATTTAATAATCTTCAGATAATTAATTATGAATAAATCTATAAACTTAGATATATCTATGTTATTCAAGTATATTATTTCATCATCAGAGAAAACATTGTTTTGTCTATTTGTAAACAATTATTCAATTTTAAAGATGCTTGCATAGAAGAAAATAGATATCAAAAAATTTAAAAATTTGAAGAGCTCTTAATACCTATGTGTTTCTCCCTTTGTTAAATGTGTCTTCATTCTATTTATAAAGTAATCTTCCTTGATATAGTTATTATTTAAGTTACAACTAACTTTAATTAGTTATAGTTATAAAATTAATTAAATGTTACAAGTCAAACTTGATAATCAGTTTACTTTATAAGTTATAAAGTAACTTTATAACTTTATGTTTTGAATTTAAATAATAAATTTCATGAGATTAAATCAAATAATATAGACCAATTTTACAATCTCTAATAATTGGGGCCCTTTGACTTATCAAGATAACTTAAATAATTAAAATGTATATATAATCAAAGTGTTCACCATAAATGTAAATGTTAATTAATCTGATTAAAATAACATTTTTTCCATAAATATAAATATTACTAAATATAATTTACATGATCAAAAGTCAAACAAAATCATCTAGTAAGCATACTTCATGAAAACTAAATAATACATCAAAATATCAAAATATAGAACCGATAGATATGAACATTAAACCATCAAACTAAAATTACAACAATTGTTTGAAAAATACTGAAATTAATTGTGAAAAGTCTTAGAACTAAAATAAAATAACAACTCCATAGCATGCATCTCATTAAAATAAAAATATTATTGAGTCAAACATATGATATATATTGTCAATTTGACTCACCATCTGAAATCAAGTCTATCAAAGGAGCTCCTCTATTAGTCTGATACTATGTATACTCCAATGGTGTAGCAGATGGCTCAACAAGGTTTGTACCACCTCCTTCATAATCAATCTCCAACTTAACCTTTTTGAGAATTTGTGTCACCATAGGTTGGATCGTAGGATTGCCAATGTGTTTTCTACTTGAAAAAGAGGGCTTGTTATGAATAGGTGAAGGGGGCCTAGTCACAATAGTGAAAGTAAGATTTGGGTCAGCAAAACTAAGATTAAATTCAAGAGATAATTTTGTACGATTTAAAACAAAGTTATTATCAGGGGATGAATTAATGGCTACAATAAGGGTTGTGTGCATGTGTTGAGAAGATCTGCTTCGTGTACCTCATTCAAAAGGAATAGATCTCCAAGTTTCTCATCTTGGACTTTAATGAAAGATGTTACCACACATGCTAAAAGTAGAATATGACATATTTTATATCAAGTTATAGAAGTTAGGATAATTAATATCAAAGTGAATAGACACATGATTTGCTTGATGAAATGGCCTAGAAAAGGTATTGGCAGCCCTACAACCATGAAAAGGCATGTCATAATAGTTACACCGAGATGGAGTATTACCACTATGTTGTACCTTATTCCTTCTCCACACATTTTTGTTAGAATTAAAATTTAGGTTCCATCTTGACATGGCTCTAAAATGGGAAGAACTCAAATAAGAAACTATTCCATGTAAAAATATACCAAAAACATTTCATGATAACCAAAATATTATCATTGTATACTTATCATTCAAAACTGAAAACAAATTATGCCTTTAATGCCAACACTATTTCAAAAAATATAATGCCAAATATGCATAGCTTTTCATATATATAACTGATCGCAAATCATTTCAAACCAACTTTCCACTTTCAACGTATAAAACTATCTCCTTCAAGGAATTGCCAACACTTTTAAATTTTTGATTGAGTGCTACAAATATGTCAAAGTAGAAACTTATGACTAATTTTTGTATCTTGTATAATGTCAAAATTAGAATATTTTGTTCATCATGGCTTAACAATTTCAATATCACAAAATATCATAAGATAGAAGAAACATGTGCAAAAATATAACCTAAGCCTCATCTTTTCATTATATACATTCAAATGAATGAAAATTTCTAAATCTAACGAACCATGCAACCCAAGACTAACGTGTAAACTTAATCCATTCAATAGAATGAAAGTTTTGATTTTATCTTTTCAATATATATATCAACTCAAATGAATCAAAGAAAACTGTAAAGTAACCACTTTCCACTATGTATTCATATCAATCAAAACACCATTGCAACTTCACCATGAAATTTAACGCTTCAAACAAAGCCAAAAGTAATACCATTAAAGCATACACTACCAAATGTTTTAAAAAAAAAATGAGTTCTATATAAAACCAACACATTCATAAGAGACTTCAAGATTCACAATATAAGACCACTCAAAACTAAAAAAAGCTTAATAATACCAAAGAATATCCTGAAACCAATAATATAACCTGACAAATGTAGGCTTCAAACATAATATCTAATTCATACATGTACACAGAGCTTTAAACAAAACTCAAAATTGAGCTATCAGAATAGAACTATGCACATGGTTGTACTTAGAAGATAGCATTCAACTACAAGACTTCCGAGATGATACAGACATAATTGTTTTATCATCACACCCTACAATTTTTGAACACTTAACTAAAAATGACTACATGAATGTTCAGTTATGCAAGAAATAAACATGCATGATCAAAATTGTGAATGCATGGCCCAGAGCCAAAAATACTTAGCTTGACAATGAAACACGTGCATAGAATGAACACATTTAAGACATAAGTTAATTATAGGAAAATGTGCATATGAAAATATAACAATATACATGACAACAAGGACGAATAACAAGAACAAATGAATTGATAAGGTGACTACGTAGTCTAATATCAAAAAATCTTTTGAAAACAGAAATGAATGTTTTACTCCAATTGCGAGGAAATACATTTCTCTTTCAAGTGAAAATTAATTTATATGACTTCATGGTGCATATAAATATCACAAAAATGTTCTATATGAGAGAATAAAATACATGTAGGAAACCCAACAAGCATGAATAATCATATCAATGCACTGCACAATCTATACAAATTAGAACGAAAATGCCACTAATTGTCCACCGAAACTCGCATGCAAAAGAATAACACATATTTATATTCAAAATGTACTAAAAATTGATTTAAACAAAATTATTTTTAAGATTCTATCCCAAAACAACATGCTTTTGAGCAAAGAACCGTAAATGTAAAATGATTTCATGCAAGAAATAAAAATATTTTCTTGCATATTGCATTTTATTTCCATAAGACGAATAAAAAACTAAAAATGTGTAACTTCTTGTCAAATAATTCACCAAATGACTGTCGAAATCCATGTTGCTTAAAAAATCCAAACCAACAGAGTGAGGCTTCCACAAATAGGCTTAGCAAAATGAGAACCAAGAAGGAAAATGATAAATCTTAAATAATGAGATAATTTTCCAAGATTAGTTAATGCTAAAAGCGTATGTGTCCACCATCTTAGTCGAGTGCCAAAATCAACTAAACCACCACCAATCAAAAACTATCACCTTACTAAGTTTCCCGCTCAACACCTGTACTGCCACCCACAACTAGAATTTAACAATGATATATTAAATACTAAGATCATCCGTAGGGTTTTTTATATACACCAAATCTTTGTTAGCTTTGGTGTCATAAATCCATAGACAAATCAAACTTAAATGCCTTAAAATACATCTACTAAGTCATTTAAACAATTTAAACGCTGACAAGACCAAGGACGTAGCTATTTCATATTAAACATTATGCCAAGTAACCACTATGCATCGAAATAAACCTAAGAGTATTTCACAAGTATGCCTTATAACATTTGAATGCTAAATGTAATGTGACTAAGGTTTAAGTGATAATATAAACCAACCTGAAAGCAAGAATTTTCAACAAATGTCGACCGAAATTATGAATGCCATTGCATGCTAATGCTGAAGAGTGAGATCCTCACAACTTGATATTTATGAAAACAAAATCTGTCTGTCAACCTAATCAGTTACTATTGGATGCATGTTTACACTACTAACTATCAAGTCGCATGAAAGTAAGCCAAAGTCACAAAACAAGAACTTATCAATTCATGCAAGATTAATCATGTAAAAGTTGATTTGAAAGCAATATAACAACCCGTAAGATTACAATCATTGATATAACTGTATTTCAAATGCCTTCCAAAATTTTGTGAAGAGGTCATTATTACATTACTGAATGCAAATAATGCTATTTGCGACAGTTGATCACAATTTATACCATGAAAAAACCTTTTTGAATGTTAAGATATCTAAATCAATTAACAATGCATTACATTACACAAAAATCATATACATGAAACAACCATTAAATAAATGCAAACAAGTTGGCCCTTATCAACAATTTTAGATTTTATGACGAAAGTCATCATCTGCTAGATTACAAGTGGTTTTAAGTTTGAAAAATGAAAGTTACTAAAATTTGTTATAACAGAAAGCAATGCAGAAGTTGAAAGCCTACAAATTAAGAATTGATAACAAATTAAAAGGCCCATTAATGAGACTTAAGATGATGGGTTCTATCCTTCCAATGATGACTCATCAATAAAATGTTCCACTTAAGATCAAGTGGTGTCACCATATGTGATCTAAGAATTTGACTCAAGAAAGGATGGTTAGTATAGTGTTAGTTCCAAAATGAAATAAACACACTAATATCATAACATCTTTAGGTCTAGACTTTAGGGAGAGCTTAGTTAGCAAAAGCAAATGACAAGCACAACTAGAAATCAAGGGATGAAATACAAGAGTTCCTTCACCTTCCTTGGATGCTCCAAATACCTTTGTAGTGGTGGCTTGCTCGACTTTTGCTTACGAGTCCTTAGCAATGGAATTTTGGCTACCTCCATCTCTCTTTGACACCTTTGGCTTGTGGCTTGGCTTGGCTTGGAATTAATTTGACATGGTAACACTGGTTGCATGAAGCTTTTGTAACTAATCTTGCATTATAAATTTGCACAAATTAAGCTTAGAAATGATGTTGTGAGGTCTCCTATTTATAGATTTGATTTGGAATCAACTTGAACCATCCATATCAAGATTGAGATGTCTGGTTGAGGACTAATTCAATTTTTGGAATTAAATTTGTAATTATCTTCATCATGACAGTGGAAGAAGGGGTAATTACGAGGAATGGGAGGCATCATGGAAGGCATGGAAGGCATGAATCCTAATATTTATTGGCTAAGGATGTCTTCCTAAGAAATGAAGTAAATTGATGATGTAGATATTCAATATTCATTTCCAAAAACAAAGTATTCAACAAGTTTTCATGAAATTCTTGATTAGGCCTTGATTATAGTTAATTAGCTTTTAAACATAATTAAGCACTTTATAAACAAATTACTTAGAGTGATCAGAATGCCTTGTTATTGGTCCTAAATTTTACTAGATTGGAATTGAAAGTCACTATTAGATGTGTAAATCCATTTAGGATGTTGTCAATAACAAATAACAAAAGCATGAGTCTTGTGCAAAAGATTTGATAGGAAAGAGTAGTCCAGAGCACGTAGGTGCAAACTTAGAATTTTGACTGAAAATGAATTGATCAAAGTTAGCTGACCCATAAATTGAATTGCCTCATTTAGTGATACCCTGGCCAAAATCAAAAACTTTAATATGTTAGTTTCACATAATTTAGCATGTTTTAGTGTTTTTAAACCAAATTATGTATTTTGGATGGAAATTGGCCAAAACCTTGATTGAAAGTTATTGGTGGCCAATTTTAAGTGTCTACAGTTTGCCCTTATTTGAGAAAATATTGAAAACTATAGGCAAAGTAATGTCTTCTCAAATAATGAGAAATGACATATATGCTAAAAAGAATATGAGGGTTGAAGAACAAAGCTCTAAATAGTTTTGGGAAGCCTATGATGATCGTAGGCAAAACAATGTCTTCTCAAAGAATGAGAAATGCCCTATATGCCAAAAAAAAGATGATGGTTGAAGAATAAAGCTCCAAATGGTTTTGGAAAGCCTATAATGATGCCCCCTCAAGGGAGTGGCCATCACATTTGTTGATAGATGGTCCCTAGAAAAGAAACAAGAAGAAATGTGGAATTAATTCGTGATTGAGATTAATATAAATAAGAAAATGCTTGCATGCATTGATATAAAAAGGATGATAATTTTCTCAAAGGCAGTTATAATCAAAAATAAAAGTTAAAATAATGATTTGCCCATATGCGATTATAATCATTAAGAAGACCTAGATTAGCTACAGATGATTATGCCACAGTTAGGGTTGATTAACAAGTATAGCTCAAGGATATAACCTGGAATACAAATTAAAGATGAGCGGATGCAAAGAGATGAATAGAAGAATAAGATTGATTAGTGTGAATGATTCAGTTGTACCTACCAATGAGGAGATGCTTATCCTTATAACAATGACATAACTAGAATGGCCAATGGGTTAATTTGATCAAGGGTGGGATGGGAGGATCTACCAAGGTGCCAAAGAGAAACTTCTGAAAATCTATTGATTTTAGACCTTCTTGAAGCTAATTTTTGTTGTATCATGTGATGGTAGGCTTTATGATATAACACCATGAGGACTTGGCCGAAATATTAATAAGGACTGACTCCCGATCGGATAAACACTCAAAAATTAATGTATCAATGATAAAAACCATTATGACAATGTTAATGGATGAATATGGATGGACTCAAGAATAATGTGCGCAAGGAATCACCCAATGAACACATATAGACTGAGTCGAGGCAACAATGTTGAAAACAAGCAAATAAACAAACAAACAAATAGAAAAATAAACAAACAAACAACTTGAAACAAACAAACAAACATAAAGCCTAAAAATAAAGGTAAAAAAAAACATCCTAACAATGACAATACCCTAGTAAGGCGGATCGAGGATAACTGACTAAGCTTAGACAGGACAAATATTTTTAGATTTTTGAAATGTTATGAATATTTTTAGAATTTTGAGGGTATCTTAACTCGTTAGAGAATGACAAGATACATGCTCGAAAATTGATGAGATTGTTTGGCTTAGGTTGCTCATAAAATAATGAGAGTGTATGGAAAGGGGGACTGAGGTGACCTCAACATGAATTGAGCATGACCCACATAGTCTCGAAATGACCTCAAATCATAGTAATTCCATCCATACAAAAGGTGGGAAAAAATCAACTAGGTCTTAACAAGTTCTCAAATCTGGAAAATGGTAGTCAAATAAAAATAGTAATGGCAAGGTGATATGGCAATGCATGATAAACAAGTGTTTCCCTTACTTTGTCCATATGTGATTATAACTAAGATACAACGGCATAGGTTAATGATACTAATTTTTTCATAGATGAATATAATTAGTAACAAAGCTAGTGAGACACTGATTTGCCTATAGGTGGTTATAAGCATGCTCACATAAATAAATTTGATAGGAAGAAAGATATCTTACCAGATCAAATATCACACTACTTTCATAGACTGTCATTGAAACATGAATTGGATTGATTATTGAAACTTGATTAGAATCCTCTCACACAAAGTGCAGAAAGAACCAAAGGAACCAAGATCAAAATAGGATTGGGTAGGATGACTAAAAATAAGCTTTGGTCTAGATAAGAATGGAATAATAGGATGGTATGGTCTTGCTTAAGATTATTATAATTTTTGATAGATTGGATGAACCGGTAAGAGGATTGCCTCCAAGTGATGGGTTAAATGGCTGGGTACTTTGACAATGGAAAATGGATATGTAATAATGGCAATGGTATGATTCATGTTTTTGGCATGGGTGTATTTTTTAACTCTATTGTTCCTGTTGATGGGGAGATGTACATCCTAATCAAAAAATGATACAAATAGAATACTCAATCATGTTAATTGCTATCCCACACCTCGTTAGAATAACTGTTCTATCAAGAATTGCCTATAGATTTGATTGCTGAGAATGTTTTTGTGATCTTTGTTGGTCGTTGATTTTGATTCCTTCAAACATCAAGACAAGGTATTTTTATAGCCTCTATAAATAAAAGTGTGACCATGGATGGTAAATAGGGATAAATAATGGATGGTAGGTTTGATTGTAAAATGGAATGGTAGATGATAATAGAATGTGGAATGATGGAGAAATAAATTAAAATTAGGACTTTGAGTCACACGTAATATTGTTGATGCCAGATTTGGCATAATTCTAGTTGTGGTGGGGCCAAAGACCTCTGAATATTCTCTCGATAAGACCACCAAGTTTTTTTGTTGTTTGATTTTGAGAGTAGATACTATCTGATTATGCTATATATTAGAAGCTATTTTGATTTGATCTTTGATATTATCTTTAGCAAATAATGAAGAACTTTTATGCTTAGCTATTGGTGCCTCGATAAGGTTTTCACCAATGAATTTATTTTGATAATCTCATAGAGCCTTTGAGAAGGTTTCACTAAGGAATGTTGACTTTTCACTTTGATAGTCTTATAGCGCTTTCAAAAAAGTGTCACTAGAAGATGTTAAGTTCTGACTTGGATTATCCCCTAGCACCTCTAAAAAGGTCCCACTAGGAGAGTGTTATTTTGTTACATGAATGTTGTCTTGGCCTCCTTGCTCTTCTTCAACTACTATGTTGCCATGGATACGGTTCAACAAAGTGTGATTATATCAGTCTCAATCGACACTTGTGGGAGATGGAATGTAAATAATATGGCTATTTTAGTTGATGGTAATGACATGTGGAATGGTATTGAAATTGGGAGAGGCTGCACAATCCTCATATAAAATATTAGGATAACTTATGTCAAAGGTGAATTACTCATCCTCAAAAACTGTAGAAGCATTGTAAATGTATTCAAATTGATCTGGAAGGCATGCGTAGCCAATGTTGTAACATCCATGAACATATTCTTCATCTGAATCTGATTCTATCTCAAGAGACTCTAAATTTGATGTTGAGATTGATGTTGATTCTGATTCTGATGCTAAATCTAATGTTGATTCCAGAATAAAACTTGATTCTAACTCTGATTTTTCATCTGATGGGTATTCTATTATAATGATGTCTTATCTAATATTTGGTATTGGATAAGTAACAACCTGTAATGGATGATGGGTTCCACAAATACTGGTTTATCAAAGTGGGACTTCTCTAGGATGGGAAAAAGGTTAAGAGATAACTCCTCAGAGACTAGCTTATCAATAGGAGGCTCTTGAAAAATAGGTAGATGGTCAGGGTAATGATTTGCCCAAAGGTGGTTATAATCATTAAAAAGTGACTCGACAAAGACTGGCTCGATAGAGTGAGACTCTTCGATAAATGGTATAGGATCAATAGGTAATTTATCACAGATTGACTTATAATAAATGGTTGATTCAACATTAACATCTCAAATTGGTTGGTTCTCTTGGCCTTGGTTTCCAATGAGTTGAAAAATATTAGTTCTAAACACAACTTGGTCTTCAAAAGATTGGATTGATTGAGGTTTGGTTGGGATTGGTATTGGAGAAAGAGTAACATGTGGTTGGATAATGGTAGGGCATTGGGGAGCATGATTGCTCTCATGAGCCAAAGGACCAAGTCCTGAGATGGTAATGATAGGGCAGTGTGGAGTATGATTGCTCGCACAAGCTAAAGGACTAGGTCCTAGAATGATGAAGGGGCATTGTGGAGCTTGATTGCTCACACAAACCAAAGGATGCAGTCTTGGTATGAGAATGGTATGATATTGTGGTCCTAGAATAGAAATGGTATGATATGGTGGAGCCTAATTACTTGCACAAGTTAAAGCATCTAAATCTTCCTCATAAACCATATCATTCCAATCTTGAGTTGGATCATAAGCTGGTTTTTGACTTTGTTTCACGTACTAATTATTGCAAAGAGGGTATGAATTTGTATCCCAAATAATATTATTTATAGTTGGATCTTCAAATTTATCCTCACAAGCCTCTTCATACCAATCAAGGTCTCGATTTGGATTGTAAGTTATTTTTTGACTTTGTTCCCATGAATGATTAATATGAGGTGGATAGAAATTTATCTCACAAACCATATTAGCATCATTGGGGTCTTGATAAAAGCCATAAAAGTCATTTTGTGTGGCCATTCTATCATAAGTCATATTGTAAGTGACTTCACCATAGGTGTAGCAAGATATATCCACGTAAATGATGAAAGCTTCGAAAATAAAAAGACTTAGAGTTCTACAAATTTTGAAAAACTATGTCTAAAGGACAAATGGTTCAAACCTGGTCTAACTTGGTTAAAATCTAGAGTTGTATCTTCAATGTAATTTAAAAGTGGAGTTGTATCTCCAAAATGATTTGTGCTAAGACTTGGCATAAAATAACCTAACATCTAACGTTAAATGTCACATGCACAAAAGGTTAAGCATCTGAATAAAAATTGGCATGTCAAAGGTCTAGGTCAAAGCATTCCAAATAAGGTCTAAACTAGGAAATAGAAAAGTTTAGTTACTAGGTCTTTTGTCCAAATGCGGAGTTAAAATTCAAGTGCAAAAAAATAAGCATATGTTAGGACTTCTGGCCAAACAACGTCAAAAACTAGACTTGAAATAAAGGTTGATGTGATTTGATTTAATCTAACAAGTTTGGAAACAACATTGACATAGACTCGGCACACGAAATCAAACATAAACATGATCAATTGACATAAGGCATAAGACAAAAAGCTCTTTGAAGAAACAATATGTTTTCTCAAATAACGGCACAAACAATGATGAAGATAGGCATTAAACAAACAAAACCATCAATACTTTTCAAAATTGGGTAAATGATTAACTGAAGTTATGAAACCTAAAAGAGAAAGTGTTATGTATTAGTACCATGAATTAAGACCTAAATATAAATCAATCAATATTTGGATCCAAACGTAACAAGGTTAATTAAAAACTCAATGTTGGTAACTAGGATTTGACCAAATAATCTAGACAAGGTCGAACAACATGATGACACAAGACAAAGGTCCAAATGGTATATATAAAGTGGTTTGAAATAAAAGGTTTTGATACAAGGGAAAACAAGTTTTGAAACAAATTGAGCAACCTAACAGCGTAAGCATGCTTGACTAATGTGGTCAATGTTATGTTTCAAAAGATTCAAAGGAAAAATGATATTGACATGATTTGGGCAGCATAACACTACCCTTCCTAACTCAAATACATTGTTTTGACATGGCTTATGAACAAACAAACAAGTTTTAGCCTCAAAGCATACCAAGCAAATAATGACTAAAATACACTAAGTATAATCATCCAAACCCTAGCAAGGGTATGGCAAAATGGGGTTGACTAAACTATCAAGTTTCGAATGTTCTAGGGGAATCAATTATACAATGACTTTCACGTTAAACAATGCAAAAAAAAAGTATAAATTTTGGGTCCGTATCACTTAGGTTGTTGCAAAAAAGTCTAGTCTTTTCTACAACTACTACATCATGTTGTTTGCTCAGTGTAGTGCGATGTCTAAAGTGTCACTACAACCCGTGTGTAACTATAAAGGAGCTAAATGAAGTCAATGTTGGGAGATTAAACCCTAGGTCAAATCTTCCGTAAAGAACTTGTGAGAGGTCATGAAGGCCCCCTCGTAAGCTAAGATGCATAAATAAATAAAGCATGAAAGTAGAAATATTTTAAGATCATTTTCAAGGTCACCCAAACTTTGATGAGTTTTTGAAGAGTGTTTTAGATTATATTCTTTCTAAGACTTGGACTAGGCTACTTGCAATAGGAATGACGCTTTTGATTCTAGGGGTTCTCTGTAGGGGACAAATGAAAGAGCATACATGCAACAATCTTCTTTTTGACAAAAAAAATCCAATTAAACAGTTACTGCAAGCAAGAATTGATAAGTGTGTTCAATTTTAAACCCAAATAAAGTATTTGGTGGTGTTCATTTGACCCCTTGGTCTTAATTTTAAATTTTGAAAAACATTCACCAAAAACACTTAAATTCTTTGTTAAACATCAAAAATGAAGTTCCTAATTGATTTTTAAGCATGCAAAGTTGATTTAAACATGTTTTAAGCAAAAATATCACTTGATCCTACAACAAAATTGTTAGCATGTCCTTTAGCTTTAAGCTCTTTTGAATTTGAAACAACAATCTTTGAAAACATAGATCTTAGGTTTGTGTTTTTGGAAAAATACAGTGAACGATGTCGGTTACAGCCAATCAAGATCTAACTGATGTTAGTTTTGTTGATCGATGTCGGTCAAGCCAAGTAGTCGATGTCAATATTTTTATCGATGTCAATTACTGTGTAAAAATTGTGGCAACCAAAAATGACAAAATAAAGTTAGAAAATAAATTTGTAAGAGTTTTAAAGGCTTAAATAAATATTTTAGAGTTTCAAAAGGATCTCCTTTAGGTGTAAGATGCATCTAGTCCCATCGGGCGTGCCATTATGGGAACTAGAAATTTGACTCAAGAGAGAATGGTTAGTATGGTGTTAGTTCCAAAATGAAAATAAAATAAAATAAACACACTAATAGCATAACATCTCTAGGCCTAGACACTAGGGAGAGCTTAGTTAATAAAAGCAAATGACAAGCACAACTAAAAAGTAAAGGATCAAATAAAAGAGTTCTTTCACCTTCTTTGAATGCTCCAAATGTCTTTGTAGTGGTGGCTTGCTTGGCTTGTGCTCATGAAGTCCTTAGCAATAGAAGATTGGCTACCTCTATCTCTCCTTGGCAACTTTGGCTTGTGGCTTGGATTGGTTTGGAATCAATTTGTCATAGTAACACTAGTTGCATGAAGCTTTTGGAACCAATCTTGTATTATAACTTTACACAAATTAAGCTCAGAAATGATGTCGTGAGGCCTCCTATTTGTAGATTTTTGGATTTGATCTGGAATCAACCTAAACCATCCATCTCAAGATTGAGATGTGTGGTTGAGGATTAATTCAATTTTTTAAATTAAGTTTGTAATTATCCTCATCATGACATTGGAAGAAGAGGTAATTAAGAGGCATGGGAGGCATTATGGAAGGCATTCATGAGGCATGGAAGGCATGAATCTTGATATTTGTGGCATTTATGGCCTAGAGATGTCTTTCCAAAAAATGAGGACACTTGATGATGCAAATATTCAATATTCATTTCTAAAACAAAGTATTCAACAAGTTTTCATGGATTTCTTGATTTGGGTTAATTAGCTCTTAAACATGATTAAACACTTTATGCACAAATTACTCAGATTGATCATAATGCTTTGTTATTGGTCCTAAATTTGACTGGATTGAAATTAGAAGTCATTGTGAGATGTGTATTCCCATTTATGATGTTCCCAACAAGAAATAAAATAGGCATGAGTCTTGTGTAAAAGATTTGATAGAAAAGAGCAGTCCAGAGCACATGGTTGAAAAATTGGCATTTTGACTCGAAATGAATTGATCAAAGTTAGCTGGCCCATAAATTGCATTGCCTCATTTAGTGATACCTTAGCCAAAATCGACACTTGAATATGTTAGTTTCACATCATTTAGCATGTTTTAGTGTTTTTAAGCTAAATTGTGTATTTTGGGTGGAAATTGGTCAAAACCCTAATTGGAGGTTATCGGTGGCCAATTTTAAGTGTCTACACTATATAAGCTCTTTCATTTTTGTAATTTACCTCCTCCCTTTGGCGTTGTGTATGTATAGTTTAGCTCTTTTATATTATGTATTAGTGGCCCTTTAGTAATTTTTAAAATAAAACTGCTATGATACTTTTGGGATATGTGTACCAATTGACCACCTTTTTTATTTTAACTAATAAATGTATGCTTTATTTTTTATCAATAGACATAATGAAATTTTTTCAATCAAAAAATAATTCATAATACGATTTTTTTTTTAAATATTAACTAAACACATAATGTTATAAAAGAGTGTCAATTTGAAATGAGTATCATTTAAATTACATTTAGACTACGGGCAGTAACATTTTAAATCTCTCTTCCCATTTTACGAAATATTTGTAATCTTAAAAATTATAAATAAATTTAAACTTAATAGGTCTTTGATTAGTGTGCACTAATTATTCAATTTTATGTATTTCACATAGAGGTAAACTCTCTAAATTATTTTCAACCCACGATTTTATTAGGTGTTCGTCCATGACATAATTGACTATATAATCTATGATTGCATTATAATATCCCTTCACATAAATGAATAACTTTAAAATGTGGGTCATAAACATTGATCACAATGTAGCCACATAATAGGAGTGCATGTACATTGTCACTGCACCTTGATATTTTTTCAATTGTTACCCTCGATTCTAAAAAGATTTCAATATTGTAAGAATGGTTTATACTTGAAAACAAACTTTTGTAAACAAGAGTTGCATTATAGCTAGAGTACTTGTTTTTTTGGTAGGATAGAAGAACTTATTTCTTAAGCTTTAATATGGTGGCTTTTTGCTTATTTCGGGACCTTTAATAAGTGTATGTTGATTTTAGATTATTGATCTCAATTGTATGAATGAATCATGCTCCATCGATCCTTGAACATTTTTATGCTATGTGGTAGCTGCTCGAGGTTCTTTGTGCTTCTTTGAAATGTCAATGTTGATCTTGGATCGTTGATCCTACTTGCACATATCAATCATGCTCCATCAATCTTTTGAATCTAGGATTAAGCATGAACCATTGATTTACTTTCTCGATTGTTGAGATCTTGAATGCAAACCTTTGATTTCGATCTAAACCACCAAGATCATGCCACTTGGCACTCTCAGATTCCTTTGCAAATCCGTTGACATGTTGACTTTGCCCCACACTATTATATCATTATTGTACGAGTTGATGCACTAAATCAGATGTTCTTTGCTTGAGCTTTGATCATTCCCCTTGGATCTTGTGTTCAAGCTTTGAGATCATGCCACTTGGTGAATGCGTAGTTATCCTGGGGCTCTTGACTTTTTGGCTCACGCTTTATGTTAGAATTTTTATCTACTCACTGAGATGGTGACAAGTATCACTCTCAGCTGAGGAAGCTCTGAGATCTTGCCACATATTTCCAATCAAACTACTGGGGTTTGAATTATGATAGTTGTGTGGATGTCATTGATGGTTGTGCAAACATCAATGATAGTTGTGTGGATGTCATTGATGGTTGTGCAAAAATCTATGATAGCTATGTGGATGTCAAAATAGAGCTTGTGCCAATTGACCATTTGGGTTTAAAATGTGATGGTGGTACGGACGTCATTGATGGTTGTGTGAACATCATTGATGATTTCACAAACATCAAAATAAAGTTCATGTCAATTAACTATTAATGTTCAAATTGTGACAATCGCATAGACGTTAATGACGTTTTGTGTAATCATGGGTAGTTTTTTTATAGCTCTTCTCTTCCACAAATTGTGTGATTTGATGAGGTTCAAATACCTGGTGTTTCTTCACCCCCTCACAAGATTTAGTCTTAGATAGGTTTGTAGGGATAGGGTAGATTTGAATATCTTGGAACCATTACAAAAAATTGTTCTGATAACCACAAGTAGTCCAAAAGAGGTCATAGGGTTAGAGGACCTGAACTTAGATTTTTCCTAGAAATTTTAAGGTGCAAATGTCTATATGGAGGAAAAAGATCCCTTGGCTTCAAATACAATATGAACCATGTCTAAAATGGAGACTAAGAAGATCAAACTTAATTGTGGCTCCATAAGCAAGTGAGGAAGAAAGACCGAACCTAAAATATTATGTTTGGTTGCTTTCAATTCAATATATGTAGTTTCTCAATGGACTATGGAGGTTCTTTCTTGTAGATAACGAAGAACACTTGCCTCTCTAAGTTGATTTTCCTTTATTCTTGAGGTATGGTTTTTTGGGTTTTATTTTGAATTGTAAATTATGATCTTTAGTTCCCTTAGCTAGTTAGCTCTCAGCTTCTCCTATTGGTTTGTTAAGTTTTATTTTCTAAATATTACTCCTTAATTTTTTTTGGGTGAGTTCCCTTATAGATTCACTTTTTCATAGATTGAAAAAAATAATATTTGCAAACAAAATACAAGGAAAAATAATTGAAATATTCATATAGAAACCATGAATATGATGATATTGATGAGCTTATCTAATTTAGTCATGCAAGCATGTTACTTTAGCTCTTAATGTTGAAATTTTATTAATGGCACTCATTTTCCAATTCGTTTAAGAAAAATAAAAAAAAACCCCATTATTTTACTTAGAATACAAAATGACTATTAGCTATACAAAAGCACTTAATTTTTGGCATTAATGTTTTAGGGGTGCATTCCACATATATTCGCAAGTGTTGGTATCATAGTCAAGTCTAAACACATTGGCCTATCCACACTATCCAACATTTAATGAATCAACTCCTACACCAACATATCACACAAGTCTCCTTGCGTGTTCACTTGAGGTGCAAAAAGGGAAACCCAAAGTGGGTTAGGGTTAGTTGATGAATGGGGTGGAAACATGTTCTTGCATTACTCTACCTACGTGCACCCATATCCAAATGTACTTGACCCTATCCTCTCAAACCATGGCCATAAATTATCTTATCTTCATGCATTCCATAGTAACTCCAATGATGATTAACAAAACATGATTTAGTATGTAGCGACCAATCCTAAGTAAAATAGCCATGTCATTCATTTATAAACATAATCGACCATTATAGGGTCTATAACACATATTTATTGATTAAAATTTTAATATTACATAATTTTTCATGTCTTACAAAACAATCATGGCAATTACAATACTACAACTTGCACTACTAGTTCTATCTCTATTCTAAGTGAGTGCTCGAATTATCGATATTCTCTAGATACAATTTGACAACATTTTTGAAACTATTTTGAGATCTCTCTATTATCCTTGTCTTATGCCTTTCATTAGATCCTAGAAGCCCTTTCCTACCACTAACTACAACCACATAGTCATTATTGTGTCATTTTGCCTACATGGTAGTTAATTTATTAAACTTCTTGATGCCATCTACCATCATCTTCTACCATCGCTTTTCATCTAATTATTAGGATTAATTTTCAGTCTTAACTCTCATCGTTTATCCCTACGATCTCTAATGTGGTTCTTGGATTCATGTAGTTGCGTGTCTTGATCCTATTATTATGTCATTTTGCACAAGTGGATATGGTTTCTGGCAGCTTGTGACTATCTTACTAGCAATCCATGTTGGGTGTGTGTGCATGTTATGGGTTTGGATTACATGCACCACTTTTCAACTATTTGGCACTCGTCTATATTTTCATGTCATGCACTTTAGTCTTGGATAGGATCTTAATTGACTTATAGGGTCAACATCACTACAAATTAAACCAGTTGTTTGTCCTCGAGAAACCAACTTATCTCTTTATTTATTTCCTTGTTCAATCCAACTATCTATAAATTTGCACCATAAGTACTACTTCATTTAGATTTACACTTTTTGGCAAGCCTTTGTGTCGCATGCCTCCTCATGACATACTATTCCTTATTTTGGAATCAAGTGGAAATTTTCACTCATGTCTATGGTATTTTCTCAGTTTGGTGGGTCCACACCCTTCTAGATTTCTTTCCATCCTCCTCCTAGAATAAATATTGCACACTTTTTCTATCATGAATTAGCTCAAACACCTCGTCGTGGCTGTGGGATTTTCCATGGAGTTCATCTCCCTACTATCCTATGTATTCTTAAGTACATGTTCCCCTCGGTGTTGAGGTGCCAATTTTTTTCATGTTGCACTTTGAAATCTTACTCACCCACCTCAACTTCTCCCTAAGAGTTGTATGCACTTCACCCTACCACCTACTACTTTTGATTACTCTCATAATAAGCTTCCTCTGTTCATCCTTTTACAAGGGCATCTATGACCCAACACCTTATTTATGCCTCTCTGAGCTAAATTCTATCCTTGCCCTCCATTGATGGGTGTAAGTTGACTTGGAATTTTGTGGTCTAGGTTTCTAGACTTAACCCAACCATATACTATTTCTTGTGTGTTGTTCCCTTATAGTGTGAACCTAGATTAACCCTATAATTGGTGTTGGTCCCTTTAGGGGTCCTACTTATCTAATCAGGAAATGGGTTACCGCCTTACTATCATTGGTCCTCTTCCTAAGGTTGACTATATGGAATTCTTGGTAGGACCTGTTATAACCCCCCTTGGCTGAGTGCTAAAAAAAATTCCTCTCAACTTTTGATGAGTCTAACAAACACTACTTGCATGTATGCACAAATTTTATAGAAAACATGCAAGTTATAAATTAAACAAAACATGAAATCTCTAATCTAACAATTGCAAAACACCTCGGATGAGAAAAAGAAAGAAGTGTGCATACCTTCACTTACCAAAGACAAAGGCATCCTCTTTTGATGTGTAGATTTTTCTAAAGGATGCAATGGGATGTGGAAGCTCAATGTATCTTGCACAAGAACTCCAATAGCATGTCCCTTTTGTTGATTTGTTGATTGGCTTAGATGAATGATGAATTGATGAGGAACTTTATTGATTGATTGGAAAGAACTTCTATTATGCTATGGAAGCTTGCTACAAATGGATGGGTAAGGTCCAATTTATGGAGTTTGAGGAGGATGAATATATGGTTAGATATTATCTAAGATCAGTGGCTAGAATTGAGTCAAATATGGGAGATTAGCTCATAATTAGATAGGTATGGAGAGACATGTGCATGCCATTGGTGAGGAGTGGGTGTGTCATGATTTTTCACCATGCCATGGATTTTGGGGAGGCTTGTGCACATGCTTGATGATGTCATTGATTTGAGATGAAAATGTGATGTGATGATGTGTCCCCATGCCTTGTGTTTTGTGGATATTTGTGCACATGTTTGATGATGTCATTGATTTGAGATGAAAAGGTGTTGTGATGATTTTTGATTTATGGATTTTTAAAAATATGGATATTATATTTGGTGCACGGATTTTCTTATTAGACTAATAACCTAGATAATATGATTAAGTAGTTAATTAATCCATATTGATTTATGTGGGATTGGCAAGGTCAAAGTGTAATAGGTTTAATTGATTGGAGGAGGTGATGAATAGTGATGATGGATTAGGATTAGGGTTTCCCATGGATGAAAGGATTATGGAAGATTATGGATGGTGCATAATAGTGAATGGTGAATACTAAATGGTAAATAGTGATGATAGATTAGGATCATGGTTTGGTATGGAATGTGATGATGTTAAGTTAGTGTTGACACTAGAGCAGTGGATTTTAGGTGTCTATGCTACCAAAAATAGTAGTGTAGAGACTATTTGTCTCCAATTTTTGTCTCAATATCTAGATTTCTCCTCAAAGTCCTACCATATGCTAGGTGATCAAATCCATTGTACAGTCTCTTCCCAAGTAACTTAACAATTTTATTTGGTGCACAATGATGCTTGATAGTCTCCATCCTTTACCTCCTTTTCTCG